>OZ024809.1:5625011-6225011 GCA_964017045.1 Omphiscola glabra | reverse complement strand
GCTCTAAAAGTCCGAATTTAGTCATAAATCTATTTGTAGACGTTTCAGTTTTTTCAGGGGGTTGGGGGGGGGGGTGTGTGTTCTTTTCCAAAGAACATAAGTGTAAGCTCTAAAAGTCCGAATTTAGTCATAAATCTATTTGTAGACGTTTCAGTTTTTTCAGGGGGTTGGGGGGGGGGGGTGTGTGTTCTTTTCCAAAGAACATAAGTGTAAGCTCTAAAAGTCCGAATTTAGTCATAAATCTATTTGTAGACGTTTCAGTTTTTTCAGGGGGTTGGGGTGGTGTGTTCCTTTCCAAAGAAAATAAGTGTAAGCTCTAAAAGTCCGAATTTAGTCATAAATCTATTTGTAAACATTTCAGTTTTTTCAGGGGGTTGGGGGGGGGGGGGGGTTGGAATGGCAAAACCAAAACGTGGTCGGCCTGTTAAGTTGTTTATTACTGGAGGCGTTACAGTGCATAGCAATTTAAATAAAACCTGCAAATTCAGGGGGTATTGCCCCACCCTGCCTTACCCAAATGACGACCCTGGTGGTAGAGTATCCGACTCATTTTGCTGCATTTCTTGATTTTTTTTAATGACCACCATATTTCCATTTAACATGACATCTTCAGGTGTCTCATAATTTGACATGTCTATATTTTTGCCAATAGCTATTGTCTGGTGTCTTGAAATTGTTTAATATCGCATCATTGGAGCCTGAAAAAAACGATTTGAGTAAAACTAAACAAAGAATTTTGAGAGTTTGATGTTTTCATGGCAACCATAGTAACATCTTTTTCAGTTCATCATCATCCTCATGATGTCCCTTAGTCCTAGGACCGTTGGGGCGCCACAGGTGACATGAAAACTATCCTTCTCCATCCCTCTCTGTCTTCTGCACTAAGCATAGTATCGCCAAGTTTTAATCCCGTCCACTCTTTGAATTATCTTTCCATCTTTTTCTATGTCTTCCTCTTCTTCTCCCTTCTCTCGTTGTGCCCTGCAAGATTCGTTTGGCGAGCCCTTGTTTTCTGGTCACGTGGCCATACCACTCAAGTTTGCGCTTTTTTTTTTGCAGACACCAGGAGGTCATCGTACTGCCCAATGGCTTGACGAATCCTTTCTTTCACTTGTTCACTGGTGATATGGACTCTATAGCAAGAAATACAGGCACAATTCAGCCATCTTGTATATGTAGCTATTGTGTCACATGACATAGCTACCACAATATTATTCTGAAGTTCCCACTGGATTTGTTAGTACTGATTGTGAAAGACTTTCTCCTGTTGCACTTGCAAACGTGACACTACTGGCAGCTTCTTTAATTTTCCTGTTTCCCGTGTTCATCGAAATTATGTATTTCTAACATAGCTATAAAAGGCAATATTTCTAACATAGCAATAATAGGCAATATTTCTAACATAGCAGTGGTAGGAAATATTTCTAACATAGCAATAATAGGCAATATTTCTAACCTAGCAATAATAGGCAATATTTCAAACATATCAATGGTAGGACATATTTCTAACATAGCAATAACAGGCAATATTTCTAACATTGCAATAATACGAAATATTTCTAACATCTGTTGCAGGAGCACTGGTTCTCAAAATGTCAACTGAGCTTTTTAAAAATAAACTCTGCTTCTCAAAATGTCAACAGAACTTTTAAATAGCGTCTAGTTTATAAAAAAAAATATTAACAAAATAAATCTTATGATTTCCCTCAGGCGGTGAAAGGTGACGTCACTGACGCGTCCCATCTGTCCAAGGAGATGAAAGGGTGTGACGCCGTCGTGTCAGCGTTGGGAAATCCCTCAGGGATGTTTATACCCAGCAATATTTACTCCACCAGCGGCGAGGCGATTGTCAGCGGCATGAAGGAGGTGGGGCTAAAGAGATTGGTCGTCTGCTCAGGGTGGGGAACACAAGGTCAGTCAAAAAATGTTAATAGTAGAATAAGAACTGACCAGTGAATCCTTTGATATACACGGCAAATTAACGATTAATTACGAAAACAACAGAAATTTTAAAAAATAATAATTTCAAATATGTTATCGTTTATCCCTAAAATTGTATACAATTTTTAATGTTATTTTAAAAAAATTATTAAATATTTATTTTATTCGTGACAAAAACATTTTGATAAAACTATTTGAAATCTGATATAAAAAGCATAATGATATATGATACATCTGGAATCTTAACATTATGTTTCGAATGAGATAAATAAAAAGAACAAAACAATACTTTACCAATACAGCTATACTCTTGGCTCAGTGGTCGGAAAACTCATTAGTCAAAAGAGCCAAAAAATCAGCAGCAGGACGATTAAGATTGTTTTGAGAGCCAAATTTCTTTTCAAGAACCTGTCAAGAACCATGCTTTTCGGAGTCAAAACCGATTTGTGGCCGACTAGCCGAGCCGCACTCAGTTCGATAACGAGCCGCCTGCGGCTCGCGTGCCGCGATTTGCCGACCACTGTCCTAGTTAGTCTTCAGTTGTGACCAGGGCAGGTTAAGAGAAAAAAAATCGAAATGGATAAATTTATCAAAAAGGTAAAGTCCATTTGATATCCGGTTTTAAATAAATAACACAGCTAAAATCATAAATTATTTATGACTCATCCGAATTAAGATGTTTTCCCTCAAAGAGGTCATCGTAATGATATTAAAACGTTTTCCCTCAAAGGGGTCATCGTAATGATATTAAGATGTTTTCCCTCAAGGAGGTCATCGTAATGATATTAAGATGTTTTCCCTCACCGTAATGATATTAAGATGACCTCCTTGGAATGATATTAAAGATGTTTTCCCTCAAGGAGGTCATCGTAATGATATTAAGACGTTTATCCTCAAGGAGGTCATCGTAATGATATTAAGATGTTTTCCCTTAAGGGGGTCATCGTAATGATACTAAGATGTTTTCCCCCCAGACGATAAGCACCTTCCTTTCAAGTGGCGTTGGATCTGGACTCCAACCTTTCTACGTCACATCATGCCGGACATGAGGAAACTGGAAGGCATCCTGGAAAGGGAGAGAAACAACATCACCTTCACGTCGGTCAGACCCGGGATACTGACTGACGACCCATCGACAGGTAACTCCCCCAGGACATCGGTCAGCTGATAACCCGTTTGTTTTTAAATGTCTTCCTATGCGCCAGGGAAAATATCATGGAGGGGCGGTCAAAAAAGAGGGAAAAGTGAAATTGGGGGCGGGGGGGGGGTGTGGGGGCGCACGTGCGGAAAAATGACAGAAAGTTAAAGAATTTGAAGTACTCAATCGCATAGACTAAATAACCCTCGAAGTTACATCAAATTAAAGACTTAGCGAAGGCGCAATGGATAAAATACACCAAGGCTTTACATACGACCAGGGCCGTAGAGAAGACTCTTGGGCCCCAAGAAATCCGAAATTTTGGGGTCCCACATAGTTTAAAAGTATTGTATCACATATCATTTTAAACCATTGGCCCTAGGTAGGGGCGTAGCTAGAGTGTTTGGCGCCCAAGGACATCTTCCCCCCTGCCACCCCCTTCTTAGCTACGCCTTGGGTGCCAGGAAGTGGGCATGGCCTCAAATGATTTATTCTTTAATTCTGTACTGTCGCCTCGGCTCTGCATGTGGTTGGTAACCCGGGGCCTGTAGTTGGATGTGGTTGGTAACCCGGGGCCTGTAGTTGGATGTGGTTGGTAACCCGGGGCCTGTAGTTGGATGTGGTTGGTAACCTGGGGCCTGTAGTTGGATGCGGTTGGTAACCTGGGGCCTGTAGTTGCCTGGGGTTGGTAACCTGGGGCCTGTAGTTGCATGGGGTTGGTAACCTGGGGCCTGTAGTTGGATGTGGTTGGTAACCTGGGGCCTGTAGTTGGATGTGGTTGGTAACCTGGGGCCTGTAGTTGGATGCGGTTGGTAACCTGGGGCCTGTAGTTGCATGGGGTTGGTAACCCGGGGCCTGTAGTTGGATGTGGTTGGTAACCCGGGGCCTGTAGTTGGATGTGGTTGGTAACCTGGGGCCTGTAGTTGGATGCGGTTGGTAACCTGGGGCCTGTAGTTGCCTGGGGTTGGTAACCTGGGGCCTGTAGTTGCATGGGGTTGGTAACCTGGGGCATGTAGCTGGATGTAGTTGGTAACCTGGGGCCTGTAGTTGGATGTGGTTGGTAACCTGGGGCCTGTAGTTGGATGTGGTTGGTAACCTGGGGCCTGTAGTTGGATGTGGTTGGTAACCTGGGGCCAGTAGTTGCATGGGGTTCTTCGAATAAATAATAAATGAGGGTCATATTTTGTTTGTAATATTTATTTGATCTAATTAAATTTGTAGCTTATCATATTATCAAGTATCACAGCTTGTGCCTTACTGAAATATAATTCATATTATCAAGTATCATAGTTTGTGCCATACTCCCATATAATTCGTATTGTTTTATAAAATATTTTTTTAACAATCAGCTAATGGCTGCGACATCTTAATATTTCCCCAGTACATATTATTTTATAAAATTACTTTTCAACGAAAAAGGTTGCTAACCCTTGGCCTTGGCTCGTAAAGTTTAACGCTGTTCCTGTGTCAACAACCTTTGTCAACAATAAATATTCACACATTTAAACTTTCCTTTTTACCTCTCCCTCCCGCCTCCCAGGATGTCATCTGGTTAGGGCTGGGGGACGGACGTCGAATTTTAAGGTTTTATATTAATTGCTATGTTCTGTGGCGCCTCCAGTATTAAACAACTCAACAAGCCGACCCCTGAAAATAAAACCGCCCTGCTGCTCCGCTTTCTTTGAGTTCAGGGTTTCTAGGGTTATCACTGTCCTCAGGGTATAGGCCTCGGTAGCGCAGTAGGTAGCGCGTCAGTCTCATAATCAAAGCACCGTCGAGCAATCTGAAGGTCGTGAGTTCGATCCTCACCCGGGGCATTCATTTTGTCTTTACTCACATGTCAGGTTTGCACTCTCTATTTTTTAAAGTTGTAATATTGTAACCTTTGACCTGGAAGTCCGTAATTAAAATGATAATAAAAAAGAATTTCAAGCTTCCATTTTGGAACGAAGCTGGATGTCTTGTCTGCTACTAAGGGTCGCAAAACCGATCCTTTTTGCCAAAACCGGTATTTTCGATATTGAAGTTTACGAATACCGGAATGCCGGTATTTTCGATATTTAGATAATTTTTAGTCGAGATTCGAGATTAGAGTTGAGGATTTATCAATGAAATAAAAACATTCAGAACAAATATCACATTTTTAACAAGTTTTAATAACAACAATTTTCATCTTCAGACTTGAATCAAAAGAGAAAAAAAATAATATTCTTAATTTTTTAATTTAAATAGTTTTATTAATCAAATTTTAAAATAATTGGTGATGTTTTAATCTTTGGTCAACTTTAAATAATGAGATCGAATAAACGACAACGTGTCTAATGTTTGGTCATTTAACTTTGACCGCAAATGGTTACAAAAGTAACCTGATGACGAGAACACCCGCTGGGTCTACACACTGGTCGGAGGAACAGACCTTAGGCTATCACACGCAATTTCTAGATATTTTCCTCTTGAATGTAAATTATTATTATTGTTATCACAAAACAGAAGTTCATAATTTTTCTGTGTCTTAAACTTAAGGCATTGGATTATCAAAATACAGATTGACTCATATTTTTAATGTGTAGGTTTTTTGGCATAATTAAAAGAAATCAAACTATAAAAAATGTAATTAAAAGTTGACCCCGTGATTTGAGAGCAACGTGTTATAATTTCCTTACAAACTCTTAATGGAAGTCAAAATTCGATCTCCATTCGACTATGCCAATGATTTATTTGTCAATTATATGAAATTATTTACTTACCAATCCTATACCTTCACGTCATGACTCGTCTCCACTTACACACTACGCACGCATGATGTAAAAACAAAAACCCAACTAATCACAACGTCATGATTCTTGACAAATAAGAGTACACAGATCTAGCCCGTCGGTCGGCTCTCTTTGAACGTGAGACACATGGTGTAGTGGATTTGCACATCTGATAAATTATTGCTATGTCTTTTTTTAACTGCGACGTGGAAACTAAGAAAAACTTTTTTTATAATTAGAAATTGAAATCCCGGGATTATCGAAAATCCCGGTTTTCATAAATCCAATCCCGGTATTTTCGAGCATCAATTATGGTCCGGTATTCCGGTATTTTCAAAATTCTACCCCTATCTGCTACTTTTATCTGCTTGCTCTGAACGTGTATGATCAAAAGCAATCTGCTATGCGTGTCTGCTTGCCCTGAATGTGTATGATCAAAAGCAATCTGCTATGCGTGTCTGCTTGCCCTGAATGTGTATGATCAAAAGCAATCTGCTATTTTTGTCTGCTTGCCCTGAATGTGTTTGATCAAAAGCAATCTGCTATTTTTGTCTGCTTGCCCTGAATGTGTTTGATCAAAAGCAATCTGCTATTTTTGTCCGCTTGCCCTGAACGTGTATGATCAAAGCAATCTGTTATGCGTGTCTGCTTGCCCTGAATGTGTATGATCAAAAGCAAGCTGCTATTTTTGTCTGCTTGCCCTGAACGTGTATGATCAAAAGCAATCTGCTACGTGTTCCTGCTTGCCCTCAACGTGTATGATCAAAACCAATCTGCTATGTGTGTCTGCTTGCCCTCAACGTGTATGATCAAAAGCAATCTGTTAAGCGTGTCTGCTTGCCCTCAACGTGTATGATCAAAAGCAAGAGACGTTAAATCCGGATAAAAATACGATAAAATGAAATAAATACCCCCCCAATCCTCTCTTCCACCCCCCAGACTTCCTCATGGATTTCCACCATGGCGGAAATGTGCTCAAAATCTATTCGTTTAAAGGTATGCTGTTAAATGTTCATAAGGAACTTTGGTCAACCGAGATCTTATTGAAAGAGATTTGAAAATTAATTTTTTTTAAATATAAAAAAGATTATTTAAATTCCATATTTAATATTTGTTGCTGAGAAACGCGGGTGGAGAAATAATAGGAAACGAAAATTGATGGTTTGGAATAAATTATTTTTATTTTTTTCGATTCCAGTAACTGTCACTTCATAATGCTGGAATTAATTTTATTTTTTTAATTTTTTTATCATGTCACAAGTGTATGAAATTACTACAATATTTTTTTATTTTTAAATTTTAATTCGAACACATTTCAGTTCAAACAAAATTCATTCGAACTAATTTCCTTCAAACAAAGCATTTCAGGAGTATAGGAGTAGTTATGTTAGATTTCACACAAACTCCGGTCAAGAAGCAAAGCAGTATTTATGTTATACGATTGTTACAGAAACTTTATTCTACAAACAAAGTAACAAGATCTGAATATCACCGGAATATCTGAAAGAACTGCTTCATAAACATATAACCTTAAAGAACCTGCGGTCCTCAACTCAGTCCTTACTGAAAATTCCCAGTGTGGATGAACACAGAAAAAAGTCGTACGGAGTGCGCTCTTTGGAAGCGATAGCGCCAAAGTTATGAAATATTTTACCTCCATCTTTGAGGAGTACTGACAAGGAAAAAAAATCATTTAGGAAACGTTTAAAGACTTTTTTGTTTAATAGATTTGATGACACCAGAGCGCAGTGAGCATGCTAAAGTAGCATGGATACCCGCGCTATAGAAGTATCCAATCAATCAATCAATTAATCAATCAATCAAATATAAAAAAAAAAAAATTGCATTTTGTCCCGTGAAAGCTGTTTTTTCTTTTATTGACAAACGCACTAAACTTATGACTATGGTACTGTACAACGGTCCGTCTCACACTTGTGGGTGTGATGGAGTGTCAGGAGTTTTGTGTACCTGTCATCATCATTACAAACAGGGCCGGCCTTAGGCCACTGCAACCTATGCGGCCGCAATGGGCCCGGCACTTTCATAGGCCCCGCCCCGAATTTATTTTCTAATACAAAATCTTAATTTTCACTTATTATCCTTATCCTCTACCCAGAATGGGCCCCACGCAGTCCGTTTCGCATAGGGCCCCGCAATTGTTAGGGTCGGCCCTGATTACAAACACTTTGCCTTTAGGAGATGGATGAATGTGAGCTCTCGGTTTGTTGCTGGGCCCACTGACCACCGCCTAAGGTAACACTGAGATATTACCGAAAAATATTTTCGCCACATCTGTAAAATTGCGCCTACAGCCTGCGCAATGACGACGTGTAACTCTTTGTGGCCCTATGACACTTTTCGGGTTAGTGCCCCTTGCATTCAAAGTTGAAATGTCCCCCCCCCCCATCACATTTTTGGGCAACTTCGATTTCCGAGACACCGTGAAGCCGCGGGGGACTGCAGGGCCACGCATTGGCCCCAGGTCTACTATTCTAATGGCTCCTTATTCTGATGGCTCCTTATTCTGATGGCTCCTTATTCTGATGGCTCCTTATTCTGATGGCTCCTTATTCTGATGGCAACCAGATCTGGTACCATCCAGCACTGGATGCACTGTGTTCTTTAACGTACATGTATGATATATTTTCTTTTAACGACTCCTGCGAACTCTGATATATTAGCACGTTTACCTTTGCCGTTATCTCCTTGTGAGGGTGTCATCCAGTGGGGTCCGCAACCCCCTAAGCCCCACCAACGATACTCTTTTTGTACTCAGCTCCTACACGGTGGCTGTGTTGTAGAAATAAAATCCCAAATGACTGATGATCAAGTCAATCGCAACGATGAGAAGTACAGGTGAAAAATAGGACACTAAAATCGATGATCTGAAATCAATAATTGTGTGGTTTCTGTTCCCGTATTCATTTATTTATAATGCTTGCATTTTTATTCATTTTTTTATTGTTTAATCAAGTCATAAATTTATGACATTACTATGACAGTTCTATGAAAGCAGAATCGTTTAAGAAACAATCCTTTTTTTTAACTTCATCGTATTATGGCGTAATATGATCTCCTGTTTCTAAAGAAATGTACGGGATTTAAAAAAAACCTAGCATTTTCACAGTATTATACTGCAGAGGCAGTAGAGGAAGGATTTTCCGAGAGTCGTTTATAGGATCAGTCACCGTCTTTTATAAAAATTATTATTTTACACGCGAATGGCGGGGGTTAGGGCTAGGGTTAGGGTGCCATGCCCACCAGTGTTAAATAATTTGTATTTCGTTAAGCCTTAAGTCTAAGTCTTAAGTAAAAAATTGTTAAATAATCGAACTTTGCATTAAATAAAAACAACATTTCCTGATTTACTATCTGAGAATATCAGATCCATCAGCCAAGAATTGTTTGTTTTCTTTGCACAAAGTTACTCAACGTTCTGCTCTCCATACACCCCCTCTCCACACAAACTCCCACCACCTCCCCGTTAGTTCGGAACATGGGGGCTCTACTTATTGTAATCACAAAAAAAGACTTAATGTAGGAAATATATTTTAAATATCCAGGTGGCTCGGTAGCGCAGTAGGTAGCGCGTCAGTCTCATAATCAAAATCATTAACTTTTGACCCACTTTAATTTCTGAGAGGAAATATGCTAAAATATTTATGATCTATATACAGTATATAATCTGTTTATTTGAGTAGTAACTACGGCATAAATAGGTGCTTGGAGCGTGGCCTGGACAAAGCATTTGGGGTGGTATTTTTGGACAACGGCATATTAAGTCTTACATTTGATGTGTATTATGTGTGTAGTCGTACACAACCGAGGACTTCTGCAAGCGTCACCAACTTCAGATCTCTTTATGCCTACAGATTTTTAGCTCTTAGCAGACTTAAATGTTATTGTTTTGTTGTTGTCCAGGTCTACCGCTTCTAACAGAAGAGCGTCAGTGTGTCATCAATCGTCCCACGGACAAGATTAGTCGCCATGACGTCGCCAAGTTCATGCTAGATTGCCTCGACACGAAGAAATACGACAACAAGATGATCGCCATCTGCTCGGCCAAGGACCCCAGTGTGAAGTGAGAACGAAATAGAACAGGATGATCTCTTAACCGGGAACGGACGTCAGGGGACGTCCGGAGTGGGTTTAATGAAATAAAAGATCCAGATCTTGAGATCTTTTAGTCAGATATCTTTAGTTGTAACCAATTTAAAAAAAAAACACTTTTAGTTGTTTTTTTTAAAATAACAATTTCCTTCATATTTCGGTGATTATTCTATTTTTTGTGTGCTGTTGTTGTGTTTGTCATCTTGTGGCCAACCGGAAAACTAAGTAAGTCACGACCATCAGTGTGACTATATAATTCTCAACCCCATCTACTACAAATACATAAAGATCAGTGTGACTATGTAATTCTCAACAACATCTACTACAATTACATAAAGATCAGTGTGACTATGTAATTCTCAACAAAATCTACTACAATTTCATAAAGATCAGTGTGACTATGTAATTCTCAACCACATCTACTAAACTTACACAATGATCAGTGTGACTATGTAAATCTATTGCATAAAGATCAGTGAGACTACATTCATTTGCATGTGTATTTCAAACGGAAAGTAACGACATATTTATTAAATATTGCTTTCCGTTTATAAAAATTTTACCTCCGTATTTTAAGAACAAATTTAACGAAAAGCTTCTGCAACCTACATGTTGGTGGTACATTTAAATACTTCATTTTTGAACTACAGTTATTGGGAAAAAAAATTGTACACAGTAACAGATATTGCCCAGCCAAAAGTAAAGAAATGATAATATTTATTCCACTCGCTAGGGCTCAAATGCTTGTAAAGCTGTGATTTCGCCATGTTCGAAGCAGACAACTTACAAAGTTGTTTAGTCAGTTGTAAAAAAAACGATAACTCTAGGTGACAAGGGAAGTAATAACCCAATTGCAGTGATAATTTGTAATAATATATGCTAGGAAAAAAAACAGGGGGGGGGGGGTGGGTGGCCAAAAGGAGGGTGTGTGAATGGCGGCGGAGAGAAAAGGGGTGGACGGCTGAAGGTGATAATGCCAAAAGATAAGAATTAAAAAAGGCTCAATCACTTAGACTACTTAGAGTTAGTAGAGTTAAGAATTAGCACAAGGGACTTGATTGAAGGGATTCGAATCAAGGCCTTTATTAGGACCTGAAACATGCGAAACACGAGGCTCCCGAGGGGATTGTGGTTCCTTGAATGAATAAATGCGGTTCTCAATTTTAAATTAAAAAAGAATCAACCAACAAATAAACAATAGCTTAAGCCCCATTTAAATAAATAAATTATTATTATTATTATTATTATGGGTAGTTTTCTATAGCGTGGCACCCCAGCCTAGGGCTGGGCTCACCACGCTGTACATGCAAATTAAAATGAACTTAAAAAATATAAATTAAAAACCAACCATTCCATAACAATTTACATGTGAAGCCATGGACGGCACTCAGCAGCATCGTTTAACTTTCAGAGGGGGAATCAGTCAGGATAGTAAAGTTTAAAGAGGTGTGTTTTGAGTGCAGTTTTGAAGGCTGTGATGGTTGATATATTTCTGATGTGTAGTGGAAGAGAATTCCATTGTTTGGGGGCACAGTAAGAGAAAGATCTTTCACCGTATGTTTTTGTGCGAGTCTTAGGGACAGAAAGAATACGATCGTCTGCGGAGGAGCGAAGCTGTCGAAGGGGTGAATAGACAGAGAGAATTTCGGTTAGATATAAATAATGTACTGTAAATTAAAACTTTTGACCCGCCAAAATAGTTAACTCATTTATTTTCTTTAAAAAAGTGACTTAGCAGGTTTGGCACAAAACAAAAAATATAGTGGTTTTTTTCCCAGTGAACTGTCTTTTCGTCTTGTTTTCTGATGAAGGTTCTAAGCCAAAACATCAAAATCTTTTTTTCCCTGTCTATAAATTCAAGTTTATCATACCATGTTCTTATATTTCATTGACACATCTTAAATGCAGTCCATCGATTATCAGGTTTCGCAAGTGGCCTCCTCATTAATACACAAAGAATATAAAGACATGACGACAATCAACGTTTTGACTTGGGGCTTGGTGACGTCCCCTTAAAAAAACCGAGACTGCGTTTTATTATTTGTAATGTTCTTGTCGTGGAAGAACTCTTCTATAACTCTTCTATAACTCTTCTATAACTCTTCTATAACTCTTCTATAACGCACAATTCGGACGCACCCTCTCTTGTAAGGGGATCAAAGTCTCGCTTAGCAAAATATATTACTTTCGTTGTCTTGATTTAATCGTTTATCTGTTTTAAAAAAAAAAACAACGTACATGAAAGATCAGCAAATATTTTATCGTCTGGAAAGTGAACTCCTCGCAGTTGTAATGCAAACTCTGTTGATTTTGGTAAACCTCACTATCACTATTTAATAGTGGGTTAATTGTCTTATTACCCTATAATCTCATTATACCAGTTAGTGAGCTGACTTCACCAACAGTTTTTTTAAAATTACCTTTTCAATTCAGCAATTTAAAGAAACAAAAGTTAAAAAAAATCGTTTATCTGTTTTAAAAAAAAAAACAACGTACATGAAAGATCAGCAAATATTTTATCGTCTGGAAAGTGAACTCCTCGCAGTTGTAATGCAAACTCTGTTGATTTTGGTAAACCTCACTATCACTATTTAATAGTGTGTTAATTACCCTATAATCTCATTATACCAGTTAGTGAGCTGACTTCACCAACAGTTTTTTTAAAATTACCTTTTCAATTCAGCAATTTAAAGAAACAAAAGTTAAAAAAAAAAAAAAAAAAAAGAAATATACAGAGGTTAGAGGAGAAAAAACCTAAAGAAGGACAATAACAGAAATTGAACGTTTCGGTTCAAAAAATCCTTCTACTGCGTCTGTTAATGTCATAATTCAGGTTTTTCCTCTACCCTTTGTACATTTCTTATTTCTTCAACATGAACGCAGTCTCTCTCTTTCCCCCCCGCGCCCCTCCCCTTATTTCTCTTCTATCATAGGATGCATACTGGCCATCGGTGCTCTAATTACGAACAAGATAACATGCCTCGGCTCATTCGTAAAGTCCACTTAGTACTATTATTATTGGGTGTTGTCAGCAACTCGTAACACCTAGATAACACCTAGATAACACCTAGATTACACCTAGATAACACGTAGATAACACTCAGATAACACCAAGGTAACACCCAGATAACACCCAGATAATACCTAGATAACACGTAGATAACATCCAGATAACACCCAGATAACACCTAGATAACACAACGATAACACGTAGATAAGTAAAAATGGTTTAGTGTTAAGCACTGCTGTTAGAGAGTTATATCACAAAGGTCACTTCTCTCTTAGCTGTGTGAGAAAAATAAAACAACAATACACGATGATCTCTCTGTCGCGCACATTCGCAACAGTGTTTGATATTTCTTTAAAAAGTATTTATTATAAGGCAACTTAATCCCCATTTATTTCCCAGGCCCAACATTATTGAACGTCAGCGCCTCCTCAGAAAAATAATCTTCCGACCGAAGGGAGTTAACACGTAAAACATTTTTAATAGTTGTTTTAAATCCCTTGAAATTTGGCATCAATTTATTTATTTAAAAAAAACGTAATACCTAGATAACACGTAGATAACACCTAGATAACACCTAGATAAGGCGACTTGTGGTTGCTTTACATTTCATGCGCTTACTGACTCAGGGTTTAAAGGTTGCTCAGAGCTCTGACTGATATTGACTTACGGCTACGGTATTGATGTCCTACAGCTTTTTGGAAGGGTTTTGAACAATCTCGGGATATTGTCAATGAGCGGAACAATGAGAATGGGAAATCACTTACCATCATTGCCTTGTAACTTACGAGCGGCATTAGCGCCCTTCACTATCCACTCTGGATAGAGTCAGACAACTATGCACGGTGGAGCGCCATCTGGAATTATTATTAAAGGTTATGCCCCACTTCCGGTATTTACACACGGAATGTGGTTGTGTTGCCCAAGTTAGTTTGCGACAGTGTAACTGCTATGATTGTGTTAATTCTCGTGCTGGAGTCTGGCGACATGTTGCTAATTAATATGTCGTTAAGTGATATGTCGTTAAGTGATATGTCCTTAAGTGATATGTGGTTAAGTGATATGTGGTTAAGTGATATGTGGTTAAGTGATATGTGGTTAAGTGATATGTGGTTAAGTGATATGTTGTTAAGTGATATGTGGTTAAGTGATATGTGGTTAAGTGATATGTGGTTAAGTGATATGTGGTTAAGTGATATGTGGTTAAGTGATATGTGGTTAAGTAATATGTGGTTAAGTGATATGTGGTTAAGTGATATGTGGTTAAGTGATATGTGGTTAAGTGATATGTGGTTAAGTGATATGTGGTTAAGTGATATGTGGTTAAGGGATATGTTGCTAAGAAGTCGTTCACCTTTGTAACCTTTCACATACGTTGTACCTTCATTTTTCTATTTAGTCTAATCTATTTGCCAACTGTTGTAGAATGGAAACGAAATTTACAACACAGGGTAAGGGAAAATCCGAAGAGGGACGAAAGAGAGCAGCGGACGGTCCTGGTGCATCCTTCAACACCTCAAAAAACCCAATAACAAACAATGAAATAAAGAAAATTGACCAGAGTGAATACATAATAACTGAGAATAAACAATAACTGAGAATAAATAATAACTGATAATAAATAATAACTGAGAATAAATAATAACTCAGAATTTAAACTCAACTTATCTTGATTAGGAGTGCACATGATAATTATTCAAAACTAACAGTAAACGGTAAAAAAAGGTAATAATGGGGGAGACTGCAATCAGGTTAGCACAATAGGAAATTAGTAAAACACAGTAAGGTTAAACCTGATAAAAGGAACGCAACAAAACAACGAACGTGTCGGCAGGAAGCCTTCATCAGCGAACAAACAGAAACACGAATAAAAATAAAAAAAATGTATCAAAAAATATATAATATAGCACATAGCTCAGAAATAGTATCCAAGATGGCAGCAGAAGATAAGTGACAGAGAGTAAGTGGGAGAAAGGTTAAATAGGGAAGAGGGAAAGAAAAGAGGAGAAATAAGTCCACTGCGATAGGTCGTGACGTGGAGGGGCGGAGCCAGGTTCAAACAGTGAATAGAGACATGACATTCAAACCATGTGGGTACAAGGTGTTATAGGTCAGAATAAGCTTGTGCTCCAAATTCACCCGGCTGGGTGTGTTCGTGCTGGCCACAATCGCGCAAATTGAAAAGTCCGCCTTGCCCTGGTGGTCGGCACTATTGAAGTGTTTGGAGACAGGACACTGTTTATCTTGTGTAATATTACGGAGGTGTTCAGTACATCGGTCAGAGAGTCTGCGTCCTGTCTCCCCAATGTATGACATCTGGCAGCGGGTGCAAAAAATAGCGTAGATAACATTGCGGCTAGTACAAAGGAAACCGCCGCGTATCTGAAAACTACCCTTAAGGAAATGTATGTTCTGAGCCTGGAAGACAAAAGGGCAAGTGTTGCATCGACTGCGGCCACATGGCTTGGTCCCGAAGTGGGAGGGGGCAGCATTGATACGACTGTGTACAAGGAGGTCTCTCAGATTTTTGTCCCGTCTAAAAACAATGATAGGCGGGGAGGAGAAGATGTCTTCTCCACTGTGTTAGAGGAAGGTTAACTAAACAAACCCTAAAATTATCGTTTTTCTTCTAAATCCTTTACAAAATGCAGTATCGAGCAATGGGGGGGGGGGGGGGTGGTGAAAGATGAGGCAAAACATGCATAGAAGTAACGCACTTTATAAAGAGCCCCTATTAATACCCCCCCCCCCCAACAAGGCTCGCAACTGCACATTTTTTTACCATGCCACTGAACTATATTAATATTCTAATGACCCACCCGCTTTTACACCGCATATTTATTTCAACACATATTTCAGAAAAACAAAATAAAAATATTATGCGCCAAACGAACTTTCGAGATTTTTTTTAAAGGAATCTCATTTAGCGCAGTTATCCGAAGTTTTCTTTCATGTTCCCCTTAAATTAATGATTTTTTTGGGAGGGGGGGGGGGGTTCGGAAGGCGTGGCTAACAATTTAAAAGAATGTGTTGTCATTTGTTAAATTGGCTGCGATTGGCTACGAGCCGTTGTTTGGCTTCTTGTGATTGATGGACCCATTTACCAACATTAATGAAGATGCACAGTACATTACATCTAGATTATCAACGGATGTCGTCTCTGTACCTGTTTCAATGGCCTTGCTCATTAAACAGACACACTTTCATCATTTATCATACCCCCTGGCTCTTCTAACATATACTTTTAACATGGCCCTTGCTTTCTAACCTCATACTGTATCATACAGACTTTTCTAGCCTATCACTTTGTCGTACGCCTTGCTATTCTAATCTATACCTTTATTATACCCCTTGCTCTTCTAGCCTAGACACTTTTATCAACCTTTTTTTGCTCGTCTAACATATATACGTTCATCATACCGGCGGCTCATCTAATCTAATTACCTAATTCATACAACTTGCTCATCTTCGCTATTTAATTTCATTGAATCTAATGTTAGACCAGGATCGCCTAAGACCATCGGAACACATATAATCCACAGTTATTTGTTGTTTGAGGGGCGCAACCAAATGCAAAACTGTATTAAGGGGACGCAAAATTAGAAAGGTTGTGAACCCCTGTGTTAGACTTTAATGTGCTTATCCGGCAATTTTGAATTGTGACACTATTTATTAGTTATTAGATCATCGAATTTTTTTTTTTTTTAAATTTTAGTCAGCTATTACAGGGGTCTCCAAACTTTTTTCACGGCGGGCCGGATAACAAAAAAAAAAAAATGATGAGCGTGGGCCGGATAATGATTACGTGCAATAATTTCAAGCCAGAACGAAATTTCAAGTACCGTCGGCGGGCCGTAGTTTGGAGACCCCTGAGCTATTATACCATAAAGGAAGGGAAGCAACATAAGCAATTAAAAAAAAGTATTGTTATTTCCCCAGTTATTTCCCTTGAAAGTATTTTTTAATACGCTTTTTCAATATCCCCGAACCCAATTATGTTACAGATTTAAAACGTTAGGATAATTTTAATGTTAAAATAAATCACAATAATCATTACAAATATGGAATCATCCAATGAACTTTTTAAACATAAAAAATGCAAAGGGATGTGTGGTAAAGAGGGGATGAAGACATTAGTAAATTAATATAGTTCTTTTTGGCATACACACCTTATGAAGTCTCAGCTTCGCTGGGTCGGTCGAGTTGCGAGAATGTCAGACGACCGCTATCCTAAAAGAATATTTTATGGTGGACTTCAGCAGGGTATGCGATTTGCGGGGGGGGGGGGTGGCGGAACAAAAGACACGCTGGAGTCATCTTTGATCGCATGTCACATTGACCCGGACACGTGGGAAGAGTCGTCAATGAATCCGGACATGTGGGAAGAGTCGTCAATGAATCCGGACATGTGGGAAGAGTCGTCAATGAATCCGGACACGTGGGAAGAGTCAACAATGAATCCGGACATGTGGGAAGAGTCGTCAATGAATCCGGACATGTGGGAAGAGTCGACAATGAATCCGGACATGTGGGAACAGTCGTCAATGAATCCGGACATGTGGGAACAGTCGTCAATGAATCCGGACATGTGGGAAGAGTCGTCAATGAATCCGGACATGTGAGAACAGTCGTCAATGAATCCGGACATGTGAGAACAGTCGTCAATGAATAGATACCCGTTGCACTCTTCCACACACAAGGGCTCAGTGTACTAAATGGTAAAACGAAATAATGCGTTTAAAAAGAAATTTGAAGCAAAATTTCAACGTGTGAACTGAAAAAAAAAAGATTCGAACAAATTTCCATTCGATCAAATTTCCGTCGATCAATTTTCCGTCGACGAAATTTCTTTCGATAAAATTTCCGGATACGATTTACAAGTCAATTTATATATTTACAGGACATGTTTTATATTTACAGTCAATTTATATATTTATATGCCAATTTATTATACAGGATAATTTATACATATTTACTGGTTAATCTCTATATATTTACAAGCCAATCTATACACATGTAATAGAAAATTTCTCCTTCACCTATTATAATAAATAAGGAAAGAAAGAAAAATAGTCCAGGGAGCTAAACAATTCAGTGCTGGGAGCTAAGTTTTTTAAAGGCTAATTCATATATTTACCGGACAATTTACACATTTAGGTTCAATATATATATATATATATATATATATATATATATATATATATATATATATATATATATATAAACAAGCCCTTCTACAGATATTTACAGGCCAATTTATATATTTTATAAAAAGATTTTGACGCCACTCTCTTAATCTACTTTAGATCCCTTGCAGCGTCCCACTAAACCACTAAAGTACATCAATTCGATAGCGTATTTTTTTTTCACATCCCACTCTCAGATCTAGTTCTGAAGTCAAATAGAACAAGTCTGACGAGCAATCAAAACTGAAAGCATCAGGAAAACATTGTGATTAGTCAACTGGGATAAGTCAAATGGATTAGTCAACTGGGATTAGTCAACACAGAGCACCAACGTTAAAAAAAAGATATCATTAAAAAACAATATTTTTTGACATCAAGATTAACTTTTGGTAGAACTACGGATTAGACATTGATATTTCTTTAACCGACGATTGAAATGTCAGAACCCTATTTTCAAAATGTCCTTTTCATCTCTGATGGTGAATTGAGTGTTAAATTCTAGTGCCAATAATCATGGGCGTATACACTCATCGGCGGATAAAGAAAGAAGCTTGTAAAGAATGTTACGGTTACAGGAAATGTGTTTGAAAGAAATTTGGTCGACGGAAAATTAATCAACGGAAGTTTGGTCGACCGGAAATTTGATCGACAGGAAGTTTTGTCGAACGGAAGTTTGATCGAACAGAAATTAGATCGAAAGGAAATTTGATCGAACCGAAGTTTGGTCGAACGGAAATTTGGTCGAACGGAAGTTTTGTCGAATTTAATTTTTTTTTTTTTAATAGCTGCTATTGAGAAATTTGTTGAAATGGTACTTACTCTCGAACGAAATTTAGTATGATTCTTCATTAAAAAAATAAAAATAAATGTTAAGTCAAAGACTCACGTGTGAGAAATGGGCAGATCTGTTTGAAAGGACGCGGGTAACTGAAACATTCAAAACAGCATAAATAAACGTATTAATAAAATAATATAAAGACCAACACTAAAATTAAAAAAAAAAATAAGTTTGTCTATTATTGCGAAGTTTTTTTATTAACATAACTAGAATATCGGAAAGTCAGCCTGACATAACAAGTAATTGGGATTGCGAAAACTTCAATAAGAAAAAACATTCATGTCCATTCATGTAACTGTTAAGCCTAAGTGTCCATGTCGAATTGTAACTGCTGTTAGTGCTATAAGTAAACAAAGCTAAGAACATAATCATAGCCCCGGGATTCCGGTTGACAAGTCTGTAGTGACTTGCCGATTTGGAAGCGCTGGCCACCGACCCCCTCGGCGTTAACCCGGGGCACATTACAACCAGTGCGTGTCCCGCGTGGCAGACACGGCCATGCATGGTAGTTGCTGGAATAAACAGCTCCTACAGGGCTGCCACCTGTGATGCTTCACAGGGGGAAGAAAAGGCAAACACAGGGTAGGGATCATGATTACAAGTTGCCGTTAAGGGATATGAGGCTATAGGCTGTGGTGGAAGCCTATAGCCGGTGATTCTAAATATGCAGCCCTGAGAAAGCTGCTCCTAGGCAACCGTTTCGTCCCAGCTATTTCGCGAACTAGTCGCGAGGTGGAAACCCACTGTAGAATCCCTCTTAGAGGGCGTCCGATGCTTCCCCGGGACGGGTGGGGGGAGATATTAGGACGTTAATTTACCGTCCCGGCCCCTGGGAGAGTGGACTACGGACGCTTGAAACACAGCGTCTTTGGTCGACCAGATGTCTCCGGTCGGGGAGGGTCTCCGTCGGCGAACCCGATCGAGCGGTTGCGGGCGGGGACGCTCCACGCCCGGGGAGATCTCTGGCGCCCTTCCGCACGGCCTGCCGCCGAGGCGGCCGGCAGGTGCGGGTGGGCGCCGGGGAGGGCATAAGGAGCGTGAACTCGACGGCCCGCTGACGCCATTTCCTAATGTGATATTCGAGCTGATAGCTTCAAAACTGAAGTAAATATAATCATGCAAAAGATTAAAAGTGCATCATGCTGTAACTACATGTGACTCTGCTCATTATATTTTGTCTAAAGCTTCATTGAATTTAACCACGGCCACGCAAGGTAAACTCACTTCATTTGAAACTATGAAAAAGCACCATGGAGTTGGGTGTTTATATACAAACCTTTGATTCTTGAAATGTGACGAATCCACTTCCGGAATAAAGAGAAATCACTGCAGGAGTTTCATGTGAAAAAAAAATGTGTTTAGGAATCAAATATCTTTTAACAACTATTCATTGAAATCAAACTCAGCCAACAACCGCGCTGAATTAATTTGTTGTGTGATTTCACCAGACAAGGCGATGTGCTATTGTTAATGCCCTTGGACAGTATGAACGGGCAGCTTGCTAAGTGCAGAAAAACTATTAAACACATGGGGAGAGAAAAAGCTCTCAAGGAAATATTCGGACCAACAAATGATGAATATGGATGGAGAACACGAACCAACCAGGAATAGTTGGGCGGGACACTTGGGGAGAATGTCAAATGACAGAGGAGTGTAGAGGGTGCACCACAAAAACCCCAGAGGAAGATGGCCCAAGGACAGACATTGCCTTAGATAGGTGGATGGATGGTATGGAGAGGGATCCGTTGCAGCTGGACATCCAAGCATTGGAAAGAAATCATTTATGTCTGATCGGAAGGATGTGGTGAGTGTCACGGTCAGATGGTGTGGTTACTTTTTTGTGTGTATGTTTGGGGGACGGAAAGGGAGTGCTCGTGGTATTGACTGTATATTCCCACGAGTATGACCGTCTTGGCAGGGGGGGGGGGGGACCTCAGGGGAGAAAGTGTTTGTTGTGAGTTGGGAAAAACATTAGAGTGGTGAATGAATGTGAACATTTTTCTTGTTATCACGAGTGCATGGTCAATAAGGGTATAAAAGGAGAGACAGATTATTATTAGAGAGAGAACGATTATATTTGAGTGTGGATTCGACAGAGTGTTTTTGGATTGAGGACTTAGTATATTGCTGTTTGTGTATTCATTGGATTTTGAGTCACTTTACATGGCTATCGAGTAGAAAGTGATGTGTTTGAACACTTATATCATAACCAGAAATAAACTATAATTGATGACTCTGAGACGACGTTACGTGTTTTCCCTTATAAACTATCGGCTTTATAGGAGCCAGGAATCGTTACCAGCACCAGCTTTCCAGGAGCTGAATAACCAGAGTCTTTTTAGACTCTGAAACTATTGTCTGAGGCTACAGAAGGGACCTCATCCTCTAGACGACGTACTTTTCGCCACAGTGGGGGCCCGTTAAAGCTAGCCGACCGAACCATCCAGGCCTACTATCGCTCACAGTGAGGGGCCGTCGAAGCCAGCCCGTCCGAACCAGCCAAGCCAACGTATCCATCGCCCACAGGCCCGTTAAAGCTAGCCGACCGAACCATTCAAGCCTACAATCGCACACATGGGGGCCATCCGTTGTGAAGAGGCAAGCTGAACTAGAGGAGACAAGCTGAACTAGAAGCATTATGGCATCAATGAAGGCCCGCCAAAGCCATATTACCTAATACCATCGCCCACAGTGAGGGCCCGACCAAAGCGAGCTCAATCCTAACTACCAAAGCCTACCATCACCCACAGTGAATGCTCGTCGTACCCAGCCGTTCTAACCAAGATAACATGAGAATCCAAACCATCTAAGCCTATCTTCGTCCACAGTGCGGCCCGCTCAAAACTGACATTATTGATATCAATTTTGCTATGCTGTTGAGTCCAGCTGTTCCTGTACATCGCTGCTGTTGAGTCCAACGGTCCAGTCAAAAACCACTGCTGTTCCGTTGATCCTGTCACCAGCCGCTGCTTTACTCTGATCCTGTACCCGCCGATCATGTATCCAGTTGCTACCGCTGTTCCTGATGTTGCCTTTTCCTGCTGTTCCTGTTCCTGATGGTTCCAGTACCCGCTGTTCCAATACCCGCTGTGCCAGTACTTGCAGTTCCAGTAACCGCTGTTCCAGTACTTGCTGTTCCAGTAACCGCTGTCCTTGTTTGACTGCTACTGGACACCACCACTACTAATTGATGTTGCAAGGAGCAAGCCACCTACGTACAAGGCCGGGTAATTAAGTTCATTTATATTTATTGATATATTGTTAAGATTATATTATGCTAAGCTCTTTTGAATTGAGGAGATTTCTGTAAACTGATTTTTTTTGGGTGGCAAAATTATTGTCTGACAGGATGAATTTTTTAATACCCTATAATCAAGTAGATACCATATAACTTGGGGGAAGTGAAACCGTTAAAATGAAAACGATCCCAGAAATTAAGCAGGAGGCCATAGATTTGGGATTAGAAGGAAAGGATATTATTAAATATGCCGTGGATAGATTAAAAGAATTAGAAAAGTTAGAAAGGGAACGTAGAAAAGCAGAAGATGAGCATAAGCGAGCCCAAGAAAAAGCAGAAAATGAGCATAGGTGAGCCCAAGAAAAAGCAGAAAATGAGCATAGGTGAGCCCAAGAAAAAGCAGAAAATGAGCATAGGTGAGCCCAAGAAAAAGCCATTCGCGACAAGGAATTTAATGATAAAATAGCAGCAATAGAAAAAAGGACAGCAGAACTAGCAGCAAAAACAGAAAGATTGAGGGTAGAGGCAGCAGAAAGGCACGCTCTTAAAGAAAATGAAAAATTAGATAGATTAGCATTAGATAATAAGGAAAAAGAAGATAGAGCTCAAAAAGAAACGGTAGACGAGAAAGAGAAATTAGATGAGTCAAATGAGCACAATACAAATGTACTAACTTGTTCAGAAAGGGGGCAATTTTCACAAGATAAGGCTATAGAGGGGGATAAAAAGGGTAAACATATTTTCAAGGGGGGAGTAGACAGAACGTCGTATTTGTCGAACGAGGGACCAAGGGCAGAAAGTAAGATAGCAAAAAGGCACACCCATAGAGGAAAAGAAAAATTAGATAGATTAGCTTTTAAAAAAAAAAGAAAAAGAAGATAGAAAATAAATTCCAAACAAGGTGTGAAAATGAGAGAATATCATTAGAAATAGAGATATACTTAGATGCAAATTTAAGGGGATACATTGTGGCAGAAGAAAATAGTGATCAGGATTATTATGACAGTGACTGTAGTGAGTGGGGAGGGGACAATTGGATTAGTGGTGTAATTAGCGAAAGTGATTATAGTGAGTGGTCAGGGGTAGAAGATTATGATTACGGGACAGAAAGGGAAACTGAAATAAATCGATTTAGATGGGATTACAAGAAGAAGGCCTGGGAAACTATAGATCCAACTATAAAAGAGGGCAATAGGAATATAAAGAAAAATGATGAACCGGAATTTTTTCAGTTTAGTATAAGTGACGAATATTTTGAAGACACACATAAGCTGAATACTTTTGATAGTGATGACGGGTTAGAGAAGGTACAAGATGGGTATCGCCCTTACAACAATAGTGAACAGAGTGTAATTCATGGTTCAGGTTATGATTTTGATAATAATATTGATTATGAATTTAGTGATAGTGATAGTTACCAGGGTGATTTTGATGATTACGAACCAAGTGTTACGGATACTTTAGATGGTAATTTTGATAAGACTACTGTTATTGATGACACTAATTGTGAATTTGATGCTAGTTTTGATTTAGAACCCAGTATTTTTGAGGCTTTGTATTGTGACTTTGATAATATTCATCATGAACCTAGTGTTAGTGTTGCTTCATGTGTTCCTTTTGATAAAACTGCTGATATGGAAACTAATGCTATTGTTGGGTCACATGGTGACTTTGATGCAGATATTGATTATAAATCAAGTATTATAGATGCTTCCCGTGATGATGTTGATTGTAAAATTCATTATGAACACATTGTTACTGAGTTTTCACCTGGCAAGGTTGAAACTATTATTGATTGTGAATTTATGGTTAATGAATCTCCACATATGGATGTCGATAAAGTGCCTGAGGTCTATTGTGCACCAACTACTTTTGATGATATAGATAACACACCCACGGGGGTTGAACCAAGTATTGATTCTCCACATATGGATGTTGAGAGATTGCCTAAGCTTTATTGTGTACCCAGCACTTTAGATACTTTAGATAACACACCCACGAGTGTTGAATGCATGAACAACCTACCGCTTCCACGCAAGCGAGGTGTCATGATTATAACTGAGTCAAGCTTCGGTAACCATGAAGTGGAGACCGTAACATTGACCAGTATAACGACCATTACATGTCGTCAAGAAGGCGAGTTATGTGTTGAGGAGGGGAGAGAGCAGGTTTCAACTGCTCCAGAGTTGAACTTCGCAATGACTGAGTTGTCAGACATTAATATTGAAGACGTGCTAGATAAGAAATGTGATGATATAAAATATTTTACTTTTAAAGATATATTCAAGATATGCCTGTTAATGTAAAATGTTTGCTACTATTGAACCATGATAATTGTGTGTCAAATGAGGGGGTGAGGACCTGAACAAATTACGGTTGTCACGAGGTAGAGGTGGTGGAGTTGTCAAGTTCGGTCCCGAGACGGGGACGTAGATTCAACAAGGTTGAATTCATTTCCAATGAATTCACGTGGAGTTATGAGGGTCATAGCCCAATCGGGGAAATTTGTAGTGTGGGTGACACAGGTTACTCAAGACTTGAGAACCGTGAGCCCAGCTTTGACTCTGACAATTGTGTTCAGGCAAACGGGTTTGGCCTTGATCACGGTGATGTGGAGGAGGTGAGCATTGTCCCTGAGGTGAGGTTAAGGGAAAGAAATATTTTTGTTTTTGATACCATTGTTAATAAATTATGTCAAGTGGGGGTCAGGGAGAAAAATTGTGTTGTTGAAAAAGTTGATTTTGTTGTGGAGGTGAGGGTTTTCCATGAGTTGGGAGGTGAAGATTGTTTGTTTAAAATGATATTCATGTTACTTTTGTATATGGACAATGAGACGAGCTTGTTGAAACATGTGAGATTTTACAGCGGAGTTGTGAGCTGGGAAAAAAATTTGCACGCTTTCAGGCTACCGTCTGACAAGCGGAATATTCCACCGTCTGGTTTGTAAACATTGACGGGACAATTCAGGCTGTCCACACAAGCTCAGATGTTGACATTTTTTTTCCTTTCTCTTTTTCACATTTCAATTAATAAAAACTGTTTCGAAGTACTGTAAACATTTAAATATTTGTTACAATGTATTGACATAAATGCTCCAATTGATTTTGAAAAACAATGAGATGATACCGATCGTGATTAATTTACCTTTTACTATATATGTTTCATTATAACTGTCATAATTCTATTTACTTTCAATTTAGAAATGATGACAAAAATGTCTCATAATACATTTTTTTTTGTTATTACTTGTTCATTTGTACATATCTATTTGATCTTTATATGCTATTATTGATGTCACATACGCAGAACATGTACACGACCTGACCGTTGTTATTTTATATAAACTCGTGAGGAGGGGGGTGTCACGGTCAGATGGTGTGGTTACTTTTTTGTGTGTATGTTTGGGGGACGGAAAGGGAGTGCTCGTGGTATTGACTGTATTTTCCCACGAGTATGACCGTCTTGGCAGGGGGGGGGACCCCAGGGGAGAAAGTGTTTGTTGTGAGTTGGGAAAAACATTAGAGTGGTGAATGAATGTGAACATTTTTCTTGTTATCACGAGTGCATGGTCAATAAGGGTATAAAAGGAGAGACAGATTATTATTAGAGAGAGAACGATTATATTTGAGTGTGGATTCGACAGAGTGTCTTTGGATTGATGACTTAGTATAATTGCTGTTTGTGTATTCATTGGATTTTGAGTCACTTTACATGGCTATCAAGTAGAAAGTGATGTGTTTGAACACTTATATCATAACCAGAAATAAACTATAATTGATGACTCTGAGACGACGTTACGTGTTTTCCCTTATAAACTATCGGCTTTATAGGAGCCAGGAATCGTTACCAGCACCAGCTTTCCAGGAGCTGAATAACCAGAGTCTTTTTAGACTCTGAAACTATTGTCTGAGGCTACAGAAGGGACCTCATCCTCTAGACGACGTACCTTTCGCCACAGTGAGGCAGGCCAAAGCTGTACCGCCTTAAAGGATGGTTGAAACGGATGTTTTGTTTATAAGCGAATTATTCTATATGCATTGATACCGTGAGGAAAATGTTGAGTGTAGGGATATCTGAGTGTAAGGATATCTGAGTGTAAGGGGAAATTCAATCCAAACCTCTTGTACTTTTATAAACTGAAGTTAGAAATAGATTCGATTAAGCTCGGACACGGTGTGATGAAGAGTTAAGGTAGGCGTTGTTGTTATTTGTGCCCGTTGTGAATGGTTCACGATCGATAGTGTTGACACTGAGAAGGGAGGAAAAAGGTTTTATCACAAACGGCGGCCTTAGAGAACAGCATTTTCAAGGTACAAATCTGTCTTACATTCACAAAGTACAAATCTGACTTACATTTTCAAAGTGCAAATCTGACCTATATTTTCAAAAGTACAAAGCTGACTTACAAACCGTTCATACTAAAGACATTTCAAACCCACACAATTTATGTTCCCAGACAGCATGGTCAAGAACACAAAACTACCCAGCGTATCAGGCGTAAACACCCCAACACCCCATACCTTTATCTCCCATCTACATGAGCACCCCGACCCCCCACCCTTTTCCACACACACAACACCGAAAGCAGCTTTACAAAGTAATATATGTAATGTATGTATATGTAATGTATATATATATATTGAAATAAGCCAAGAAATGAACCAAAATAAAGGATTGCCAAAATATGCTAGCGTATTAATTAAAACAAACCAAATTTATCTTGGCTTTTGATTTCTTTCATTCTATTTTTTTAATTGCGGGGGGGGTGTAGGGGAGTGGGGGCGCTAGGCCGGGGGCAGTTTTGACATGAGAGCATCAACTACATGCCCCCCCGCCCCCTTCCTTGGCAGTCAGAAAAACAAAACAAAATATGAAGCACCAAGCGCACTTGAGATAGCACTAAGCGCACTTGAGATAGCACTAAGCGCACTTGAGATAGCACTAAGCGCACTTGAGATAGCACTAAGCGCACTTGAGATAGCACTAAGCGCACTTGAGATAGCACTAAGCGCACTTGAGATAGCACTAAGCGCACTTGAGATAGCACTAAGCGCACTTGAGATAGCACTAAGCGCACTTGAGATAGCACTAAGCGCACTTGAGATAGCACTAAGCACACTTGAGATAGCACTAAGCACACTTGAGATAGCACTAAGCACACTTGAGATAGCACTAAGCGCACTTGAGATAGCACTAAGCGCACTTGAGATAGCACTAAGCGCACTTGAGATAGCACTAAGCGCACTTGAGATAGCACCAAGCGCACTTGAGATAGCACTAAGCGCACTTGAGATAGCACTAAGCGCACTTGAGATAGCACTAAGCGCACTTGAGATAGCACTAAGCGCACTTGAGATAGCACTAAGCGCACTTGAGATAGCACTAAGCGCACTTGAGATAGCACTAAGCGCACTTGAGATAGCACTAAGCGCACTTGAGATAGCACTAAGCGCACTTGAGATATTTGTTTAAAAAGAATCTCAATTTGCGCAGCTCTAGGGAATTATATTGCGTGAATTCAGTGTGATCATATTTCCTTCATCTTACCCCCTTGAAAAAAACATGAAGAACTGATTTATGGGGGTTTACGGCTGGGGCTGAAGATTTGAGAGAATGAGTTGTCATCGGCAACAAGTCTATGTGCCAAGTTTCGTCTCGATAGGTTGACGGGAAGTGGGTCAGTTAGCTGTTCCAAGATTTTACCCCAAACACACAAAAACGAAGTAAATATAGAGGATTTTTTTGTTTAAAAAGCTCCCATTTTGATGTCATTGTATAAAATGAAAAACTATTTTTAATTAAATGAATTTTTTATAATTTTTTAAAAGAAATCATTTTTTTTCCATAATAAGGATTTTTTTAAAGTATATAGTTTCTACTTTTTATGTTCATAATTGTATAATCGCCGTATAAAACGATGCAATAAACCATTTTAAATTCAAATGATTTATGATTTTCTACCTTACAAATTGGGGGTGGGGGTGGGTGTAACATCGGGGTAAATACATTCAATATGTTTGGGGGGTGGCGGGAAGGGTATGGCTCAAACAGTTGACCGACCAGTGGCGTAGTGAGGGGGGGCAAGGGGAGCATCATGCCCCGGGCGCGAGTTAAGCTCGCTACGCCACTGTGACCGACCCATGATTTAAGGACGTGAGAGCTGGTCGGCAATCAATGTATTAATGAATGCCCGCCAATACATTTGGATTCATTTTTTAAAAAAAAGTTATCATGAACCGTAAATAAATTTATTCAAATTTTCAACGACAACGTTAGTGAAGATTGTCGATCAAATTTGAGCTAGTAAACTTTTAAATAGAATCTGACCCCCCCTCCCCCGGGGTCACACACAACCTAAAAAAAAAAAAAACAGATGTAATCGATTATGCAGCCCACCAAAAGTTTCTTTAAGTCATGGGGGAGTAGTCAATGAAAGATTTACTAAAACTAATGGTTATGGGTTAGGGTTTAGTTTTAAGGATCAGGGTTTAGGGTTAGGGGGTTATGTTAAGGGGTTAGGGTTGGGGGTCTCTGAGAGCTTCATGATTTAAATAAGACTATTGGCGAATTGATGGGGTAATATCTATAGCAACCAAAAAAAAAAATGGCGCTACTTGACAGAGCTGTAACTTATCCAGGAGCATAGAAGAGATTGGATACTGGTATGGTCGAAATGCTGAAAGTATCTTTCTATTATTGTTCTAGAGTCTAGACCGACCTTGTTTGTCCACAAATTATTGTGATTGATTGTAAAATAAGATGATGCCTTGCGTCTTCCCCCCCAACTCAAAAATTTTTTAAAAATGCCGCCCGCCCCTGTGTAGAGAAAAACTTGGCGCAAAGGCGGACCACCCCCTTCTCACGCCACCCCCTTCTCACGCCACCCCCTTCTCCCGGCAACCCCTTCTCACGCCACTTTATGATTAAGAAAAATTAAAGAGAAATTAACTCACACAAAGAAGCAACAATAATATTTTGTTCTTGTGTTTGGCGATGAGCCTTTTCGTCTTAATCCTCTATCAAGATCAACATTTGTCAGTTCTTTGAATTAAACAATAATGGTTAACACTAAATGAGAAATAGTTAGCTTTATAAAGAGTGAACAAATAGGTTTATATCTAACAATAGAATAGAGCTCAGGGACCAGCTGGTAGGCGACCATCAGCAACTCGTGGTCAAGAACGACTTCCTGACGTGTGATACCAGCACGCTCCTGCAGTGTAACGAGATCGGTCGCCGGGTCTGCCGTCACGTGACTCAAATATGTTGACCCCCCAAACCTGTCAGAAAAATAGGCTGGTCTCGACAGGGGGATGAAATATTGGCGGAGTTTAGGTGGCGCCCACGCCACTCATTCTCTAAGCTTTGGAAATTAATGTAAAACCAGTTTCATCCTAAGTAGTCATTGGTCTATACAACTATTCATTGGATCGTGCAAATAGGCATCGGTCCATACAATTAGTCATTGTATCTTGCAATTAGTCATTGGTAGATACAACAAATCATTTTGGATCTTGCTTATAGGCAACGGTCCATACAATTAGTCATTGTATCTTGCAATTAGTCATTGGTCATTGGTAGATACAACTAATCATGTTGGATCTTGCAAATGGGCAACGGTCCATACAATTATTCATTGTTTCCTGCAATTGCTCACTGGTCCATACAACCCCCTATTGGTCTAACACAGGGGTCTTTAACACCTAAGGGTTGAAAGGGACATGGTCAGGGTTGCGATAAGAAAGAAGAAACATTTATTCGTTTGCATGTTGTAGCATTATTTTATCGTGTGGTACGGCACGGTGCGGCACGGTGCGGCAATCGTAATTTGAAATCAGGAGGGGCTGCGGCGCAAGAAAAAGGCTATTATCGTTAATATAAACCTTCATCCCCTTTTTTTCACGATATCAATACACATCCTCTCCACCCCACCTCCCACCCCAACTACGTAGACGCAGTCCCAGCCCCTTATGTATAATGTTTTACCTGACATACTAAATATGGCGATTCTCCAGTACGGATCAGTACGGTTAAATCTAACCTCTTATGACAGTCTTGGCCAGCACATCACAGGTGAGCCTCATCAACACCCTGGCCAGCACATCACAGGTGAGCCTCATCAACACCCTGGCCAGCACATCACAGGTGAGCCTCATCAAGACCCTGGCTAGCACATTACAGGAGAGCCTCATAACGGCCTAGACTAACATATCATATGTCATGATATGTGAGCCTTATCAAGGATTTTGCCAGCACATCACAGGTGAGCCTCATCAACACCCTGGCTAGCACATTACACGAGAGTCTCATAAAGGCCTAGACTAACATATCATATGTCATGATATGTGAGCCTCATCAAGGCCTTTGCCGGTACATCACAGATGAGCCTCATCAAACGGGCTTGATTGAACGATTAACACAGCGCCAATGGATCTTTCTACCACCTGAATTATGACAACTTCTCTGCTTCAATGAACTCCACATATTAAAATGCTAAAAGGGGAGTCCGCATATCGAAATAACGCTTTTTTAAGAATTAGAAATGTTGCATTGACGCCCCTTTCAATTGGTTGTATTAACTCAAGTCACTTGTTTCATTACCGCACACACCTTTTCATTACCCCATAACCTTTTCATTACATCATACACCTTTTCATTACCTCACAACCTTTTCATTACCCATAACCGTCTCATTACATCATACACATTTTCATTACCTCACAACCTTTTCATTACATCATACACCTTTTCATTACATCATACAGTCTTTTCATTACATCATACATTCTTTTCATTACATCATACAGTCTTTTCATTACATCATACACTCTTTTCATTACATCATACACTCTTTTCATTACATCATACATCTTTTCATTACATCATACACTTTCATTACATCATACACCTTTTCCAGTAAGTTGTACTCTTTTTCATTAGCTTTACTCTTCTTTTTCACTAAATGTTACATCTTTTTCATCACTTTTACAATTTTAAATTAAATGATACACCTTTTCATTAAATTTAATAATGGTTGCATTTTGTTATACACTTTTTAATAATATAATACACCTTTTTTCCATTACGTTTTACACCTGATTTTTTAGTCATATACAATTTTTTCATTATTTGTACACATTTTTCATAATACACATTTTTCATCACTCTGTATATCTTTTTCATTAAACTATACTACTTTTAAAATCTTTTATATTAATTTCGTTTTTGTTAGTGGCTGACTGAATGACTGACTGACTGGGTGGCAAAATCTTCGGAGGGCTAATTGGACCACTTTCCGTCCAGCTATCGAGCTGAAACTTGGTAAGTATTGTCGTTGCCGATGACAACACATTCTATCCAACACATTCAGCCCAACCCCCACCCCAAAAAATCCGTGTTTCCTATCTTTCAAGGTGGAGATAAATGAAAGAAAATTCCCGATATCTGCGCTAAATGAGATTCCCGATATCTGCGCTAAATGAGATGCCCGATATCTGCGCTAAATGAGATTCCCGATATCTGCGCTAAATGAGATTCCCGATATCTGCGCTAAATGAGATTCCCGATATCTGCGCTAAATGAGATTCCCGATATCTGCGCTAAATGAGATTCCCGATCACTGCGCTAAATGAGATTCCCGATATCTGCGCCAAATGAGATTCCCGATATATGCGCTAAATGAGATTCCCGATATCTGCGCTAAATGAGATTCCCGATATCTGCGCCAAATGAGATTCCCGATATCTGCGCCAAATGAGATTCCCGATATCTGCGCCAAATGAGATTCCAGATATCTGCGCCAAATGAGATTCCCGATATCTGCGCTAAATGAGATTCCCGATATCTGCGCTAAATGAGATTCCCGATATCTGCGCCAAATGAGATTCCCGATATCTGCGCCAAATGAGATTCCCGATATCTGCGCCAAATGAGATTCCCGATATCTGCGCCAAATGAGATATGCCGCATTCCCCCCCTCAGGCTCAGGCCCCCAAGAGCTCGAAATTACTTTGTATTAAGGATTTTATTAGAAAAACTTTGTTCTTAGGGGTTTTCATTGTGAATGGGTGGAACATAAAAAATAAACAATATTTAATGTTAAAGAAAGAGACTAATCTGTTTTTTTTAAATCGACTAATATATGTTTTTTCGACTATATGCATAGGACGCTTTGAAGGGAAATTATTCATGCAATATAGTATGTTAAACAGCTGTTTCAACAAGAGCTCGCTTGACTATATGAAAGCCACTTCAAAACGGCTAACTCCATTAAAACCAGCAGTTACCAAACAGGGGGGTGTAATACCCTGGAACATTGACTAACTTTAAAAAAAAAAAATGACATGATTTTATTTTGTGGATACTTCATGGAACTGTTATATGATATTGACCTTTGGATAAATGTCTCTTGTGTTTCGATACTTCCTACGCCGGTGAATTCTGAAATAAACACAAAGCTGACAGTGATGACAATAAAAATTTTATTGTTAGGTCAACAAAGGCTGAGTAGGGGCGCGTCACAAAGTCGTGTGACGCATTCCACCGGGCGGTGTCTCGCGGAACAGATTGCTTTTGCGCATGAAGCAGTTGTTGGTAATGATGATGTCAGTATATATTTTGTATTTAAAATTAACTGAAATATCTTTCATTAGCGTATATAGCGCAGAGAGAAATTGTAAGAGTTTCAAGGCCAACTGTTCTAACTTTTATTCATTGTGTGTCCCATGCTATCGCTCTGTATACTTTTCTGGTACGCGGCTGTACGTGATAATCTCCGGGCTAAGAGTTGATTAAGTCCTCCGCGGGCGACCGTGATATGAATGGTTTGGGAACCCCCCCCCCCCCCCCCGGTCTGACCTGTCATGTGCCGGCTCTCAACATCGGTCACGATAAACACCCAGTTGCTCCCTCCCTAGCAACATCCCCCTCCCCCCGCACGCCTTTGATACCTCTTCATCTCTCACCCCCATCTCCCACCCCATCCAAGCCCGTCTCATTCGCCCCCCACCCCTCTGGACGGTGTGCTGTTACGTTGACAATAAAAATAACCCCTCCACCTCACCTCACCCTCAACTCTGTACCTGTCCGAGCTCGCTACCTGGTTCGGCGCAACCACCCCCACACACACCCCCAACCCTTCCGGTCCTCCCTTACCACCGCAACTTCTGGGTGAACTCCGAACAGTTGGCAGGGTTATTCCCCCCCCCCTCCCCCAGTCGTCCGACACCTGGTAGTCCTAGCCCGCCCTCAGTGAGCTCCCAAACAATACATTCTTTCACATCGCCAGACTGCGCCTGTTACCCTGGTGTTAATTTGCAGGACAGACGAACACGTCAATACCGGAGTATCAGATCTGCAACTGGTGTTAATTTGCAGGACAGACGACTACGTAAATATGTTATTGGATTTCGGCGCGAGTCGCTAATCGTCCAGGTAAGATAATAGGAGGTTTCGTTTAACATTAAGCGCTTTCCGCCCATTTATTGCTGGTGTTTACATATCATGGAAATTGCATTCGTTTTTTTGGCTCTGTTAGTACGATAACCAATGTATCTTGTTTCCTGTGTCTTGTTAAGATCATTCAATTCAGAATGTCGATGTAAATTTATTATGAAAATTATAAGCGCCCGCCAACCTTTTTGGCAGGGGGTGGGGAACAGGGAGGGGGTCAATCTTTTAATCAAACCCTTGGGAGACTTTGTTGGCTAATAAGTAATGTTTTTTAAAAACCAGAGGACTAAGATGACATTTTCTCTATATTGTCTGGCAGTCTCACCATTCTGTATATTGTCTGACAGTCTCACCATTCTGTATATTGTCTGACAGTCTCACCATTCTGTATATTGTCTGACAGTCTCACCATTCTGTATATTGTCTGACAGTCTCACCATTCTGTATATTGTCTGACAGTCTCACCATTCTGTATATTGTCTGACAGTCTCACCATTCTGTATATTGTCTGACAGTCTCACCATTCTGTATATTTTCTGACAGTCTCACGAGTCTGTATATTGCCTGACAGTCTCACCAGTCTGTATATTGCCTGACAGTCTCACCAGTCTGTATATTGTCTGTCCAGTCTCACCAGTCTGTATATTGCCTGACAGTCTCACCAGTCTATATATTGTCTGTCCAGTCTCACCAGTCTGTATATTGCCTGAAAGTCTCACCAGTCTGTATATTGCCTGTCCAGTTTCACCAATCTGTATATTGCCTGAAAGTCTCGTAAATTCTTATCAATAATCAATTAACTATAATTTGTTGGGACTTAGAATTTATTTCTTTTTTAAAAAAAAATAATCTCAATAAGAGACAGTTTTAGTAATCTCAGAGGCAAAGGTCTGACCTCAATTGACCTTTGCTTCGTGCATTTATGATAACTGCACACTTTGTGACGGAAAAAATTATATCCCCACCCCCCCTTTTTTTCTGAAGCATATAATATATTAGAATCAAATTTGTTAAAAGAACCTTTTTTTTGTTGATGAACACATTCACTTTCCTGAAAAGTGTATTATTCTCTTCACTGTAGCTGTAAACAGGTGCTTAAAAAAAAAAAATTAAATAAACCTTATCTTAAAATTTGCATCTCAAATAATTCGTAGCCACATATTTTAACTTGATTCTTAACTTACCGGTAAACCTTTTGACAGCCCACGACTGCCCCCGCCCCTGGCCCACTTTTCCTGGCGGAATATGTACGACATCCAATGAAAATATCTCGGCAGTGACGCATTAATCTTCTCATGTCAGTATATGGGGCGCGGGGGGGGGGGGGGGGGCAAGGTGGACACTTCGCCTGGAGTTGCACTCTTAACAAGGCCAAAAAAAAAGGGGGGGGGGTGAAATAATCCATAAACGATTTTTTTGAACCCCCCAGAATGCACCGGTAAAAAGTTTACACTACAAACATGAGTGTCGAAACTTTTTGTATTCACCTACCAGTAATAGTGCTATCGGTAAAAGTACTCACAGTAAAAGTACTCACGGGATCAATACTTAAGTGGTGCTTCATTAGAGACGATGCTTTTATTGTCACAATCGAATGATACAACATTGTGATGGTAACACGTGTGTGGGGGGTGGGTGGGGGCGGGGGTAGGGAAAGGGGTATAGTTCCCAGTTATTACGATGCCGTAATCAAAGATAAGAATTATATTTATGTAGCCACATACATTAGGGTACATGGGGGGCGCGAGGGTATCACATACATAAGGGTACATAGGGGGTATCGAGGGTATCACATACATTAGGGTACATAAGGGTATCTAGAGTATCACATACATAAGGGTTAATAGGGGGTATCGAGGGTATCACATACTTTAGGGTACACAGAAGGCGGGAGGGTGTCACAGACATTAGGGTACATAGGGGTATCTAGAGTATCACATACATAAGGGTTAATAGGGGGTATCGAGGGTATCACATACTTTAGGGTACACAGAAGGCGGGAGGGTGTCACAGACATTAGGGTACATAGGGGGCGCGAGGGTGTGATAGACATCAGGGTATATAGGGGGCGCGAGGGTGTCACAGACATTAGGGTACATAGGGGCGCGAGGTGTCATCGCCCCAGGGGGATTTTTTGGGTTTATTTATAAAACATATTAATGATGTCTGTGTTTTGGGGAGGGGTGGGTTGGGTGGGGGGTGCTAGATTTATTCAAAGTACGCTCCTGGTCAAAGAGAAACATTAGGGCCTTGTAGTAACATTCATACAATACATTTACCTGGCACTTTAAGGCTTTGAAGACACCAATACAATCAAAATAGAAATGAGGGTCAATGTAAAATAATGGTCACAGTTCTATTTACCGACTGGAATGGCTCGCATCTCCAGTGAAATGCGCTCTGCAATGTTAATTCAGACAACGGGAAGTAGTAGGACATATTATTTGTATATAATTAATTGTATGGTGTGTCGTAGGATTGGCCAGTTTTAAACACTGCAAGATGATAAACATTGCCAGGTTTCAAACATTGCCAGGTTTCAAACATTGTCAGGTTTCAAACATTGTCAGATATCAAACATTGCCAGGTTTCAAATATTGCCAGATATCAAACATTGCCAGATATCAAACATTTCCAGATATCAAACATTGCCAGATATCAAACATTGTCAGATATCAAACATTGCCAGGTTTCAAACATTGCCAGATATCAAACACTGCCAGATATCAAACATTGTCAGATATCAAACATTGCCAGATATCAAACATTGCCAGATATCAAATATTGCCAGATTCAAACATTGTCAGATATCAAACATTTCCAGATATCAAACATTGCCAGATATCAAACATTGCCAGATATCAAACATTGCCAGATATCAAACATTGCCAGATATCAAACATTGCCAGATATCAAACATTGCCAGATATCAAACATTGCCAGATATCAAACATTGCCAGATATCAAACATTGCCAGATATCAAACATTGCCAGATATCAAATATTGCCAGATTCAAACATTGTCAGATATCAAACATTTCCAGATATCAAACATTGCCAGATATCAAACATTGCCAGATATCAAACATTGCCAGATATCAAACATTGCCAGATATCAAACATTGTCAGATATCAAACATTGCCAGGTTTCAAACATTGCCAGATATCAAACACTGCCAGATATCAAACATTGTCAGATATCAAACATTGCCAGATATCAAACATTGCCAGATATCAAATATTGCCAGATTCAAATCAAACATTGTCAGATATCAAACATTTCCAGATATCAAACATTGCCAGATATCAAACATTACCAGATATCAAACATTGCCACATATCAAACATTGCCAGATATCAAACATTGCCAGATATCAAACATTGCCAGATATCAAACATTGCCAGATATCAAACATTGCCAGATATCAAACATTGCCAGATATCAAACATTGCCAGATATCAAATATTGCCAGATTCAAACATTGTCAGATATCAAACATTTCCAGATATCAAACATTGCCAGATATCAAACATTGCCAGATATCAAACATTGCCAGATATCAAACATTGCCAGATATCAAACATTGCCAGATATCAAACATTGCCAGATATCAAACATTGCCAGATATCAAATATTGCCAGATATCAAACATTGCCAGATATCAAACATTGCCAGATATCAAACATTGCCAGATATCAAATATTGCCAGATTCAAACATTGTCAGATATCAAACATTTCCAGATATCAAACATTGCCAGATATCAAACATTGCCAGATATCAAACATTGCCAAATATCAAACATTTCCAGATATCAAACATTGCCAGATATCAAACATTGCCAGATATCAAACATTGCCACATATCAAACATTGCCAGATATCAAACATTGCCAGATATCAAACATTGCCAGATATCAAACATTGCCAGATATCAAACATTGCCAGATATCAAACATTGCCAGATATCAAACATTGCCAGATATCAAATATTGCCAGATTCAAACATTGTCAGATATCAAACATTTCCAGATATCAAACATTGCCAGATATCAAACATTTCCAGATATCAAACATTGCCAGATATCAAACATTGCCAGATATCAAACATTGCCAGATATCAAACATTGCCAGATATCAAACATTGCCAGATATCAAACATTGCCAGATATCAAACATTGCCAGATATCAAACATTGCCAGATATCAAACATTGCCAGATATCAAACATTGCCAGATATCAAACATTGCCAGATATCAAATATTGCCAGATATCAAACATTGCCAGATATCAAACATTGCCAGATATCAAACATTGCCAGATATCAAATATTGCCAGATTCAAACATTGTCAGATATCAAACATTTCCAGATATCAAACATTGCCAGATATCAAACATTGCCAGATATCAAACATTGCCAGATATCAAACACTGCCAGATATCAAACATTGCCAGATATCAAACACTGCCAGATATCAAACACTGCCAGATATCAAACATTGCCAGATATCAAACATTGCCAGATATCAAACATTGCCAGATATCAAACATTGCCAGATATCAAACACTGCCAGATATCAAATATTGCCAGATATCAAATATTGCCAGATATCAAACACTGTCATATTGATGTTTCTTGTTTAATCAACTAAAAGTTGACGTACACATGTTTTTGTACACACTGATAAGTTCTCCGTGGGAGACTACAGGCCAGAAGCGTTGCGAAAGTGGGGCAGGGGGCAGATATCCCCGGGCGCCAGCTAGTTAGAAGCGCCAGCTAGGTTAGGGGTGCCTTAAAGTGCCTTGATATTAATTTATTGATGAAGATAATCGGTTTGAGTGTTGAAAAAAAAAAGGGGGGCGCTTTAAAATGAATCTTGTGCTCGGGCGCCAAACAGTCTGTATAGCTACGCCTCTGGAACAGGTACACGGGGAGAAAGTAATCTGGCCACTCCCTGTCACTAAATAATACGTGGGTAGTATTTTATGAAAACAACCCGAATAAAAACAGGAAGCGTCTTACGTTCCGTACCGTGTAGTTGTGCACTGTTGTGGATAACTTCAGACAATCGTTCCTAATTACACCGCTGTATCATGGCTCACTGCGTCCGGATGTAAATTTCTTGGTGGGAATTACGGGGGTACATTAGGGTGAAACTCATAAACAAGAGGTTTTCCCACCTTCCATACATGAAAGAAAAATCTATGCCAAGGCGATATTAATGGTAGTATGACCTGTTAAAGATAAAGAAGGTAGAGCAATAACGGAAAGGAAAGAACAACAAAAAAAGATAGACCCCCACCCACAGACACACCAGACATACAACCAGCCAATGAATACTTACAAATAGAAGAAATGGGAAAAAGGGAGAGTTCCAAAAGATTACAAAGAAAGATACCTCATCAAGATACCACAGAAAAGTGATCTCTAAGACTGTGCAATATACAGATGACTCACACTGCTGTCTGTACCAGGAAAGTACAGAGGAATCACACTGCTGTCTGTACCAGGAAAGTACAAAGGATTCACACTGCTGTCTGTACCAGGAAAGTACAGAGGAATCACACTGCATGCTGTCTGTACCAAGAAAGTACAGAGGAATCACACTTCTGTCTGTACCAGGAAAGTACAGATGATTCACACTGCTGTCTGTACCAGGAAAGTACAGATGATTCACACTGCTGTCTGTACCAGGAAATTACAGAGGAATCCCACTGCTGTCTGTACCAGGAAAGTACAGAGGAATTACACTGCTGTCTGTAGCAGGAAATGTGTTTAACATAGTTATTTTGAATAGAATGAAAGATCAGGTCGACATGCAGCTAAGAGATCAACAGGCTGGCTTCCGCCGAAACAGATCATGCACATATCAAATTGCTTCACTAAGAATCATTGTAGAACAGTCCATCGAATGGAACTCCCCTATATATAAATGTTATAGACTACGAAACGGCCTTTGATAGCCTGGACCGACAAACATTGTGGAAACTTCTTCGGCACTATGGAGTACCAGGGAAACTAGTCAGGAACATTCAGAGTTCTTATGAAGAAAAGAAATGACATGCAGGGTGGTCCTTGAAGGTAGGCTCACAGATGACATGCAGGGTGGTACACGAAGGTAGGCTCACAATGACATGCAGGGTGGTACACGAAAGTAGACTAACAGATGACATGCAGGGTGGTACACGAAGGTAGACTCACAGATGGCTTACAGGGTGGTACACGAAGGTAGACTCACAGATGGCATGCAGGGTGGTACACGAAGGTAAACTAACTAAATGACTTTAAAGTGGAAACTGGAGTCAGACAAGGATGCCTCGTGTCCTCCTTCCTATTCATCCACGCCATTGACTGTATAATGAAAATTTCCAGAGACAAAAAGAGGAACGGGATACAGTGGAAACCCTGGGAAAAACTGAATGACCTTGACTTCGCAGTCGACATTGCATGCCTGGCCCACAACCAGCAAGAAATGCAGGAAAAGACAGCACGGCTCGGACTCAATATAAACAAAAGCAAGACAAACATCATGAAGATAATCTCATCCAAACAAGAGCAAATCTGTCTGGCAGGAAAGGCACTGGAAGAAATGCAGTCCTTCAATTACTTAGACATCATCATCGACATAAATGGCGGATTCGACGCGGACGTAAGGGCAAGAATTGGAAAGACTAGATCAGCATTTGTTCTATTAAAGAAAATATGGGAATCGAAGGAGCTGAAGCGGCAAACAAAAGTCAGAATGTTTAACACGAAGGTCAAATCAATTCTACCATGTGGAGCAGAAACTAAGAAAACAACAGCGATCATTACGCAGATAGTGCAGACCTTCATAAACACATTACATGCCTTAGAAAGATATGAACATTAAATGGCCAAATACCATCACCAACATAGATGTACTAGAAAGGACTTACCGCCAATTGATGATGACATCATAAAGAAAAGATGGAAGTGGATAAGGCATACTCTCCGAAAACCCCCAGACAGCACCACCAGACAATCCCTGACGTGGAATCCATAGGCAAAAACAAAGAGAGGAAGGCCAAAGAATACATGGAGACGCAAGCTAGAGGCAGACATGCAAAATATGGGATACACCTGGAAGCAACAGGGAAGGAAAGCACAGGACCGCGATGAATGGAAGATTTTTTAAACATCTATGCTCCAGACGGTGTAAAAAGGCATAAAAAAAAGAAATAAGAAGATGACCGGGTACCTGTACAACGGGATATTATTGATGTATTGACATGAAGTAATACCCTCAGATTGTTGAGCGTGACGGGGAGTGGTATATTTATTTTTAGCCCTGTCCCCATGTCATGTTCCAATGTCATGTCCCCAAGTCATGTTCCCATGTCATGTCCTCATGTCATGTCCCCATGTCATGTGCCCATGTCACGTCCCCATGTCATGTCCCCCAGAGAAATTCTCAATGTGTAGACGCACATATATCTTAACTTCAGTTTACCCTGTCATATAATACCACTAATCTTGCCTTCGACTGGTTATCCTGTCTTACTACCACTAATCTTGCCTCCGACTGGTTACCCTGTCTTACTACCACTAATCTTGCCTTCGACTGGTTACCCTCTCTTACTACCACTAATCTTGCCTTCGACTGGTTACCCTCTCTTACTACCACTAATCTTGCCTTCGACTGGTTACCCTCTCTTACTACCACTAATCTTGCCTTCGACTGGTTACCCTGTCTTACTACCACTAATCTTGCCTTCGACTGGTTACCCTCTCTTACTACCACTAATCTTGCCTTCGACTGGTTACCCTCTCTTACTACCACTAATATTGCCTTCGACTGGTTACCCTGTCTTACTACCACTAATCTTGCCTTCGACTGGTTACCCTGTCTTACTACCACTAATCTTGCCTTCGACTGGTTACCCTGTCTAACTACCACTACTCTTATACAAACAAAACCCGTGCCAGCGAAATAAATATTCTCTAGTAATTTTAGCCAAAATCGAGAACAACCAGCTGTAAGCACATCGAAATATTTCCCACCGGAAGCTACACTGTACATATTGCAAACCTGAAAAATAAGTGAAATTGTGACAATGTGAGGACTTTAAGTAGCTTTGACATTTACTGTCACCGGACATTCGGAAATTCTTAACGATCTTATTTGTTCGAATGTCTGTCACATGATTATTGGATTATCTCCATAAAGCGATTACGTTAATCCGTAACGCGTGGTTGGCTGTAGCGTGACATAGGTACCTGGATCAGAGGACTGGATCAGAGATATGAATCAAAGAAATGAAGCAGAGAAATTGATAAGAGAACTGGATCACAGAACTGGGTAAGAGAACTGGGTCAGAGCAATGGATGTCGCTGAATATCAGTAGAGTAACACACCACCAATTCGTTGAGTAGAGTAAACTTTGCGGTGTTCTAAGATTTATCTGATTACTTAATACCTTCTCACATCATAATTCTTACACCCTAAGTTTCAACTCAGCGTTTCGGATAAATTAGGGAGCAGTGCTTGGGACAATGGTGTGGATAATGGAGATAGAGGTGCAGATCAAAGGCCCGGATAATGGATTGGTCGATGTGGATAAATGCCAAGGATGATGGAGAGCTAGAGGTGCGGATAACGGCGAGGCCAATCAAGCGTGACAAAGATGACATCCTCTGTTTTACAACCGGAAGTATTGATGAGACCTGTGCGTCTGATAATGTGTAGCTTTAAAATATGAATTTCTTCACTATATATTATTCTTTAAAAAATTATTTATTCCCATGTAATTTATATTTCTTGAAGGATAGAATTTAAATATTTTTTTTTGCGAGTTTGAATGAGAAAACGGTTCGCATAATAAATCACAAAACAAGATATTTTTTGTGTGGATATGAACGAATTCAGTTTATCGGATTGATGAGATATTCATTGGCGGATTTTCAGTTTTTTTTTCATATACCAGTCAATTGTTATATATATATATATAAAACGAACCATGCCTCTTATTATAAATCCTTCACATCAACTTCGCTTTTGGTCTTGGCTGACAAAATCTTCGGACGGCTAATTGATCCACTTTTCGTCCGGCTATTGAGCTGAAACCTGGCACGTAGACGCGTTGCCTATGACAACACATTCTTTCAAATTTTCAACTCCACTCCCCAACCCACAGAAACCAGTTGTTCCTGTTTTTCCAATGGGAAGATGAAGGAAATGTCATTACACTCATTTCACGAAATAAAATTCCCGTTAAGTGAGTTTTGTGCGTAATATTTTCTTTTGTTTTTCTGAATTAGTTGGTGAAATAAATCTGCGGTGTAAAATCGGGTGGGTCACTAGGATATTAATATAGCTCGGCGTTGGTAAAATATGTGCGGTTGTGAGCCTTGAGGTTGGGGGGGGGGGAGGGTAGCACTAATTTGGATTCTTATAAAGTGCTTTACTTGTATGCATGATTTGTCACATTTTCAGCCACTACCCCCCCCCCCCCCCCCCACTTTTTTCACCATTGATCGATATTACATTTAATAAGGGATTTATATGACATTTTTTTATAAGGGTTGTTTAATACTTACTTTGTTCGATTCATTTTCTATCTTTTTAAAAAAAAAAAAAGAAATTCTTTATTTGGTTGTTGTTTTTATAGGACAATATCCAGACGTTTTTTTATTTCGTAAACCGCCATTTGGGTCGGTGATTAATAATAGTATCAATAGGGGACGAGGATCTAGCAAGAATTTATTCTTATAATAAAATATTATATTATATTATTTGCTACTCTATCAAGGACGTCCACAATTAATCTGCCTATAGTAGGATATTATATGTATGGCTCCGGGCTCCGCACCTGCGCCATCTCCTCAAAAACAATTCGAATTAAAAGCTTCTGTCCCTGTTTTTTATACTTTCAAAGAATATTAAAGTGAACATAATAATATATTTACAGCGTGGTTTTGTTATCTTAGACTCACGTACTGAATGCTGCCTACCAGTATTTATTGCATGGATACATCAAAGCCAGTTTGAGAACACTGACACGGTCGCATTTCTTTACTATGGGACATTTTTTCACGTCCTCAATCGTTAGAGGTGTCGCATAATTTAGCTCGTAAAATAATTCAGCGGCGGTTATGGCATTTCAGGCGTTAACCTTAAAAATTGATTCATTGAGTTTAGTGTCAGATATGGCATATCAGGGGTTAAATGGGCCCACTGAATATAGTGTCACCTATGGCATATCAGGGATTAAGGGGGGAGGTACACCGACAAAAATGGAAAAAGGCTAATTTTCGATTTAGCAATAATCATTGATATCAAATTAAAGTGTATTCAATTCTGCACAATTATGTGTAATTATTTTTAATTTATGTTAAATAGTTCTTGAGCTATGAAATTTTTATTAGAAGGGGTAGTATCAGAAACTACCCCAAAAAAATAAAAATCATTATACTTTTTTTGAATTAATTATTTTAAAACAATGATGACCTCCCCAATAATTGTTTAATACAACGATCAGTCCTTTTAAATATGGCAGCTTCCATAGAAATAAACAAAACAATTTTGTGAACGTTATACTTGTCTTAATATTTGTTTATAATTTGTTTATACAATGCCTAGTGATAGCAAATATTCAAAGAAACGAATGTTTAATAAAAAATAGATATATTAAGCCTAATATTGGACCCAATGTGGAGATTTCAAATGGAAATAAAATAATCAAAACAATCTGAATTGATTCAATCGTTCAAGATGAATTAATCTTGGCTTGACTAAAATTAAAATACCCAAGTGTAGTGTTCTTGAAACACCATATGCCACGCCCACCCAGAACAGGGCAGAAATTAAATTGAAAGACATCTATGGAGTAAATGATTCTCATTGAGATTAAAGTGAAGATTAATTTTAAATGTTTATAATAAAAGTGAATCAGTATCAGTAGTCAGCAATGAGTTTAATTAGGCCAATTTTCTATACCTTTCACATCCAAGTATATTTAGTAAATATCTAGATAGTTATAATCAAAATACGAACGAATCGATGAATAGTACTATATTGAAAATGTGCCCTAAGAACAAATATAATGGTTTAAGAGCTGTCAACATTGATGTTGCATTAGCAAGCCTTCTTTTAAATGATGGATCCAAAAAATAGGAGGCTCCTCTAAGATTTTTACTGCTTTCCCTTGGTCTGTTTACTTTCAATTATTTTATTACGATGGGCGCTATGCGGATCGAAAGCACAAAATTAAAAAAAACTAAGTCCTTAGAAGCTAAAAGAACCAGAAGAAGGCTTAAATTAGGGTTATAAGAGTCAAAAGTTGAAGGTAAATGATATCCTTACCTTTCAGGGGGTCATTAAAATTAAAGAATTCATTTACTTTATGAACAAAATTCATGCGTGTTTATTCACAAAATGTCGACATTTAGTTCACATAAAAAAATGATAACTTTTTTAAATGTCAACCAATTTGTTTGAAAATTTGCATGATGCTATATAATATAATTGTCTATGGCAGCAACTAAGCATATTACCATATATTAATAATTACACATTTTACAATTTATCAAAATTTGATTTTAAAATTTCAAAATTAGGTTACTTTGGGATCCTGTGATATCAAAAGTATTCAATTTCTCACATTTTTCTTAGTTCATGCTGTAGCTAATCCATATTTCTATATGGTTAAAAAAGTATAATACATTTGAGCTTAAAACATTCTATCTAATTTTTTTAGTCTGACATGCCAATTTTCAACATCCCATTTTCCTTTTTCCCCCCCCCCAATATAAGCAAACTATTATGTATTACTTTTTAATGGTTATTTTTTGTGTTATTATGGTAGAATGACGATTCCTCTAGCTTCAGTGCAAATTTGACACTTGTAACTTCAATAGTTTTTTTCTGGTGAATTTTTTAGTAGTCGACCTATGTTCTGGGTGTACCCCCCCCCCCCCTCGACTTCGTATAGTGTCAGCTATGGCATATCAGGGGTTAAATTGGCCGAATTCGTATAGTGTCAGCTATGGCATATCAAGGGTTAATTCGGCCCACTTCTTACAATTGTCAGCTATGGCATATCAGGGTTAAAATGACCCACTAAGTATAGTTTAAGCTATAGAATATCAAGGGTTGAATCGACCCAATGCGTATGGTGTCAGTTGAGTACATAACAACAAGCAGTTTACACCAAGTTGAGATGAGATAACCAAGGATGTACTTTTAACTGTGGGGAACTCAATTTCCTTGAATAAATCGTTGCGGCTTATCGGCTCACTGTTTTCGATGTAGTCTCAAAAGAAGCGACGCTCGAGTTTGTAACGCCCCGGGGGCGATCCTTGATTTCACCGCCCCTTTATCCCAAAATAATTCTGAGCAAATATCCAACATACACCATTAAAGAGATAATGTCGACTAAAATTGCCGTGAGGGGCGTACAACACCCACCTTGGCCCTTTGCATATCCCAGTGAGTGGCGCGACCTCACACCAGTGGCGTAGGATCGAGGCGGCGGATCGCTTCGGGGGGGGGGGTACTTTTTTCTTTATATGGAGGGGCGGCATTTTCGACCAACTTCAGTGTTCATTTTATTCGTGGATAAGTGGTGGCGATATTCTCGTCTTGCCCCGAGCACCTTTAACCCTAGCTACACCACTGCCTCACACTGTACATTTATCAAATACTAGCTAATATACCCGGCATTTGCAGGTATGGCAACCGGAAAAAAACAACCTCTACAACCTTTTAATTAACATTGAAATAAAGGCCATTTAAAATTAAAAAAACAACAAACAATATTGTAAACAATTTTTAATTATTAATTTGTATCCCATATAACACATAATAACCTTTGAAAACCTTATATTCCTCGATGGGATCCCAATCGGATCCCGATTCTCGGTGGCATCCTGTTTCACGAAGAGATTCCGATAGAATCCTGATCCCGGCGGGTTCCCGATCACCCGGGGGGGGGGGGATTTCCCGATCTCGGTGAGATCCATATCCCTTCGGTATCCCGATTCAATCGGGATTCTGATCCCGTCGGTATCACAACTCCATCAGTATTCCATCCTCATGGGACTCCGATCCCGGTGGGATCCTGATCCTGGTGTGATCTCGATTTCTGGTGGGTTCCCGATCACGTTAGGAAACCCTTCTCTACGGTATCCCGTTTCCCGATGGGACCCACTTATCCGACGGGATCCCGTTTCCCGATATGATCCCGATCCCGATTTGATCCCGTTACCCGATGGGATCGCGTTGCCGGTGGGTTCCAGTTTACTTTTGGATGTCGTTCCCCTTTAGGAGCCGGGCGTCACTAGCCCCAGCTATCCCGTGCCGTCTTAAGGCATGGACCCGCTGGGCACTGGCCCGGGGCCTCCGCTGCTGCAACGACGTCCCTGCCAGCTTCTTCAACAGTGCGTAGATTTATAAGTAGTCCAATGCATAAAGCAAAGAGTAACGAATTAAGTCAATTTACCAGCCGTCTACCATCATTGTCTGGACATTATTCAAATCATTGAAGGGTAATTAAAACTACAAGTTGTACCATATTTCAGGGGCGCAGCTAATTGGTTGAGGGGGGGGGGGGACGAGGGACATATGTTCCTTGGCGCAAGACTAGTTAAGGGCGCCAAAATGTGCTTTAATATTATTTTATTGATGAACATAATGGGTTTTGATAGTTGAAAAGAGAAAGGGAGCCTCTCTAAAATGAATCTTGTCCCCGGGACCCAAACAATCGAGCTACGCCTCTGCCATATTCAGCCCCGGTTGCCATGTCCTTATGTAAAGGAAAAAGCGAAACTCAGCTTGCCATACAACAGATCCTTTACTGCCATACAACAGATCCATTACTGCCATACAACAGATCCATTACTGCCATACAACATATCCATTACTGCCATACAACAGATCCATTACTGCCATACAACATATCCATTACTGCCATATAACAGATCCATTACTGTCATACAACATATCCAATACTGCCATATAACAGATCCATTTCGAGATTTTGAAATGTTTTAAGATGTTTGCTTGTAATTGATGACGCCCTGTCACTTGTCTGAAAATTAACCATCATAAATCTCAACTACTGCCCCCCCCCCCCGAGCACTCTCTCCCGGGACCGAGTACACTTAAAAAACATATCTAACATAAAAGAGAGAGGCTTAGCATTGTTACAAATGGGATTTTCGGTGGAGGGTAGATTTCATCTGGTAAACCATTTTAATATATCTCGTTTTAAAGTGCAAAATGTGTTATCGTGTGCCGCCATCAGCCCACATACCCTAACCCCACACACCTTGTCACTGAACTCCCTTTTCATAAATGCTTTATGTGTGTGTGTATGTGTGACATATTTGAATGTAATATGAGACCTATCAAGTTTTTAAAATCTTGATCCATAATAGAGCTACCATCCATGATAGAGCTACCATCCATGATAGAGCTACCATCCATGATAGAGCTACCATCCATGATAGAGCTACCATCCATCATAAAACTAATATCCGTGACTAAACTACCACCCAAGACAAAATATCATCCATGATAAAAAAAAAACCTATGCATTATTTAGAAATTGTTCACTCAATCCCATATTGGCTGAATGCTCTGAGCATCTTGTCTTAAAATAATTCAATTTTCCTTATCAAGAATATATTCTGATGTGAAAAGATATATGGCTTTTGTATACATTTTTGTGTCACCTTTTTTTTCTTTTTTTTTTTTTCCTATTCGGTTTCATTTTTCAAGAGTTGTTGAAAAATAAATTCAGTGATGTTAGAGGTCCGTTGGTTTACTGGAGAAACTCCCTCAATGGGGCGTCCAGACATGCCATTAATAGGGTTTGAATTCTCTTATTAAGTCCCACAGCAAGTGTTAATTTTTTTCCCCTTTAAAAAATATACAGATCAATTCTAACCCAAGAGAAAATTTAATCTTTAGAATGAAAAATAAAAAAAAGGTGGGTTAAGACTCATTGTTTGCACGCCCCATCTCGCTATGATGTGAGAGCCTCGAAGCTGCAGGCGGAGGAAGCTCACCAAGTTGATCCTCTTCAAGCTTTGTCCAATGAAAGATATTGCGACCAGGCACAAATAGGGCCGAAGCATGGCTGTCTGTAGTTATAAGAGTACGGGAGTGCTATGTTAAAGACCATAGATGTGAGGTGATGTCACGAACAAATCCCCAGTTGTTACTGGAACGCCCCCTTTGATACAGATTGCATATTTTTTTGCTCTTCACTCAACTGTCATGTGAAATCCGATTTAGGCAGCTTATTTTGGAGAAAACTGTTGAGGAAGGCAATTCAACCTATTCTTACCGCCACACCATGCCCCAGTGTTTTAATTATTTCTCCGTGGGAGATTCACATAAAGGGGTCGGTTTATCACTGAAAACCCTGCGGCTGCAAGGGGTCTCGAACATTAAGGGCTCCAAAGTTGAGATATGGAAAAAACAATGTTAACTATCAACTTTGAAAGCAGGGGTCACAAAATTGAAAGTGCAAAGGCGGGGGGGGGGGGGGGGGGGCTCTGTAGATTCAGGGAGTAATCACAAACATAGATCGCGCCCTTAAACAGTTCTGCTCAGACTTTTCATCGTTTGCTGTAAACATATTTGTTTGGGCGTGTTGGGACATGGAGGTATCCAACGTTTAATCCATTGCCTTCAGACTTGGACGAATGATGTTTTTTGTTTTTACTTTTCTCTAAATTTAACCTATCCTCAAGACAGCAGCTGTCTTATTGGGCGGACGAGTTATCATAACCCGAACACACAGGTGTATGAGTCCCGCCGACGAATGTAAACAGGGTTTCTTTCAGCCATCTCACCGGGGAGGGGGGGCTGTGCCTCCCCCCCCCCCCCGGGGAAAGTCTAGTGCCCGCCCCCGGAGCGAAATGGGAACAACAATATAACGATTAAATATTTTTTAAAATAAAAACGACTACATTGTCTTTTTTTAAAAGTTTTAAGAGAATAGTATGTGGTGCCTTTAACCGATTTCAATTAGTGGAATCTATGAAACATCGCTACGTGAGATATATTTGATGATCCATATATAAAGCCGAGCTTGTTAAAAGATTACAGTTAGTGGAATCTATGAAATATCACTACGTGAGATATATTTGATGATCCATATATAAAGCCAAGCTTGTTAAAAGCTTACAGTTAGTGGAATCTATGAAATATCACTACGTGAGATATATTTGATGATCCATATATAAAGCCGAGCTTGTTAAAAGATTACAGTTAGTGGAATCTATGAAATATCACTACGTGAGATATATTTGATGATCCATATATAAAGCCAAGCTTGTTAAAAGCTTACAGTTAGTGGAATCTATGAAATTTCACTACGTGAGATATATTTGTAGATCCATATATAAAGCCGAGCTTGTTAAAAGCTTACAGTTAGTGGAATCTATGAAATATCGCTTCTTCTTTTTATGCCTTTTTACCCCGTCTGGGGCATAGGCCGTCCACAAGAATTTTCCACTCATCCCGGTCCTGTGCTTTCCTTTCCAATTGCTTCCAGATGTATCCCATATTTTGCGTGTCTGTCTCTAGCTCGCGTCTCCATGTATTCTTAGGTCTTCCTCTCTTTCTTTTTCCCTGTGGATTCCATGTTAGACATTGTCTGGTGGTGCTATCTGGGGGTTTTCTCAGAGTATGCCCAATCCACCTCCATCTTTTCTTTATGTCTTCATCAATGGGCACCTGGTATGTCCTTTCTAATAGATCTTTGTGTGTGATGGTATTTGGCCATTTGATGTTAAGGATCTTTCTAAGGCATGTGTTTATGAATGTCTGCACTTTCTGTGTAATGCTCGCTGATGTTTTCCACGTTTTTGCTCCATATAGTAGGACTGTTTTGACATTTGTGTTAAAGATTCTGACTGTGGTTTGAAGTTTCAGCTGCTTCGACTCCCATATTTTCTTTAATAACACAAATGCTGATCTAGCTTTTCCAATCCTAGACCTCACGTCTGCGTCGGATCCGCCGTTTGTGTCTATGGTGCTGCCTAAGTAATTGAAGGACTCCACTTCTTCCAGTGCCTTTCCTTCCAGACAGATATGATCTTGGTTGGATGAGTTTACCTTCATGATTTTCGTCTTGCTTTTATTTATACTGAGTCCGAGCTGTGATGAAAAGGTGGCTACATCTTTTGTTTTTTCCTGCATTTGTTGCTGGTTGTGGGACAGAAGTGTAATGTCATCTGCAAAGTCTAGGTCATTCAGTTGTTCCCAGAGTGTCCACTGAATCCTATTCCTTTTTTTGTCTGTGGATTTTTTCATTATCCAGTCGATGGCAAGGATGAATAGAAATGGGGACAAGAGGCATCTGTGAGTCTACCTTCGTGGACCACCCTGCATGTCATTTCTTCATAAGAACTCTGAATGATCCTTACTAATTTCCCTGCCGAAGAAGTTTCCACAATGTTTGTCGGTCCAGGCTATCAACGGCCTTTTCGTAGTCTATAAAATTTATGTATAAAGGGGAGTTCCATTCGATGGATTGTTCTACAATGATTCTCAGTGCTGCAATTTGATCTGTGCATGATCTGTTTTGGCGGAATCCAGCCTGTTGATCTCATAGCTGCATGTCGACCTGGTCTTTCATTCTATTTAAAATAATTCTGTTAAAGACCTTTCCTGGTACGGACAGCAGTGTGATTCCTCTGTAATTTGCACAATTGCTGAGATCCCCTTTCTTTGGTATCTTGATGAGGTATCCTTCTTTCCAATCTTTTGGAACTCTCTCTTCTTCCCATATCTTTTCAAACAGAGGGTGCAGCATGTTGACTATTGTATTTATATCAGCTCTCATCATCTCTGCTGTGATGTTGTCCGGTCCCGGTGCTTTCCCTAATTTGAGCTGCTTGATGGCCAGAGCTATTTCTTCCCTATTTGGGGCGCTCTCTTCTATTTGTAAGTCTTCATTTGCTGGTTGTATGTCTGGTGTATCTGTGGGTGGGGGTCTGTTTAATAGTTCTTTAAAGTATTCCACCCATCTTTTTTGTTGCTCTTTCCTTTCTGTTATTGATCTATGAAATATCACTACGTGAGATATATTAGTGGATCCATATATAAAGCCTGAGCTTGTTAAAAGCTTACAATATTTGATTAATAATATGGTACTGGCCGCTCCAGATAAAAGCCGATGATTTACTTCCTGTATGTAGTTCGCATAATATATCGGTATTTTTAATGATTTTAATAGCACTATATTAAACTACCTTTACATCAATAAAAAGGTCTACAGTATTAATAGTTCTTGCTAAGCCTCAATCATGCGCAATCTGATTTCAAAATATATTTCATCATAAGAGCATTACTTTTAAAGTAGGGATAGGTGCTAATTATAAATTGAAGACCTTAGTGTTAAAAGTACTTAAGTCACAAAATGCACATTTTGAGATAATCAAGTTCAAATATACTTTTCGTCTATAAAATATGACTATTTTCATTTTTTGTCTTGTTTAATTAAGGGCCTAATTTCTGCAGTACACTTGGCTAAACTGGGTAAGAAAAGATCACAGTTTAGATTGATTTTGACAAAAATGTGACTGAAGTACTTTTAGCACTAAGGTCTTCAATTGTATAACGGCACAAGCTTTTAAAAAATAAATAAAATTTAATCGATTCCATGTGTGTTGAGTTATAGAAAAATAGAAACTTTAAAAAAATGAGATAATATTTTTTGTTTAAAGTAAGAATTTAATGGGCGCATAAAAAAGTTCACATCTCATCAATTATTATATTGAAAGTGTTTGTGTTTTCTTTTAATGTGCTACTTTTGTAACAATGTTTCCGGCATAACAGAGGTTAAAAAATATATAGTATATATATTATATTTATTATGCCCCACCTATTTTCATAAATTTGAAAAAAAAAAAAATCCAAGTTTGGAATCTATCAGAAAGATTTAAAAAAAAAAGAAAAAGCATTTCGATTGTCATTTCTATAAAAAAAAATTTGTTGGTTCTAGTTTTAGACAAAATTCTTATTCCTTATTTGTTCCGTTTAAAATAAATTCTGTGGATTTGGTAAAATAATGTGTTTTAAAGTACATTATATCTAAGAGGCTATTTGTAATTTATCTGCAAAATGTTATAGTATTTTGAGATTTCAAATAAGCATTTCAATCAACTGAAAATTGGGAAATATATACTTTATTTGCATACGATTTCTCTTAGATAAAATCATAAATTAATAAATATACACTGTCTTTTGTAAACAACTCATGTCTTCTTAAAATAGTTATGCCGTTCAAATACGATTTATCACAATGACCAGTTTTCAAAACTCATAAAAACTTATGGTCTTTTCTAATTAACAATGTTTTTTTTTCTTTTTGACTCTGGTAAAATTTGGAAATATTTAGAAAAGGTAGTCCAATTATTATAAGTAAGTTTTTTCCCCCTCCATTTGCGTTCAGCATATAAAATCACGTTTGCAGTGCTTTTTAGTGATGGAATCTTTTATTTTTTTTTGGTGTTAAAGGCTCATTTAATAATTAAGAAGCTACAAAATAATGCAAAAAGAAAAGCCATAATACCAATTTTTAGTAATATACAATTTTTTTGCATAACACAAGCAGGTCAAGCACTTTTCCGTTTAGCCACAAATCGGTTTTGACTCCGAAAAACATGGTTCTTGAAACAAAATTTGGCTATCAACAATATTTTAATCGTCCTGGTGCTGATTTTTGGCTCGTTTGACTAATGAGTTTTCCGACCACTGTAATGGGCGATATTGAGCTAGGGCAAAATCTTACCCTCAAGGGTGACACAACTAGAATGAATATAGTTTACATCACACTGGTGTGGAATTTAAGATGTCTTTAATCATTATCATGGCTAATTTTGGCACTACACAACCCAAAGTTTAAAATGCATCCCCAAAAATTGTCTGAAAGAAACAACAAATTCAAGCATGCGACAAAATTAACCCTTGCATTTTGAATTTGCCCAACTGTCTTTAGCACCCTCAATTTCTCCACCTCTTCACTAACGCTGATCAATGGTACAGTATGGGGTTGATTATAAGCTTGTGCCAAATGATTACCCTGGGGCACATGGGGTTGATTATAAGCTTGTGCCAAATGATTACTCTGGGGCACATGGGGTTGATTATAAGCTTGTGCAAATGATTACTCTGGGACACGCCACAAACGGAGTGAATTCAGTTTATGTATGGCACTAGACGCCATAATGCCTCCTACAAAACCTTAAAAATGTACTATAGAAACATTGCATAAAATGACACACCTGCTCATAAAGAAAAGTGGCACCTGGGTGGACCACCCAATCCGCCCTATTTCGACACCACTAGCAGGAGCGTTTCTACGGTGTTTGGTGTGTAGGGTCAATATTCATTTTTACGCCACCCCCATCAACTCTTAAACGGATTATTTTTAACCATTAAATACCATCAAAGCCCATTTACCCCCCACCCCCACTTGCAAGTCTAACGTCCGGCACATATTCCCCATCTGCCACCCCTTAGATACGCCTCTGTCCACTGACAAATGACATAGCCCCCTGACCTTCTGGCACCCCGTTATTCAGGTGCAACGTCCTTCTGGCACCCCGTCATCCAGGTGCACTGTCCTTCTGGTACCCCGTTATCCAGGTGTACTGTCCTTCTGGCACCCCGTCATCCAGGTGCACTGTCCTTCTAGTACCCCGTTATCCAGGTGTACTGTCCTTCTGGCACCCCGTCATCCAGGTGCATTGTCCTTCTAGTACCCTGGTTATCCAGGTGTACTGTCCTTCTGTCACCCCGTCATCCAGGTGTACTGTCTTTCTGTCACCCCGTCACCCAGGTGCACTGTCCTTCTAGTACCTCATTATCCAGGTGTACTGTCCTTCTGGCACTCCGTCATCCATGTGCACTGTCCTTCTGGTACCCCGTTATCCAGGTGTACTGTCCTGGTACCCCGTTATCCAGGTGTACTGTCCTGGTACCCCGTTATCCAGGTGTACTGTCCTGGTACCCCGTTATCCAGGTGCACTGCCCTTCTAGTACCCCGTAATCCAGGTGCACTGTCCTTCTGGTAACCTTGTCTTCTGTACACCAGGTCAACTCGTAACCTATACACCTTCTCCTCCTGGCGCCCTCTCCTCCTGGTGCCCTCTCCTCCTGGTGCCATCTCCTCCTGGCCCCCTGTTCTTCTGGCAGCCAGTCCCTTAGAAGCTTCATGACCCAGACATAGGCGATGCAATCCAAACCACGAATGAGAGCTATATAGAGTGGTGTCTACCACACTTGAAAATACTTATTTACACAAAATGAAATGTATGAGATGTGCATTTGTAATTTTTATTTCTCATCTTAAAACAAAAACAACAAACAAACAACACAATTACAGCGCAATCACAAAGCAATCACAACACAATCACAGCGCAATTACAACACAATCACAGCGCAATCACAGAGCAATCACAACACAACCACAGCGCAATCACAAAGCAATCACAACACAATCACAGCACAATCACAACACAATCACAGCGCAATCACAAAGCAATCACAACACAATCACAGCGCAATCTCAGCGCAATCTCAAAGCAATCACAACACAATCACAGCACAATCACAACACAATTGCAGCGCAATCACAACACAATCACAACACAATCACAGCGCAATCACAACACAATCACAGCGCAATCACAACACAATCACATCACAATCACAGCGCAAACACAGCGCAAACACAGCTACGGGTATAGAGGTCACGGGTATAGCTGTCGTGTTGAATATTGATTTAGAACCAAAATTTTTCAATGTAAGAACTATTTTTATTGAAAAAGTCTTCTTGAATAAAACGTAATCGATTCTATTAATTTGACGAGTGCTTAGTTTGATGTGTATCTGTAGTATTCATGTACCTCATTGTGCCCAATATGAACGATGCCAATACAGGCTGTCACTACAGGTTGTCGCTACAGGTTGTCGCTACAGGTTGTCGCTACAGGTTGTCGCCACAGGTTGTCGCCACAGGTTGTCGCGACATGCTGTCACTACAGGTTGTCGCCACAGGTTGTTGCCACAGGGATTCGCTACAAGTTGTCGCTACAGACTTTCACTACAGGTTGTTACTACAGATTGTCACCACAGGTTGTCACTACAGGTTGTCACTACATGTTGTCGCCACAGGTTGTCACCACAGGTTGTCACTACATGTTGTCACTACAGGTTGTCACCACAGGTTGTCACTACAGATTGTCACCACAGGTTGTCACCACAGGTTGTCACCACAGGTTGTCACTACACGTTGTCACTACAGGTTGTCACTACACGTTGTCGCTACATTTTGTTACTACAGATTGTCACCACAGGTTGTCACTACAGGTTATCACTACATGTTGTCCCTACAGATTGTCACTACAGGTTGCCACTACAGGTTGTCACCACAGGTTGTCACTACAGGTTGTCACCACAGGTTGTCACTACAGGTTGTCACTACAGGTTGTCACTACATGTTGTCACTACATGTTGTCACTACATGTTGTCACTACAGGTTGTCATTACAGGTTGTCACTACAGGTTGTCACTACTAACTCGGGGATGAGATAACTTTATTTATTTATATGAAACCGTGCTGCCATCTTGTGGGACATTGGTATGGGGTGAGACGGGGTGGGGGCAAATAGAGGCGCTACCAAATATGTTGGGTGTCCATGTTGTAGATGAAAACTGGTTCTCACATACAGACCTACTAAACAACTCACCACCAGAACATCCTACCATCACCAAATCATCATACCATCACCAGAACATCCTACCATCACCAAATCATCCTACCATTACCAGAAATTCCCACCATCACAAATCATCTTACCATCACCAGAACATCCTACATCACCAGAACATCTTACCATCACCAGAACATCCTACATCACCAGAACATCTTACCATCCCCAGAAAATCCTACCATCACCAGAACTTCCAAACATCACCAGAACATCCTACCATCACTAGAGCATCCTACAATCAAAAAAAAATCCTAACATCACCAGAACGTCCCACCATCACCAGAACTTCCTACCATCATCAGAACATCCTACATCACTAGAACACCCTACCATCATCAGAACATCCTACATCACTAGAACATCCTACCATCACTAGAACATCCTACCATCACCAGAAAAGCCTACCATCACCAGAACATTCTACCATCACCAGAACATCCTACCATCACTAGAACATTCTACCATCACTAGAACATCCTACCACCACTAGAACATCCTACCATCACCAGAACATCCTACCATCACTAGAACATCCTACCATCACTAGAACATCCTACCATCACCAGAACATCCTACCATCACTAGAACATCCTACCATCACACAAACAGTCGATCTTAAAACCGCTTTTATTTTGCTTGGTCAAATTAACTTTTTTTTTTTTTTGTGGTCAAATTAACTTTTCAATTTTAAAATAACTTGTTTTCTTGGTCAAATTAAATTTTGTTTACTCGGTAAAACTTAGGTTTTCTTTCCTGTTGAGGGTAAGATTTAGTGCACGGTTAACTGAGTTTTACTACCATTCACGCTTCACGGGGCTTTTGTCGTATGTAATATTCCTGACGGTGTCTCATGCGTCACACTCAAAATGTTCCGCACGGGACAAATGTTTATCATGTCAAAAGTATGTTCTGCCGAATATAATCTGGACAGCAGAATCGTCATGTAGAAATGTTTCACGTTTGAATGGGCACTCGAGATCCTGCATACGTGATCGGCTCAGAGATTCTATATAACTAATTTAGAACATGTTCTTCACCATTTCAAAAGACTACAAGTCATGGTACGATTGGCGCGACACAGCAATCATCCACTGGACAGGTGGATGGTAAACATCATAAACACTATTACTTTGATAAACGGTTGTTTGGGCTGTGCATTCTTTCAATGTTACGGCACAACACACGTCTGTTTTGGTAGAGTCAGTGATCACACATTTAGATGAAAAATTGTTTTACACGATTCAAACGCGGAACACCTATCACACAGGTATAGTAAATATTTAATACACCTCGACTTAACTGATTAAATAGCGCTCGTGTAGAACACATTTTTACACATACTCTCTTTAGTAGATATGCATTACTCATTTAAGGCATATGTATACACATATAATACATTAAAGTGCATATAAATTAGACACAAAGTACTGTACATATTTAAAATACTTATGAAACATATAGCACATAAATAGAACATGTTATTTTTGTACCTCACTTAACACATACGTATGCACGTAAAATATTACAGCCAGGTGTACTTGTAACAAGCAGGTTTTCTCAGCGTCGACCACATGCACCCCCCACCCCCACCCAACCGATGGCCAGAGTCCATTTCTTGTGGGCTACGAAGACTTTAGAAAAGCCTGTTGAGTCCTATGGACGGATTGGGGGGGGGGGGGGAGGGGTGGGGGGGTGACGGATGTTTAAAAAAAAATGGTTCAAGTTGAGAGAGAAGAAGCAAAACAAAACAGACGATTTGAGAAACGTGGGTTACAAAGTAATAATAAACTTAAAGCATTCCCCAATTCCTTCTCTCTGTCATCCCTCACTCCCAACACACGAGCATTCCCTTATTCCTTCTCTCTGTCATCCCTCACTCCCAACACACGAGCATTCCCTTATTCCTTCTCTCTGTCATCCCTCACTCCCAACACACGAGCATTCCCTTATTCCTTCTCTCTGTCATCCCTCACTCCCAACACACGAGCATTCCCTTATTCCTTATTTCTGTCATTCCCTCACTCCCAACACACGAGCATTCCCTTATTCCTTCTCTCTGTCATTCCCTCACCTCCAACACACGAGTATTCCCGTTTTCCTTCATTCTGTCATTTCCTCACTCCCAACACACGAGCATTCCCTTATTCCCCCATTCTGTCATTCCCTTACTCCCATTCCCTTACGCCCAACACACGAATATTTCCTCATTCCCCAAACACGAGCATTCACGCACTCACAACACCCTTCCCTTATTCTCTCATTCCCAACACACGAGCATTCCCTCACTCCCCACACACGAGCATTCCCTCCCTCCCACACACACGCTATGTTTAAAGTTGTTTTTTCTGCATGACCTCCCTTTATCGATTGCCCTGGCCATGGTGTCCTTTTAACAGAGATTAAAGAAATCGTTTTACCGGAGGCTCTCAATGTGTATCGCTTGTGGCTATGTCTTGGATCTTAATAAACGAAGAATTCCCAGCTAAGCTATTCGTTAAATAAAAAAAATGTGCTTGGTCACTAATCTAAGAATGAGGCTTATGATCTTCCAGTGTATTATATTATGGCTAAATGGACTACGATTAGTCGATTGTTTTGTCACGTGATACGTGTAAAAACAAGTAATACTTCCGGTAGGCTGTCTGCAACACACTAGTCGCTCACAAATTTTTCTTCAAACAACTTTCTTCCTTTAATCATTACTGAATCATAATTATTGTCACATTTAATGAATGTCATTTAAAGAAACGCGTGTACTCAAGAATATTTTGAAAAGTAAAATTTTAATAAACACTGGGGAAGCGCTGATGGAGACAAACATTTTGCTTTAGAATTAATGATAATGGCAATGGCTGATCAGCTGTTTATCTGTTGTTATGTGTTGTTATGTGTAGCAGAAAGCCTACTAATGGCTGGTACGTATCACGTGACAAAACAAGGAAGTGACTAATCGTAGTCCATTGAAGAAAAAATATTTCAAAAATAAATTTAAAAGAAAAACAATTACGAAAAGTTTGTGTACAGCTGGGGAGACGCCTATGCCCTAAGCTCCTGGTAATCCGCCATTGTTAACGAGTTATCGTGCGTGTATGGAAGGAGAGGGCGGGTGGATAGGATTATCTGTCGATGTTATAGTTTGCAACGTCAGCAAAGAAGTGGGTGAAATAAAGTAACTGGGACAAATGGCTGTTTTTTTTACGTCACTTATTAAAATGGAGGCCACCACGGTTGAGTGGTTTTGCAACCGAATGCGGTAATGGCGGACAAACACACACATACATGTATGTTTCGGTTGAAAAATAAATAAAATAAATTCAAACGGTTATGTCGCGTGACAGCTGTCCCTTCAGAACAAATTAATTATGCAGAGGCGTGGCATGTAAGGGCGGAGAAGCTGGGAGTCCATCCACGTTGATTTTTTCCCCTTAAGGTGGAAAAAAAAAGGGGTTGGGGTATTTATGTGGGTTTTTTTTTTTGTCGTCGAGGGGCACCAAAACTCTTGGCCCGCCCCGTGACGTCACTAATCCTAGCGACGCCCCTGTCTCTATACGCCAGTTATACCACGCATATTTTAAGCATTTCTATATATTTAATTTCAACCTTGACAACTCAAGTTCAGTTATTAATTTCAACCTTGACAACTCAAGTTCAGTTATTAATTTCAACCTTGACAACTCAAGTTCAGTTATTAATTTCAACCTTGACAACTCAAGTTCAGTTATTAAATTCAACCTTGACAACTCAAGTTCAGTTATTAATTTCAACCTTGACAACTCAAGTTCAGTTATTAATTTCAACCTTGACAACTCAAGTTCAGTTATTAATTTCAACCTTGACAACTCAAGTTCAGTTCTTAATTTCAACCTTGACAACTCAAGTTCAGTTCTTAATTTCAACCTTGACAACTCAAGTTCAGTTCTTAATTTCAACCTTGACAACTCAAGTTCAGTTATTAATTTCAACCTTGACAACTCAAGTTCAGTTCTTAATTTCAACCTTGACAACTCAAGTTCAGTTCTTAATTTCAACCTTGACAACTCAAGTTCAGTTCTTAATTTCAACCTTGACAACTCAAGTTCAGTTATTAATTTCAACCTTGACAACTCAAGTTCAGTTCTTAATTTCAACCTTGACAACTCAAGTTCAGTTCTTAATTTCAACCTTGACAACTCAAGTTCAGTTCTTAATTTCAACCTTGACAACTCAAGTTCAGTTATTAATTTCAACCTTGACAACTCAAGTTCAGTTCTTAATTTCAACCTTGACAACTCAAGTTCAGTTATTAATTTCAACCTTGACAACTCAAGTTCAGTTCTTAATTTCAACCTTGACAACTCAAGTTCAGTTCTTAATTTCAACCTTGACAACTCAAGTTCAGTTATTAATTTCAACCTTGACAACTCAAGTTCAGTTATTAATTTCAACCTTGACAACTCAAGTTCAGTTATTAATTTCAACCTTGACAACTCAAGTTCAGTTCTTAATTTCAACCTTGACAACTCAAGTTCAGTTCTTAATTTCAACCTTGACAACTCAAGTTCAGTTATTAATTTCAACCTTGACAACTCAAGTTCAGTTCTTAATTTCAACCTTGACAACTCAAGTTCAGTTCTTAATTTCAACCTTGACAACTCAAGTTCAGTTATTAATTTCAACCTTGACAACTCAAGTTCAGTTCTTAATTTCAACCTTGACAACTCAAGTTCAGTTATTAATTTCAACCTTGACAACTCAAGTTCAGTTCTTAATTTAAACCTTGACAACTCAAGTTCAGTTCTAAATTTCAACCCTTGACAACTCAAGTTCAGTTCTTAATTTCAACCCTTGACAACTCAAGTTCAGTTCTTAATTTCAACCTTGACAACTCAAGTTCAGTTCTTAATTTCAACCCTTGACAACACAAGTTCAGTTCTTAATTTCAATCTTGACAACTCAAGTTCAGTTCTTAATTTCAACCCTTGACAACTCAAGTTCAGTTCTTAATTTCAACCCTTGACAACTCAAGTTCAGTTCTTAATTTCAACCTTGACAACTCAAGTTCAGTTCTTAATTTAAACCTTGACAACTCAAGTTCAGTTCTTAATTTCAACCTTGACAACTCAAGTTCAGTTATTAATTTCAACCTTGACAACTCAAGTTCAGTTCTTAATTTCAACCTTGACAACTCAAGTTCAGTTCTTAATTTCAACCCTTGACAACTCAAGTTCAGTTCTTAATTTCAACCCTTGACAACTCAAGTTCAGTTCTTAATTTCAACCTTGACAACTCAAGTTCAGTTCTTAATTTCAACCCTTGACAACTCAAGTTCAGTTCTTAATTTCAACCTTGACAACTCAAGTTCAGTTCTTAATTTCAACCTTGACAACTCAAGTTCAGTTATTAATTTCAACCTTGACAACTCAAGTTCAGTTCTTAATTTCAACCTTGACAACTCAAGTTCAGTTCTTAATTTCAACCCTTGACAACTCAAGTTCAGTTCTTAATTTCAACCCTTGACAACTCAAGTTCAGTTCTTAATTTCAACCTTGACAACTCAAGTTCAGTTCTTAATTTCAACCCTTGACAACTCAAGTTCAGTTCTTAATTTCAACCCTTGACAACTCAAGTTCAGTTCTTAATTTCAACCTTGACAACTCAAGTTCAGTTCTTAATTTCAACCCTTGACAACTCAAGTTCAGTTATTAATTTCAACCTTGACAACTCAAGTTCAGTTATAACTTTTAAAAAGTGATCTTAAAAACATTAGGCTATATTTTACCTTTTGATTAGAAATCGTTGCAAAATAAAAAAAAAGTAAAAAATTTAGTGGCTTTTTAACTGTCCAAATCCCTGTTGGGGGGGGGGGGGGGGGTGGAACTCACCATGGTGTTCATTTTACCATTGAAAGGCCAGCTTAATGTGGTGCAGACACATGATTGGGTATTAAAATGTCCCCATCCCATTGGGGTGAACTCACCTGTGAGGTATAGGTGTGTCGCCTGAGAGGTGCAGGTGTGTCGCCTGAGAGGCGTAGGTGTGTCAGAGAAAAATATGTAAATCGTATTAGGTTATGCTCTGGGCTAACCATTCTCTTCCGCAATAGAAATACTCAAGCTGTCATTTTAATGGCCAAATGCATTTAATTGCACAGCCGACATTCTACCTGCGCTGTTTTAGCGTTCAAAATGCTTTTGTCCTAATTTTGTTTACATTATTATTTTATTTTTTTTTAAAAAGGGGGGAGGGGTGGGTGTCAGTCTCTCTTCTTGCTATTCATTGTAACTTTTGGTTTTGAGCTTGAACTTTGCTCCTGGCAACTGTTTCCCCGGATTTTCATGAGTTCAACAAACTAAATAAAAAGAAAAAAAAGGTTATTCACCATATTTGCGTTGAACAGCGCGACGAATCTATATCTTCTAGTTAAGACACAGACACATATATATGTATAATATAAAGAAAAGTCTCCAACATTCATTTAACCTTTCAGATTTTCCAGTGGTGAACACAATCCTTGTGCCAATCCTTGTTCCCAAGCGTTGTCCCCATTCCTTGTCTCCAATCCTTGTCCCAATTCCTTGTCCCCAATCATTTTTCCCCAACGCTTGTCCCCAATGTTTGTCCTCAGTCCTTGTCCTCAACCCTTATCTGCAATGCTTGTCCCCAAACCACGTTAAACTACCGATACACACAGTGGAGTGACGTGTTCAAGACATGTCTGACGACGTTAAACTGTAAAAGAAGAATTTTTTTTTTCTTTTCCAAGTTAAGATCAATTCGTGACATAACGGATTCCAGTCTCTTACTGCACTGTTATATTCTTCTGTAGAAAAAAAAACCCTCAACGTTATTTGCAGTGCTACAAATAGCCCCAGCTTGTAGAAATACTTTTGAAAACATCCCGTTGTGATGGTCTAGATCAGGCCTGCACAGCATACGGCTCGTGGGCCACATGCGGCCCGCCAACACCCATTTGGCGGCCCGCAAAGTAACGAAATATTCTTTATTATAATTATTTTCTTTTAATAGCTTTCGCCCCTGTCCTATTGTCTTTTGGTCCGCGCAAGTTTTTCATAAAGTGTTACGGCCCGCCTTGCATTATGAGTTGTGCATGCCTGGTATAGATACAAAATAAACACGAATTTTACCATACAACGGGGTTTGTGATTTAAATTACGGACCTAACCGACTCACCTGGCACGCCCCAAACGAGCCCCCACCCCCCTGTGACGTAACGGCTATAGGCGTGACTGTTTAAGGGGGGGGGGGACAAACAATTTTGTCATTTGTTCCAAACTTTTGTTTCCATCCTGGTGAAACCTGTCGCTGTTAAGCCAAATCTCTAGGAACTATTTGTATGACGAGCACATAAAGCTAAAGGGTGTGGTTCACTGTCTTGACCTGACATCTGGTGGGTTTTGGGGTCGTGTTGTGTTCGGTTGGTGAATGTGTTGACGCCAGTGTCACTGTCATGAGACGCGTTACTGACGCACACGGGCCGCGCCCCCAAAAACATTTGGATTCCTGCTAAGATTTCCATCGACCTTTCAGGGCGCAGAGAAAATAAATTTAATAAATAATTTTCCTAGAAAAATTCGATCTAGTGTTTTATTAGTAAACCAATACGTGAGTTGATCTGTTCCCGATGAACGGTGACCAATAGCACCAGTCTTGAATGAAGTAGAGGTCTGTAGCGATCTTCAATAGGTCCTTAAAGTTTTTAATCAACCATCCTTACATAGAGGCACATCGGCCTGCTTGAGAACCACTGGTGTGGGCGGACTCATGTGACTTTTACTACGATGGAAAATGCGTGGCTATCGGAATACACGTGCTACCTCATGGCGATCAGGGGCGTACACTTCAGTGCCAGTGGCATCAAGGGTTAATTATTATTATTATTATGGGTAGTTTTCTATAGCTCACCCCGCTGTACACGCAATTCAGTGTCAACCATTGTCATTTATTGTCATGCATTGTGACATATTAAAAGTTTAGTTGGATTGAAATAGTTTAATCAACCAGGCTACTTCACTGGGACGGTCTTGCTTAAGTTCGGCGCTGTTCGTTTTTGGTGGAACGAATTAAAAAATAGTTTTAGATGTAGTTAGTCAACAGCTATTTTTAAAATGATTCCTATGCTGCCAAAAAACGAACTCTCCATGTTTTCCCCCAAATCAAGGCGCCAATATTTCTGCGCCCTAAATTTTACGTATTCCCATTTTGCTCTGCTCATTATATGACTCTGGTTTCGGAGATTTGGAGTGGGACCTTATAAGTTTGTCCCAGGTGAAACCACAGGCCTAGCTGGAATATTTTTCGCCAAAGGTCGACATTTATTATTTCCGCCCTCACTAGTGGCGACATTTGACTTTGCCGCCCTCACAAGTGGCGACATTTGCCGCCCTCACAAGTGGCGACATTTGACGCCCTCACAATTGGCGACATTTGATTTTGCCACCCTAACAGGTCGCGACCTTTATCTTTGCCGCCATCACAAGCGGTGACATTTGACTTTTCCGCCCTCTCAAGTGGCGACTTTTGACTTTGCCGCCCTCACAAGTGATGACTCATGACTTTACCGCACCTAACGCACAAAACCAAAAAATAAAAATTACATACATCAGAAAAGATTGATATGGCGATTGCAGTGGATAAAAAAATGCCGGCCCCAAACAAAAATAGCCACCCCCGGTGGGTGAGTCTTCACCTCGTCCAACACTTCTTCCTTTAGTGCTCCCTCACCATGACCTTATTCGGGGCCTATGTAATCTGAAATGACATCTGGAATGACACCTGGAATGGCGCCTGGAATGTCATCTGGAATGACATCTGAGATAAAAGTGCATGAAACAGTGAGACAAACATTTGTCATCCTCAGCTTTATCGTTCATCTTTAGAAACGTCACCTATTTTGATATCCTTTATGTTAAATTCGCATTTTGATCGCTGCTGGCTGGCTGGCTATGGGTGGCTGGCTGTGGGTGGCTGGCTGGCTATGGGTGGCTGGCTGGCTATGGGTGGCTGGCCGGGCTGCTGGCTGACAAAATCTTCGGGAAGCAAATTGACCCGCTTGCCGTCTACCTATCGAGCTGAAACGTGGCTGACACATAGATTTGTTACCGATGACAACACATATTTTCAGCTCCACCCCCCTATCCCAACCCCCATAAATATGATTTTCCTGTTTTTCAAACAAAGAGGAAGGAAATGTGATGACTTGTAATCAAGAAATGAAATTCCCGATAAATATGCGTGCTATTTTCTTTTGTTTTTCTGAAATAGTCGTAATAGACTCTGCGGTGTTATAGCCTGTGATACATTCGAGCAGGGCCGGCCTTAGGACATTGCAACCTATGCGGCCGCAATGGGCCCCGCACTTTCATAGGCCCCGCGCAAATTTATTTTCTAATACAAGATCTTAATTTTCACTTATTATCCTTATCCCTAGCCAGACTGGGCCCCGCGCAATCCGTTTCGCATAGGGCCCCGCAATAGTTAGGGCCGGCCCTGCATTCGAGTACATGTATTAATATAAAATAAAATAATTTTAAAAATGCACATGAAGGATTTGTACGAACATCTTTGTTTTTAATGTGACGTTTAAGTATTGCTCAGCAGTGGCTGAGTGCTGAGTGCTGAGTGGCTGAGTGCTGAAACAGTAACAATAGGCTACAAAACAAGGGAAATCAACACAAGCCTTTGACAGAGGGGTAAGAAACCTTTAGGTACCATAAAGCGTTTAAAAGTAAGCGTGCCAATATCCCAGAAGTCAACGGCTTAAGACGCATTTTTCAATCACTTAGAATTATTGTTCTGGTCTTCCGCTTGACAGTAAAAATCAAATATCCGCCTACAAGATTTCTTACACTGATAACTGTGGTATATATTTCAAATTTAAGAAAATTTATTAATAGGGCGTGGAGCTGGTTTTCAACAACAACCACCCCCCCCCCCCCCAGTCCCAGGCTCACAGTCAGGGGGGCTTGTAAAGATTAAGAAAAATCAATTAAGCCGTAAATAAGATCTACTCATCCCAGTGGCGTATTTAGTGTTGGTGTCGCAGTGGGCAGTCCTAGAAATGTGTCCCCCCCCCCCCCCCCACTCACGTTTTCCAGATAATAAAACTATACATTTGCACGAAAATGCTGCCCCTCCATATAAAGAAAGAAGTTCAATCAGGGGCGGGACGCACCCCCTTTCCTACGCCACTGCCACCTCCCTTCACCACCCGCCCGATCATAGGGGCTCCAAACACCCACAGGAACCACGTCCGTATATCCTGATTGTGCCGCCGACCAAATAAATACGATCACCCGCATCTTCAGTTTCGCCTCATTTCCCCTGCAGTGGAATGTACACAGCAGTGTGACCAAGGGCAGGGACACGCGACACGTATCCTTCTAACGAAGTGACTTTTAACAACTAACAAAGATGCCACGGCTGCTTTCGTCTTGAGAAGGGCGGGCCAATTCAATCTCATAGCACGGGGAGCACTGGCGATGACACTGGAGAGATTGTTTCACACCCACAGAGGGACTTCAAATAAACACTTGGTGTGATACGGAGAAAGGAAACAGGATCGCTATCACGACACTGTTTTACACACTAAGAGAAAATAAAGCCAGCACTAGCGTAGGAAAAGTGGGGCGGTGGGGGCGTCTCAACCCGTGCGCCACTTTCATCCTATAAACTAAGGGTTTCTATTTTTTTTTGCATTCTGCAAAATTTTATTTTTCGTAATCATGTCCCCGGAAGGCACTTACCATGGCAGCGCTGCGGTCTAGCTAGAACGTCTTAAAGATGAACTACGTACTGCATATTTTAATAAGAAACTGACTAGGAGTAAGACGCCGTTGCTACACATCTATAATAAAGGGATCCTCAAATAATAAATGAAAAAGATGTTTGAGTGCTGTAAAGCGAACTGTTTGATGTAAAGCGAACTGTTTGATGTAAAGCGAACTGTTTGATGTAAAGCGAACTGTTTGATGTAAAGCGAACTGTTTGATTAAAGCGAACTGGTTTGTGTACATAAATTTGCATGTTTCTTCATAATCAGCAAAAAAATAAATAATATTCTTTGTTAAATTCACCTTTATTATACCGATTATTCCTTCCCCCAACTTCCAGTTAACCTTCACCGCCCCCTCCCCCCAAGCAACACGTTGTGACAAAAAATGCTACGTCTACGCACCTTAAGCCCTTTAACGTGCCAAAGCGCAGCAATCTTACACCATCCCCCCCACTCCCCGTAGGGTCTCCTGGTTTAACACTGACCAAATCAATCATGTAATTACATCACCGATTATGACATACAGCCGGCCGACAGCTGGTAACACTTGGTTTCCAAGTTTTAATTCATCAGAGATTTCTCGCTGACAGTTTTGAGTTCGGTCTTGAGACGCCCCGAGGCTTATCTTAGATATTAACACACACAACTATTTGATCAGCTTTCGATTTGTATTCATTTAAAAGAAGTGTGGGGGGGGGGCGGGGGAAGCGTAACTTAACCTTAAGATTCGTGTACGTTCTGCTAATTTGATTGCTAAACATAGTTTCATCTCCATCCAGTCTGACACAGGAAAGGTGTGTGTTGAGATGTCACAGTGCTTGCCGTCCAATGAGATAGATCGTGCATTCTTTACACTTTAATTTATATAATGACTTTGGTTTCTAAGCCGTGTCTTTGGTTTCTAAGCCGTGTCTTTGGTTTCTAAGCCATGTCTTTGGTTTCTAAGCCGTGTCTTTGGTTTCTAAGCCATGTCTTTGGTTTCTAAGCTGTGTCTTTGGTTTCTAAGCTGTGTCTTTGGTTTCTAAGCTGTGTCTTTGGTTTCTAAGCCGTGTGTTTGGTTTCTAAGCCGTGTCTTTGGTTTCTAAGCCGTGTCTTTGGTTTCTAAGCCGTGTCTTTGTTTCGAAGCTATGTCTTTGGTTTCTATGACATCTCTTTGTTTTCTTTGCTGTCTTTTTTCTGTGCTATGTCTTTGTTTTCTGTGTTATGTCTTTGTTTTCTGTGTTATGTCTTTGTTTTCTGTGCTATGTCTTTGTCTTTTATGCTCTGTCTTTTGTGTCTATGCCGTGTCTTCGTGTCCAAACATATGTTTGCATAATTTATGACAACGGTGTATGCATTAACCTAATAAATGTAAGCCTCGTTTAGGACGGTTTGAAAGCAGGGATTATGATGGAATGTTATTAACTTGACATTGATGAGGTGTAGATGAGGTGTTGATGAGGTGTTGATGAGGTATTGATGAGGTATTGATGAGGTGTTGATGAGGTATTGATGAGGTATTGATGAGGGGGACTGGAAAAGACTGGATATTTGAATCTGGCATTAACATGGGACTGAAAATGACAGAAGACTTGAACATGGCATTAACAGGAACGTGAATAAATGAATGACAAACAGAAAACTGAAATCTGAGATGAATGCTGCACAGCTGCTCTATAAGTTTGGGAATGTTGAATCTTGGGAAGTCTTTGTTACATGTTCAATCAGCTACGTTTTCTGCACCCCCACGAATATATTGTCTAAGTCTAGCGCTCTTAACAAAATAACTATGCGTTTTAAAATCACTTTTCATCACACCCTCGAAATAACCCCTCATACCGCGGAAAAGGGGGGGGGGGGTTAAAGTACCCCAAACTGTAAAACCATTGGAATGTCAGCTCACTCCCTTGGGGGTAAAGAACCTCAGGCTGTGAAACCATTGAAATGGCAGCTCACTCCCTGGTGATGAAAGAATATCAGGCTGGGAAACCTTTGAAATGGCACCTTACTCCCCTGGGATGAAAGAACACCAGACTGGGAAACCTTTAAAATTGGCAGCTCACTACCCTAGGGGTGTAAGAACATCAGATTGGTATTTCTTTGAAATGGCAGCTCACTCCCCTAGGGGTGTAAGAACACCAGACTGAGAAACCCTTGGTCAATGCATTCCCCGGTGGATTTGATAAACCGAAAACTACTTAGAAGAAAGCAAGATTTTGTGCAAGGCAAGTACCGACTCCAGGAAATGACTGTCCCGTGAAGACTGCCCGGTCCATTACGCGGTTTAGGAAGACGCTGGTGATTATTGATTGCCGCGCATGAATGCCGCTCTACATGACGCATCAATCATTGATTGCGCATCATAAAAAGTTGGGAAGCATTTTGATTATTAAATTAAAATGCCGATTTCAATCAAAACGATTCAATTTTGGAGCACGTCATTTATTGAGCCATTCAATGAGCCATTCAATGAGCCATTCATTGAGCCATTCATTGAGCCATTCATTGAGCCATTCATTGAGCCATTCATTGAGCCATTCATTGAGCCATTCATTGAGCCATTCATTGAGCCATTCATTGAGCCATTCATTGAGCCATTCATTGAGCCATTCATTGAGCCATTCATTGAGCCATTCATTGAGCCATTCATTGAGCCATTCATTGAGCCATTCAATAAGCGCCAAACAATGAACTCTCTTTGAAGAACTGAGCTGCTTTTAAAACGTGGTTAAGCCAACTTCCTGATTTCAACACTGCAAGATTAAACACGGACGGCTTATTTTTAGCGGAACAATTTCCACGATATGTTTTCTTTTAAAATTAATTGACGCCCGGCCATGTTTGAGTAAAGATGTAAGGAGATAAGGATGTAGTGCGCACCGTTTCTGAACGACCGAACTGTTAGGCAAAGACGTGAGGAGACAAGAATGTGGTGCGCGCCGTTTCTGAACGGCCGAACTGTGTTAGGTAAAGACGTGAGGAGACAAGAATGTGGTGCGCACCGTTACTGAAAGGCCGAACTGTTTTGGGTAAAGTTGTGAGGAGACAAGGATGTAGCGCGCACCGTTACTGAAAGGCCGAACAGTTTTGGGTAAAGATGTAAGGAGATAAGGATGTAGGGCGCACCGTTACTGAACGGACGAGTTTTTGGGTAAAGATGTGAGGAGACAAGGATGTAGTGCGCACCGTTACTGAACGGCCGAACTGTTTTGGGTAAAGATGTAAGGAAACAAGGATGTAGTGCGCACCGTTGCGTGAAGACATCTTCAAAGGACCGCGCCGTAACAAGCTGACGCAGACCACGTCTTATGTCGAGTTTATCTTTACGACCCCTCAGTTTTTTTTGAACGTTTCCACTTACTTGATTTACCCCATCAATTACAAACGCAGTATGCGTAAAGTGAGACGGAAGAGCTATGTTTGAAATAAGTGGCAACATACAAGCTAAGAACGTTTCGGCTCTTGCTTGCGTCAGGCCACAACAACGCGAATAGCGGGCATTGTAGAACCTAAATTAAGCTGCATCAAATGCATTACGCATACTACTTATGAAAAAAAGAAAGAAAGAGAAGCAAAGGGAGACGAAAGATAAAAAAGAGGGGCATAAGTACAATACGAAATCGAAGAAGAGTGGAAAGGAAAGAAAGCTATGGCAGGGAGGTGTGTGCAAAGTTACATACATTTAAATTCCCGCAAGAAATTATGCACAGATGCAAATGTCGTCTCACAATTTAGTTTTCTCATATCAACTTTAAAAAAAAAAAAAATATTGCTGTCGTTATTTGAGACAAACAGGTTTAAAATTTGTTTTAACCAAAGCGTAAGTCATGTTTAAATCAGGTTTAAATAACAGGCTTAAGACAGATTTAAAACATGTTTTAAACAGGTCAACAACAAGCTTACAACAATTTTAAAACAGATTTTAAACTGGTTTATAACAGGCTTAAAACATATTTAAAACATATTTAAAACATGTTTTAAACAGGCTTAATACAGGTTTAAAACGGTCTTAAAACGGGTTAAAAAAAACGGATGGTTATTGATCGACCGGAGACAAAAAGCACATTAAAGGTGAGAAGATGCTATCAATTATGCTGAACGAGTTAAAAGAAAAAGACGCATTAAATGAAAAATAACCGTGTTACTCACGCCAAGTCATCAACTGTATGTAGCAATATGTTTCTCTCATCAACTGTATGTAGCAATAAGTTTCTCTCATCAACTGTATGTAGCAATACGTTTCTCTCATCAACTGTATGTAGCAATAAGTTTCTCTCATCAACTGTATGTAGCAATACGTTTCTCTCATCAACTGTATGTAGCAATACGTTTCTCTCATCAACTGTATGTAGCAATACGTTTCTCTCATCAACTGTATGTAGCAATACGTTTCTCTCATCAACTGTATGTAGCAATACGTTTCTCTCTTTACAAAAACAACAACAAAAAAGGCACACAAACAACAACCCTATAGCCGGAGAACAAGCGTTAATATATCCGAAATCCTAACACTATGCTTGAGTGGATCTTACTAAAAAAGAAGAATGGAAAGGTATGAAGTTCTTACCCAGCACTGAATAGTCTGTGTTTATGTGGATGATATTGGGAAGATATTTGTGAGGAATTGGGGACCAGTAAAGGATGATTAGCAATGCCTTTCGGTTAGTGCAGATTCCCCAATTATATGTACGACGAATACGCCCATGTAAGTGGGAAAACACCACCCCCATTATGTCTGAACTTTTATCCGACAAAGATAGTGTGACGCCCCTGTCCCACTATGCCTGACCTGTCATCTGACCATGTTGGTAGACGCCCCTATCAAACACTATGCCTGACCTGTCATCTGACCATGTTGGTAGACGCCCCTGTCAAACACTATGCCTGACCTGTCATCTGACCATGTTGGTAGACGCCCCTGTCAAACACTATGCCTGAGATTTTACGTTAGCAACCTTAACAGCGTCTAAGCATTTAATTATTTTCAGATAAAGATCCTGCGTTAAATTGTTTGCCTTCTTAAATCTTGAGTAAAAATATTTTTTTTATATTACTGGGTGAACTGTTTGTTCCATCCTTGTGACTCCATTACTGGCTGAACTGTTTGTTCCATCCTTATGACTCCACTACTGGCTGAACTGTTTGTTCCATCCTTGTGACCCCAATACTGGGTGAACTGTTTGTTCCATCCTTGTGACTCCATTACTGGCTGAACTGTTTTTTCTATCCTTATGACTCCATTACTGGCTGAACTGTTTGTTCTATCCTTATGACTCCATTACTGGCTGAACTGTTTGTTCCATCCTTCTGACTCCACTACTGGCTGAACTGTTGGTTCCATCCTTCTGACTCCATTACTGGCTGAACTTTTCATTCGTTCCTTCTGACTCCATTAATGACTGAACTGTTCGTTCTATCGTGACTCGACCGACTCGGCTCTACACGTTTTAATGAAAAAACCAGCACCATTGTTTACGTATGGTTTAATTGAAGCCATTTTAACCCATTCATTTTAACGATCCCGGCAATTGTAGTTGAATCTGTCGTCAATTTATTTTAATTGCCAACAACTGCAGCTCTCGTCAACGTTTGGTAGTTGACAGTCATTGTATCTGTCAGCAATAAAAAACCTAGCGGTGTCCCCTAAGTCTTCGCTTGTTAACTCCATTAGGAGAGCGGTTTCAGTTTTAATTTTTAAAGGGAACCAATTTAATTAAAACCAGCTCTACTGATAGGTCAAGGTACCGTGAGGAATGCAAGGTCTACTGGCAGATTTTGTTATCTTGAGTTAATCAAATAAGTAAACATGGCCTTGATTGCGTCCTTCTCGTATATATATATATATATATATTACGCTTCTAGTGTGACTCGTGGACTGATTCCTAATGGACTGCTTCTTAATGGACTGCTTCTTAATGGACTGCTTCTTAATGGACTGCTTCTTAATGAGGTGCTTCTTGAACAGCGAATTTGGTATTGAGAGTATATTACAAATAAAATAAAATAATTCTATATGCTCGAAAGAAAGTATGGTTCAATAGTGAGTTCAAGAGCGCGCAAAATATAATCCCGCTAACTACGCTAAATGATCAATTTTTTTTTCTATATAACGCAACTTCGTTTGGCGTAATATTTTCTTTGCAGGAAATGAAATCGTCTCAATTTAAGTATGGTGTAAAAATATTCGAATGAAGAGTGGTTGGTATATTAGAATATTTAATATTGTTCGTAGCGTGAAATAAAAAGTGTGCAGTGACGTATCATGGAGGAAGTGGTGTAGCAAAAGTTGGTAAATGTGCGTATACTTGAGCTCATGTTTTGTCAAGTAACTTAAGTAGATGGGAAGTTCACGCGTTGCTGTCGCCACCGTTTGGCGGGATATTTCTAGTTATTATTACAGGATCTCTTAGACTGACAATTCGGTCGTGAATTATAAAACTAAAATCGGTAGGACCTGCAACTTTTCCAGAGGGCTGGCAAACTTAAAAGTTTGGGAAAGTCTGATTTTAGACGATGTCCCACCTATGAATCAATATTTCACTGATTGTATCCTATATTAATACAATGGCGTAACTATAGGTAATATTGATTTTTCATTTATCAATATTAACACAAAGTAAAATATATAAACAAGATCGGGGTCAGATATTCATTATAATACCATATGTTATTTTCTTCGGCCTCGTGCACTACTAAGAATGCCCCATGGAAAGTCCCTAGCGCATGGTGAATCACTGTAATATATTGATTGCACTCATACAATTGAATTTGTTTTTTTCCCCCCTACGTCACAGCTGGTGAGTATGGAGAAACTCAGGCATGCCCATGTAGGAAACAGATGGGGCAAACTACACGAAGATCAGCTTAATTTCTCTTGCACGTATACTTATAAGTATTTTTTTTTGTTTGGTTTATTTTATTATGATCGCCATCATCGTCCCCTTAAACCAGCGGTTCTCAGCCTGTGGGTCGCGACCCCTTTTGGAGTCGAATGACCCTTTCCCAGGGGTCGCCTAAGACCATCGGAAAACACACATACCATACAAGTATGAAGGACTAAAGAAAATGATTTTGTGGTTGGGAATCGCCACAACAGAAAGAAGTGTTTCAAAAGGTTGCATCATTAGAAAGACTGAGAACAATTTCCTTAAACAGATATTAGCTGTTATGTGTTTACTTAGTAAAATAAATTGCGGGTATTTAAATACAACATGCTCTCTGTACGGCTTGTTGTGAGACGGCAATAGAACAACATATCTTTGATGAGGACTTAAAACGATGAATAAGTTATGATGAACATGTTATGATGAACATGCTATGATGAAAATGCTATTATGAACATGATATGATGAACATGCTATGATGAACATGATATGATGAACATGCTATGATGAACATGCTATTATGAACATGATATGATGAACATGCTATGATGAACATGATATGATGAACATGCTATGATGAACATGCTATGATGAACATGCTATGATGAACATGATATGATGCACATGCTATGATGAACATGATATGATGAACATGCTATGATGAACATGATATGATGAACATGCTATGATGAACATGCTATGATGAACATGTAATGATGAACATAATCATTAATCAAGTCTACAGTCGCCCCTTGCCACTGCAATCTTCGACATTTGCGGCTGCACTCTATCGCTGTTCTCTTCATCCTCCAAATATAACATGTATTCATTAAACAGTTAATGGAGATAGTGAAAATAATACAGCGTGCGCTCGGCTGTCTGAGTCCATTATACACCCAGTGTCGTCTTAAGGCATGGGCCCACTGAGCACTGGCCCAAGGCCTCACGCTTCTAGGGGGGCTCACGCTTCTAGGAGAGCTCACGCTTCCAGGGGGGCTCACGCTTACAGGGGGGCTCACGCTTCCACGGGGGGCTCGCGCTTCTTAGGGAGCTCACGCTTCTAGGGGGGGCTCAAGCTTCCAGGGAGGGCTCACGCTTCTAGGAGAGCTCACGCTTCCAGGGGGGCTCACGCTTACAGGGGGGCTCACGCTTACAAGGGGGCTCGCGCTTCCAGGGGGGGCTCGCGCTTCTAAGGGAGCTCACGCTTCTAGGGGGGGGGGCTCAAGCTTCCAGGGAGGGCTCACGCTTCTAGGGGGGCTCACGCTTCTAGGGGTGGCTAACGCTTCTAGGAGACCCACTGTTTAAGATGCATTATGCTTCACATATTGTTAATAAATATTGATATATTTTGGCAATTTAATTTGATATAAAAGTTAGTGGACAGCACGTTTCCCAGTTTTAAACCACGACATTCCACATTCCAAAATTTATATTACAAATGCGAATCACAAGTCTGATGCTTCTTAAAAGGGAACAACTCTCGTCGACAAGTTTAACTTCTCCCAAATACCAATCGTCAAAAATAAAGGCCTATCTGTAGACGATTTTGCCACCCCCTGATACTGGCGCCAGGGGTGATTGGCCCTCTCTCTTCCTCCTCCTCCCTGAGTATGTAGAGGGATAGGGACCTCAGTGCATTATTGTGCCCAGGGCCTCCGCTGCTGTAAAGTCGGCCCTGTACACAGTACATTTACAAACCTGTATAAAAATTGAAATTAAATTTACTTCACGTATGGACTGTAGGGATATGTACTCGAGCGCCATCAGGTTGTCTACAAATGTTAACAACCATCTTAATAATACATTGTGATAATAGTTTAGGGAATATTAGAAGTTGATGGCCCAAATGTTGAGCTGTGTTGTGGTAGGTGGTCATCTAGAGGCAGAGATGGAGAGGCAGAGAATGGAGAGACAGAGAATGGAGAGGCAGAGAATGGAGAGGCAGAGAATGGAGAGGCAGAGAATGGAGAGGCAGAGAATGGAGAGGCAGAGAATGGAGAAGCAGAGAATGGAGAGGCAGAGAATGGAGTCACATAGAATGGAAAGGCAGAGAATGGAGAAGCGGAGAATGGAGAGGCAAAGATGGAGAGGCAGAGATGGAGAGGCAGAGATGGAGAGGCAGAGATGGAGAGGCAGAGATGGAGAGGCAGAGATGGAGAGGCAGAGAATGGAGAGACAGAGAATGGAGTCACAGAGAATGGAAAGGCAGAGAATGGAGAAGCGGAGAATGGAGAGGCAAAGATGGAGAGGCAGAGATGGAGAGGCAGAGATGGAGAGGCAGAGATGGAGAGGCAGAGATGGAGAGGCAGAGATGGAGAGGCAGAGAATGGAGAGACAGAGAATGGAGTCACAGAGAATGGAAAGGCAGAGAATGGAGAAGCGGAGAATGGAGAGGCAAAGATGGAGAGGCAGAGATGGAGAGGCAGAGATGGAGAGGCAGAGATGGAGAGGCAGAGATGGAGAGGCAGAGATGGAGAGGCAGAGAATGGAGAGACAGAGAATGGAGTCACAGAGAATGGAAAGGCAGAGAATGGAGAAGCGGAGAATGGAGAGGCAAAGATGGAGAGGCAGAGATGGAGAGGCAGAGATGGAGAGGCAGAGATGGAGAGGCATAGAATGGAGAGACAGAGAATGGAGAGGCAGAGATGGAGTGGCAGAGAATGGAGAGGCAGAGAATGGAGAAGCGGAGAATGGAGAGGCAGAGAATGGAGTGGCAGAGAATGGAGAGGCAGAGAATGGAGAAGCGGAGAATGGAGAGGCAAAGATGGAGAGGCAGAGATGGAGAGGCAGGGATGGAGAGGCAGAGATGGAGAGGCAGAGATGGAGAAGCAGAGATGGAGAGGCAGAGATGGAGAGGCAGAGATGGATAGACAGAGAATGGAGAGGCAGAGAATGGAGAGGCAGAGAATGGAGAGGCAAAGAATGGAGTGACAGAGAATGGAAAGGCAGAGAATGGAGAGGCAGAGAATGGAGGGGCAAAGAATGGAAAGGCAGAGCTAGGAGAGGCAGATAATGGAGAGTCATAGATGGAATGGCAGAGATGGAGATGCAGTGATGGAGAGACATAGATGGAGAGGCAGATAATGGAAAAGCAGAGTTGGTGAGACAGTGATCGAGAAGCAGAGAATGGAGAGACAGAGAATGGAGTGGCAGAGATGGAGATGCAGTGATGGAGAGGTATAGTTGGGGAGGTTGACATGTAGAGGCAGACATGGAGAGGCACTGATTGTGAGGAAGAAATGGAGAGGAGGGGTAGTAGGCTACACAAGAGCTTCGGAATGAGGAATATTTAAAGAAATGAAGTTGGGAGGAAAAGAGGTTTGATGGGTTTTGCAAAAAAATAGAGGAGGGTTTGAACTTTACACGAGTGACGTCATGGTATTGGACATGAGGAACAAAATGGGTTCTGCTATAAATTAGAACTAGTATTGTTTCGGTGTCATTTGATATACTGTGACTGTCATACACTTAAGCCATACAATCGCCGTTCCAACAACGAGTCAGCCAACAATAGCCCACGACTGGTCGTATGCTATGCGCTTACCGGCTTCTTCCATAGCCCATCTGGTGTCGAGGACGATACATCGGCGGCGCACTCAACCACGGTGCGCACGCAAGAGGGTTTGTCATTTCTGAGACCGGAAAACGTCAAATCCCATTACGTCATAATAATATTTTTTAAAACAATGTTTTCGTAAGACATAGCCTCTAACAATGTATTTCCGCGTATGTATTTTTTTGTAATTTTTGTTTGTAAAATATTTCGTAAAATAAAGTTATCAACACGTTTTCGTCTAGTTTAAGACCCACTATGTTGGCTCACATTAATGTAGAGAAGTAGAAGTACTGAACAGCTTTTGAGTGATTGGACAGTGTAATAGCAAGATGTTTTATTAATATCTTTACGCCATTTAATGAGATTGGTAGAAGATTCTTTTAATAGATTTCGCCTTTAAATGAAAACCCCATTGTTCTTCAAAACTTGGAAGATAAGAAAATTTATCAAAATTAAATAGCCGAGGCCTTATTTTTATTGTAGTAATAACAGCTTAGCATTTTGCGGTTCCGTTTATTGTCAATTACTCGGTATGTTCCGGTAAATTATATTTTGGTTGTAACTGGACCGTCCCGACGGTTATTGGGTGCGTAGATGAAGTATTAGCATCTTCCTCACCTTAATCTCACCAATGTATGATAACGCAATAAAGCTGGCAATTATAAAGTGACAAGAAAAGGTGTTACCACTGTTAGAATGTCAGTAGATTTGAAACTTAAGCATCGTCGGAACAAAGCGTAAAAATGCCTGAGGACTCTATACAGTGTTCTGATGAACAATAATTTTTCGCAGTATCCTTCTAAACTATATATATATAATACTTTAAAGGACAAAGATGCTTCTACGTAAGAAAATTTCACATAGAACAGTGCAACGCCTAGAGGACGCTTCGTAATTTTAATACTGCTTGTAGCTGGTTGGTGTTACCAATTCGGGGCGTAAATAGCCCCATAAATACCAAGAGGGCGTACACAGCGCCATAAATACCCAGAGGGCGTACACAGCGCCAAAAATACCCAGAGGGTCGCGATTGAACGTTTCAGTGTGTTGGAGAAAATTTGTTTTCACAATAAACCCTGCCATATAACAGGCAGGACACACTGTAATAATAAAACCTGCCATATATCAGGTAGGACACACTGTCGTAATTAACCCTGCCATATAATAGGCAGGACACACTGTCGAAAAAAACCTGCCATAAAACAGGCAGGACACACTGTCATAATAAAACCTGCCATATAACAGGCAGGACATTGTCGTAATTAACCCTGTCATATAACAGGCAGGACACACTGCTATAATTAACCCTGCAAACGAACAGGAGTGCGCCATTGTCAAACAAAAAGGAGTGCACCATGGTCCAACGAACAGGAGTGCACCGTGGTCCAACAAACAGGAGTGCACCATAGTCCAACGAATATGCAAGCAAGATGGTAAATCCTGACAGATGGCAGAAGCAAATGAGTATCAGCAGGACACATATTTTGACATTATACAATACTGGACGACATAAGAACTTGGACTTATTGCAAGATTCACCTTCATCAGTTTGACGACTAATAGAAGATTAACATTCATCAGATACACGGACTATTTGGAAGATTCACCTTCTTCTGGGTCATGGACTAAATAGAAGATTAACATTCATCAGATACACGGACTATTTGGAAGATTCACCTTCTTCTGGGTCATGGACTAAATAGAAGATTAACATTCATCAGATACACGGACTATTTGGAAGATTCACCTTCTTCTGGGACATGGACTAAATAGAAGATTAACATTCATCAGATACACGGCATATCTGGAAGATTCACTTCATGAGTGAGATTTTGTATGCATTATATAAAGGGGAAAATATGCTACCCCGCCGCAATTTATGGAAAATAATTTTAATCTACGCCCATGGCGCTTTTGCAGGCCTTACAGCTATTAAACTCAGGCCACAAACGCTAATTCGGTAGCAATTATTGTCACAGAGCAATAGACAGAATGTCAGACATTTACCTCATTATAATATAGTTTGGCTCACTATAGCAGTAGTCTCAAACGGCAGGCTCAACATGCTAGGGGACAGCAGCGGGTCAATGAAAAAGGGACGGGGAGAGAGGCTGTGCAATGTTACTGACTGATTGGTTTCCTTAAAGAAATTTATATTAATTAATACGTATCTTGTGTTTTAATTCACATGCTATGTTAAAGATGAGTACTTAGTACTTAGCCACTGTTGAGTGATAACTAAACAACCTCTAAAAACTAAGAGTTTTAATTATTATTTTTTAACTTTTTTTTTTTTTATATGTTGAATATAAATATTCCAGTGACTCACGACTCACACGATTTTACACCACAGGTTTATTTCCCCAAACTATTTCAGAAATACACAAGAAAATATTACGCATCTTAGCCCACTTGCGGTAGTCTTAAGAATCACATTTAGCGCAAATTATATTTTAATTTCGTGAAATCAGGGTCGTCATATTTTCTTCATATTTAACTTGAAAAAAAGGAAAAACTGAATTTTTTGTAGCTTGGGGGTTTGGTGAGTGGGGATGAAAACATGAAAGATTTTTTTGTCATTGGCAAAGAGTCTATGTGCTAAGTTTCAGCTCGATATGTTTAACGGGAAGTGGGTCGATTAGCCTTCTGAATATTTCTGCCACCCAGCAAGAAACACGTGAACAAAAGCAAAGTTAATACTAAGGATTTAAAAAAAAAAAAAGTAGACTTAGCTGACAGGAAGGAAGAGGTATTCATACGTGGAGTAATTACACTTACACCTTGCAAGAATCGCTTCAAGAACATTATATTTTATGGTCATTCAAAGAAAGGTTTATTTTTATGGTCAACAACCCTTAAGCCCCTAATAACTTTTGTAGTTACGCCGATGTAAGCACATATCATAACTTATACAAAATTTACGTTGTATAAGAAAAAGGTGACCTTAAAATATTTCACACTTTAGCGTTTTAATTCTAGGACGTGCTATGTTCTGGTCATCGCTCCAGATCTACTCAATGCAAGTTTAAAGTTTCACGTGATCGCTATCGTTATTCCCAGGTTACGCTGACCCGCAGAGACATATACTCATATTATCTTAGCTAGGAGTACAGAGGGCTGCAAACGCCGTGATCAATCCAACAATTCATTTTGATTTGGCGGCAGCATTCATTTAGGATTGATGCTTTTTGTGTGTGTGTTTTTTTCCCTTGGGTTGAAATATCTCTCTGAAAACAACCGTGTGCCGAGGACTTGCTGTTCAGGTTTGGGAAATGATAACAATATATACAGTTACATTCTAGATCTAGGTGTTAGAACTCCAACTCAGGGTCATTTCGCCACTGCCAGATTTTTCACCATGCAGACTTATACGTTTATTTAATTAATTTTTTTAAACAATTGAATACTTATTTGGTCTCATCCGACGCACTAGCACAGACTCTCGATTAAAAGTACAAACGCGAAGGTGTAGACAATTCTAAAGGATGTTTCTGGTGAACGTCTCAATTGTTTCTACTCAGACTCAGACTCGGGAGGTAATTAAGGACGGAACTTTGACTTTACGATTCCGACTACGCGAAACCGACTTCAAGAAATCCACATCACAACACCGACATGATAACACCGACTTCATAACATCGACTTCATAACACCGACTTCCAGGAACTGACTTCATAAATATGAAATTATAACAATATGACACCGACTTCACAACAATGACGTAATATATACTGACTTCATAACACTGACTTCATAACACTGACTTCATAACACTGACTTCATAAAACGGGCATTATAACACCAATGTCTCAATGGTGGTCTTAAGATTCCTAAGTTTACTTACGTAGTGTGAAACTTTTGCACTTCAACTGTTTCAAATCTCTTTGAACTAATCGATATCCTAATCTTTTCCATTGATTCGGTAGCTGGTCAACCCAGATTTATTACAACGTAAAGCTAAACAACAATAAACAGAAAGGGAATTTATAGAGTGAGCGCAGCAGCTGTTTTGTTCGTTTACATTTCTATCATAAATCGGTTACCATGAGCCGGGTCTCCGTTACAAATTTCTCGCCGATGTTTGTTACCAAGAGCCGGGTCTCCGTTACAAATTTCTAGCCGATGTTTGTTACCAAGAGCCGGATCTCCGGTACAAATTTCTCGCCGATATTTGTTACCAAGAGCCGGATCTCCGGTACACATTTCTCGCCGATATTTGTTACCAAGAGCCGGATCTCCGGTACACATTTCTAGCCGATATTTGTTACCAAGAGCCGGATCTCCGGTACACATTTCTAGCCGATATTTGTTACCAAGAGCCGGGATTCTTGTGAAGTCAATCAACGCGGGAGGCAAGTATTATTAGTATTGGATAGTATGTGAGAAACCCATTTCCGAGGATGAAAAATTGCACGAATGACAGGTATGCTCATAACGTTTGACTCAGGTTCATTAACAAAATATTCGTAACTAAAGATCTTTCAATGCTGTTTTTATACTATGCCGTAACAAAGTTACTCCTAATTTTTTTTAATATAGATCATTAACCCTTCTTATGGTGGGGGACAATCCGTGAATCTTTTGCGACAAGCCAATGGACGTTTGCGCGACAAGCCAGTGAACGTTTTCACGACACAGCAACCGAGAAACTATTCTGTTGATGACGTCAATTGTGCCGTTCGTAGGCAAAGGCAAATATTTGTTTCGGCCGATGAGATTTCAATTGTGTCGCTGAGTGTCGTTTGTTTATTTATCTCAGTGTTTTTGTAGGGAGCCAGGAACGATGTCTCGCTCTTTCCGTACATCGTCACCACGTGGTACGGTACATGGTCATTCTATGTAGGCACTACATATGTAGTTCTATGTAAATCGATAAGGTCACTGTAAGATCACTCTATAAGGTCACTTTTTTAGACTTCACTTTCTAAGGTTACTCTGCAAGACCACTCTGTAAGGTCACTCTGTAAGGTCACTTTATAAACGGTCCTTTCTACGGTCACTCTCTAAGGTCATTCTATATGGTCATTCTAGAAAGTCACTCTATAAGATCACTCTATAAGGTCACTGTATAAGTTCACTCTACAAAGTGACTCTGTAAGGTCACTCTATAACGTCACTCTACTAGGCCACTCTACAATACCATTCTAAATAGTAGCATTATAGTAACATTATATAATTACTCTATCTGGTCTTAGAACTGGGTTATTATGTCCACGCCTATACAGACTTGTCCCACGACTCGTACACCCAGACAAAAGTCTGCTATTTTCTTACCGAGACAGAGTGCCCGAACATATCCTTTTTCGCTGCAGCACATTGGATACCCTGTCCGTTGCTACTGGGTGTGGCACACCTGTACACTTATTATAATGAAAAAAAAAATGTTTCTGGCGATTCCTGACAACTGGCTTGGTTACACCCTTAGTCTTATATAACAGTAAATGCCTCTCTTTATGTTATTTTCTTTTGTACAATGTGGCATGATTTAGTTGCCTTGTAACCCAACTCCCCTCACAGATCACGTAGTTTCTCACACTGAAGCATTTCGTCTGTACATGCGTGAACAATGCTACAAATAATAACTGACTGCACCAACATGGAGGGCGAGAAACTAAAACAAATGAAATGGCAAAGGTACATATGTGATCTAAATGAACGCTTTGTTTTTGGCGGTTTACTACAGAATGGCGCTCTTCACCGCATCAGCATATCATTTCAATTTTTATTCAGCCCTGTTGTTTGAAATCCTCTTTTTTAAGGCAGCATTTTCAATGAAGAGATTCAGCAAAGTTCTTATTACTATTTGCTTTGACAACAATGATACTTGATCAATCATTTTTGGCTCGTGACATCATTGCTCCCTAAAGAGACGTATGAGAAGCATTCCTGATTAATATGGGTGACGAGACGTAAGATCTTAATATCCTTGTGCTTATCTACCCATGACGATAGATGTCTACTTGTTAGGCTATACCTCCCACTTCATACCACGGGCCAGTGTAACCAATAGCAACTGATACACCAAACATCAACCTGTTTGCTGCACGATAACGTTTATTCTCCAACATGTATTTAACTATCGCTGATATATAACTTACGACTAATCATGAAGTCGTTCCAGCCAAACACTAAGCAACACATTGTCGTACAACGGCCATCTAGCCGTTATCATGACAACAGTGATCTACACATAGCAACAGTGATTCTCATACCTTTGCCAATGGGGTGTTTTGATCTTGGAGAGAACACCACAGTAGGTGAGCAATTGGTTGGTTTCAGAGGTCGGTGCAGATTTATTCATTATGCATATATTCAATATTCAGACAAATATGGAATAACAATCTTCTGGGCCTGTAAATTGTCTTCGAACTATCCCTTAAGAAGCTGCCCATATCTCGACAAAGAAAATGAAAGTGCTCTGCCAGCAAAGAGAAATTTTGGAATATCCCCCATTGACTGTGATTTCTCTCACAACGGACTTTCATGGAAATGGCCGCTGTTATAGAGCAGACTATTATTTCATTCCCCTACACCTTGCAGAACCAATGGCCAAGAACAGACTCACCCTATAGTTGGACAGAACCAATGGCCAAGAACAGACTCACCCTATAGTTGGACAGAACCAATGGCCAAGAACAGACTCACCCTATAGTTGGACAGAACCAATGGCCAAGAACAGACTCGCTCTAGTTGGAACAGTGAAACGGAACAAGATGTTCCTACCCAAAGGGTTCGAGCAAAAGAAGACTCTGCCCCTCAACAAATCAGTGTTTTTGTTCAGACTAGAAAAAAAACATTGTCCAACACCTGAGCTCGGTGCAGAAAAATGTATTGTCCCTGAACACAATACATAATACACAATCTTCCCGATATAGAAAGTGAAACTGAATGCAAGAAACGAGAGACTGTGGTCTATAGCAACACAATCTATGGGAGTATATTCGCCAGGGACCAAATGGCGAAGGTGTTCTCTGTGACTACAAAAAACTAAAAGTAAAAGATGGCCTTTGGTTGTGTTTTTCAACATTGCATCAAGTGCAGTAATAGTGACATTTAAATATAAATATCCGACCAACTGACTGTCTCACCAAGACATGAAGACAACAGACAATTTGACGTTGCACATTTCCTCACCCTTCCCCAAGTAGAGGCAATCTGTCCTGACGCATCAAGATATTGTGAGGCAGAACTTCGCTAGTGTTTTGAAATCTTTACACACACTTCAAACAGCTGCCCAAACCACTTCATCTCAGCAAGTTTATTAGACATATTTGCAGAGAACATTCTGTTCTTTTATGTAAACACTATGCAAGTGAGCTGCAAAGCCTCTATTTTTCATGTATACATTTAACTGTTTGTTTTGAATATTGGCAAGTTGAATAGATGTTATTATTGGTGTTACCCCTGTACCCAAATGCATTCAGAATATTTATTTATTGTCAAAATTTAAACTCTATTTTATGGATGACACAAATTCAAACAATCAACAAACAACAAACAACAATCAAACAAAAATGTTCACAAGTAAGTTTAGATGTTTTTCTTCTATTAAATTATGCACGTCTGTGTTACACCCAGTTGCTAGGGTCTGTGTTACACCCAGTTGCTAGGGTCTGTGTTACATCCAGTTGCTAGGGTATGTGTTACACCCAGTTGCTAGGGACTGTGTTACACCCAGTTGCTAGGGACTGTGTTACACCCAGTTGCTAGGGTCTGTGCTACACCCAGTTGCTAGGGTCTGTGTTACACCAAGTTGCTACTGACTGTAGAAAAAAGTTTAGGGCCCCACAAATAAGTCACTTTCGCATGCTTTACACAATTGCATCCACCAGGGTTTTCAATCCAACTACCTTGTGGATTAGGTGTTCATTCCAGCTACCTTGTGGATTAGGTGTTCATTCCAACTACCTTGTGGATTAGGTCAAGCATGAGGAAGATTATTAAAAGGTGACTAGAGATATCAACAATCAAATCTGTCTTCGTGTGCATTACACCCAGCTGCCGCGTAAAGGGTCAAATATACGGGTCTGACAAATCTGTGCAGGTTCGAATAAAACGGTTACTCGCACGCCTTGCCACGTTTAAATTCTCCAAACACACACGGAATCTAACAGTGGTATGCCACCTATTACGATGCAATGATTACATACTTCAACGACCCATATGGACATGTGCATAGTTCTCTCACATTGCCAGAGAAAATTTGCGACCTGACATGAATTTAAGCCAGCAAGACTTTGTAGCGCCGACTTTGATAAAATTACGCGATTCTGCCCCATGTTACACACCCATTTGGTACACACCCATTTGGTACACACTCATGTGGTACACACTCATTTGGTACACACCCATTTGGTACACACTCATTTGGTACACACCCATTTGGTACACACTCATTTTATACACACTCATTTGGTACACACCCATTTGGTACACTCACTTGGTACACACCCATTTGGGCAATTTTATCCTACCGTTATTTCCCCTCATATGGTACACACTCATTTTATCAATATATCACAGGCCCTCACAACATGCGGCCCGTCAGCACCCACTTTGCGAGCCTCAAAATAACGACCTATTCTTTCTTCTTCTTATTTTTTTAAATCGCTCCTCCCCCCACCCTCGTCCTATTGTCTTTCGCCCGCACTCGTTTTTCATAAGGTGTTATGGCCCGACTTACATTTTGAGTTTTGCACGCTTCGTATTTAATACCATTATTTCTCTTCTACGGTAAACACCCATATTATCAATTTTATCGTACCATTATTTCCTTTAGATGGTCCGCACTAATATTGGTAGCTCTGCCATGCCATTGTTTCACTTAGATGGTCAGACGGTCCGCACTAATGTTGGTAGGTCTGCTGTGCCATTGTTTCACTTAGATGGTCGGACGGTCCGCACTAATGTTGGTAGCTCTGCCATGCCATTGTTTCACTTAGATGGTCAGACGGTCCGCACTAATGTTGGTAGCTCTGCTGTGCCATTGTTTCACTTAGATGGTCGGACAGTCCGCACTAATGTTGGTAGCTCTGCTGTGCCATTGTTTCACTTAGATGGTCGGACAGTCCGCACTAATGTTGGTAGCTCTGCTGTGCCATTGTTTCACTTAGATGGTCGGACAGTCAGCACTAATATTGGTAGCTCTGCTGTGCCATTGTTTCACTTAGATGGTCGGACGGTCCGCACTAATGTTGGTAGCTCTGCTGTGCCATTGTTTCACTTAGATGGTCAGACGGTCCGCACTAATATTGGTAGCTCTGCTGTGCCATTGTTTCACTTAGATGGTCGGACAGTCCGCACTAATGTTGGTAGCTCTGCTGTGCCATTGTTTCACTTAGATGGTGGGACAGTCCGCACTAATGTTGGTAGCTCTGCTGTGCCATTGTTTCACCTGATGGTCGGACGGTCCGCACTAATATTGGTAGCTCTGCTGTGCCATTGTTTCACTTAGATGATCGGACGGTCCGCACTAATGTTGGTAGCTCTGCTGTGCCATTGTTTTACTTAGATGGTCGGACGGTCCGCACTAATATTGGTAGCTCTGCTGTGCCATTGTTTCACTTAGATGGTAGGATGGTCCGCACTAATGTTGGTAGCTCTGCTGTGCCATTGTTTCACTTAGATAGTCGGACAGTCCGCACTAATATTGGTAGCTCTGCTGTGCCATTGTTTCACTTAGATGGTGGGATGGTCCGCACTAATATTGGTAGCTCTGCTGTGCCATTGTTTCACTTAGATGGTGTGATGGTTCGCACTAATATTGGTAGCTCTGCTGTGCCATTGTTTCACTTAGATGGTCGGACAGTCCGCACTAATGTTGGTAGCTCTGCTGTGCCATTGTTTCACTTAGATGGTCAGACAGTCCGCACTAATGTTGGTAGCTCTGCCGTGCCATTGTTTCACTTAGATGGTCGGACAGTCCGCACTAATGTTGGTAGCTCTGCTGTGCCATTGTTTCACTTATATGGTCGGACGGTCCGCACTAATATTGGTAGCTCTGCTGTGCCATTGTTTCACTCATATGGTCGGACGGTCCGCACTAATGTTGGGACCTCTGCTGTGCCATTGTTTCACTTAGATGGTCGGACGGTCCGCAATAATGTTGGGACCTCTGCTGTGCCACTGTTTCACTTAGAAGGTCGGACGGTCCGCACTAATGTTGGGACCTCTGCTGTGCAATAGTTTCACTTAGATGGTCGGACGGTCCGCAATATTGTTGGGACCTGTGCTGTGCCATGGTCTCCCGAACCTCGTCACCCGGTTGCAGTCATCACTTGACAGATGTTAGAAGAGACCATTACTAAAGTTGACACGCCCATGTCCCCTGCACCTGGTCATTATATGCGCCGTTAGCAATTTAAAAAAAAATCTGTTGACGAGTAGCAGAAGACAGAGTTTGAACAATATTTTCACGTGTTGTCAAATGTGGACTTAATGGTTGCTTGAAACGATAAGGATATGTCTTACAATATGTGCGTACTATAATGATACTGTCTTACAATACGTGCGTACTATAATGATACTGTCTTACAATATTCGCGTACTATAATGATACTAACTTATAATATATGCGTATTATAAAGATACTGTCTTACAATATGTGCGTACTATAATGATACTGTCTTACAATACGTGCGTACTATAATGATACTGTCTTACAATATGTGCGTATTATAAAGATACTGTCTTACAATATGTGCGTACTATAATGATACTGTCTTACAATATGTTGTCTTATAATATACTGTCTTACAATATTTTGTCTTAAAATATGTTGTCTTATAATATACTGTCTTACAATATCCTGTCTTACAATATCCTGTCTTATAATATACTGTCTTACGATACACTTGTATAAATGTAGACAAATAAATTATTTTGTCATTGATTTTGTGTCCATTGACAAAACTCAAAATCTACTTTGAAAGAATTTATCAGCCTCTGTGTTGCTAACGTCTTAGTAATGTTGATTGTGATCTGCCATAAAATATGTATTGATTGTTCCAAGCCACGGCATATTACAAGCCTTCAAAACTGCACTCAAAACACATCTCTTTAAACTCTACTATCCTTACTGATTCCCTCCTCTGACCGATAGACGATACTGCTGGGTGCCGTCCAGGGCTTGACATTTAAAAAGTTATGGAGTGGTTGGGCGAATAAACATTTGTTTTGTTTTATTTAAGTAATGTATGTTAATTTTTAAGTTCATGATTATGTTTGTTAAATTGTATGTACAGCGTGGTTGGGGTACTACGCTATAAAAAACTTCTTATAATAATAATATTTGACTCCTATAGTGAGTACGCATCTCTCAAGGGTAGTAGCGAGGTTCACCTCCACCTCCATCCCACCCCCCATTGCCGTGGATCTTTAATGTTCTTCTTCTTCTTCTTCTTCTTCTTCTTCTTCTTCTTCTATGCTTTCAGGGCCCACGATCAATGCATTGATCATTATGGTTCCTATGGTTCAGAGGGGTTCGCGATGTTAATGTGCGTGGTTTTTTAAGGGGATAATTCACTGGTTGCAAGACAGGAGGCAAGAGCCGCAAATGTGTCAAGTATAGTCGCCGCAAATGTTGAAGTTGTGTTTTCTTGAAGACCACAACAAAGGATCTTAATTGACCAAACTGTCACCAAAAGCGGCCCCTTTCGAGAGATGTAACGTCTTTCATCATTTTCCTTCAACCTGTCCATGGTTGTCATCTCATGGGTTGTAGGGCGGTAAGACAAAGACCATCGTCCCATAGGCGACGTCAAGTTGTTCACTTTTCGATCCCCCTATTCACCCAAAGGGTCAGGTCACAAGGTCGTGTAAACGTTCTTTAAAACTAAAACAGGTGTTCTTCACCATTGTTCCGGGGATACCATAGGTGTGCGGGTGGCTCTATCAGGGGTTACAAGAGTGCCCCAAAATATCAGATTTTTTTCCATTGTTATTAGCATTAATTTTTGTGGGGAATAATTTGAAATAAAGAGCGGGTGGCAGGAGTGATTTGAAATAAAGAGGGGATTCGGCGCTGCAGGACGGTTAAGAAACCCTAAGCCAAAATATCTAGGCCAGGACACTGGACGCAGTTCTACCTGAGCAAATAAAAAGTCTAAATTTGCAATATTTATTTTTACAGATGTCGTGCCAGTACTCCACCTTTAGTGTAGACATTTAAATGTATGGTTTGTGTCTGTCTTAACATCGTATTAATCTATAGATGTGAACATGTCTGACTTTGTTTGTTTCGCATACGTTTTATCATGAATTGATGGATCTTGAACAAATTTTGTAAATATATCCATGGTTATCCCGAATGAAATAGTGGAAAAGGGGGGGGGGTGAGGGTTGAACTTTAAAAAAAAGTAATACTCCGTTTGGGGCCAAAGTCCTTAAATTGTTTATTTTCCTTAAATTATAAGCAATATAAATAAAACTAACAACAAATACCCCTGCACGGATTGATTGGATCGTGACCAAACGTAATACACATACACTTGATTATCCATATTCAAATACCGAAGGGTATTCAACTCATAATATCCCCTCCTTTGGGACCTGGGGCTCCATTTCATTTCTCCTTAAATACGATATAAAAATACCGCTACGCTTAGACAACACCATAGGCCCCGTGTGAATGTATGGATCTGGGCCTAGCTTTGCAGCAATACCCGTCATGGTCCTTAATTAAAGCAATCAATCCATTCAGGGCCGATCTAGAATTTTCAATAAAGCTCGATAATTTTTAAAAAAGATCGATTTATGGCATTTTGAAACCGATTTTAATGGGAAAAAATTTAAATTTTAACTCCATTATTTAATCTAAAGGAACTTTATAGGACCCTACTATCTCAGGCGTACGTTACGGAATGGGTCCCCATCGGGGCCTCTCTTTTAACTTAAGGGAAAATGGTTAAAGTTGTGGCATTCAGAATTTTCGTAATCGACAAATAAATACGTACGAAAGTCATGTTTTTACACGTTTCAAGGAGGTTATTAAATTTAATGTAGAATATTCCAGAAAGTTCTATATAGTTCAACGGGGATATTCAATGGGATTTAAAAGATTATTGAAAGGTTAGTTTAGTTCTGTTCAATTCTATAATTTCCTGGGTATTTTCTCAGTATCACTGAGTCATATTTTTACAAGTTTCTTAAAGGTTCTCGATTATTCTAGAAGCGTCTTTGTTTCCTTTCCATAATCTATTCAAGAATATATAAATGTCTTTATCGTGTTTATTATATGTCATTAACTTTCAGTGAGTTTCTTAGAAGGTTATGGAATAAGAATTAAAGATAATTTTGGAAGTTTCTAGAAAGTTCAAAATTTAGTTTCTATTGGCCTAAGCCACATTGCAAAAATGAATTTTTGGCTTAGATTACCGCATATACTTCTACGTGTATTGATGGATCTTGGCCAAAGTTGGTAAGCACATCCTTCATAATCCCACCGGGGACAAATTCCCACCCGGAACGTGATCCAATGGAGGAACAGGATCCCAACGGAAATACAGCAATACATGTGCAAATAGCAATATATGGGAAAACAGCAATATTTGGGCAAACAGCAATACACGGGCAAACAGCAAAACATGGATAAACATCAATACATGGCAAACAGCAAAAGTGGGAGATTATCAATATTTTGGAAAACAACAATTGATAACAATAATTTATAAGAGCACAACAAATGATAACAGCACAATAATAACAACAAAATAATTGATAGCAATGCAACAATTGATAAAAGGCACAATAATTGATAAAATGCACGATAATTGATAACAGCACAACAATTGATAACACAACAATAAATTAATACAGCACAATAATTGATAAGAACATAATACTTAACACAATAATTTATCAAACAATATAATTTTAAAAAACACAGCTTCCAGCAAGGTATATTATTTTAAGGCAAAAATTAATTTCATATTTAAAACTGTTGGCTCTCTGAATCCGAAACTGTATATTGATGTATGTGATCAATTTTGACTTTTTAAACTTGTCATTACCGACATTTAATCAAGTTTTTTTTTTTTAAATGCAAAATTGTGTCCTAAGGAAAAGTCCATTCAATGTCTCTCGAGTGCTTAATTACCTCCCCTCGTCCTTTAGTGACTCAGCGCGTTACTCTGTACTCTCTAACTCAAAATGTTATGCCTGCTTCTGGCGTTTGACTGAGATAGAAAAAAAAATATATGCATAAATAATCAGAATTATGTGTTTTAAAAAGTCTGTAATTAATCTTTGTGAATTATTTGTGAACTTATAAAACATTTATTACAATAGAATTTAAACATTGCAAATTTTTTCTAAATTTGAAATTACCAGAGCTCTTTGCCCTTTCCCTATTTTCAGAGTGTTCATTTTGTTTATTGCTACCGAGGTAGCAGCCGCAAGCTCGAATTGAAAACTAGATGACATCGCTTGATCGAAGACTGGACAAGGAGAAGTGATCTGGTAAAGGTAGCACTAAGCACACGACAGAAACGGTGACCAAGGGTTGATTTATTCTCCACTGGCCAGGACAGATCTGAAGACGATTGACGTGAAGAAGACACAGTAGGCTCCAAGATTTTTGTACCTGGCAGTCCCGAAAACAGTCCTGAAAGAATGCTTCATGGCTTGTCATCAACAGTCGTCTTGGGATCAAGGTAGTTACATTTTTAACACTTTAATAAAAATGGGTTTTTAAAAAAAAAAATTGATCTTTTATTTCCGTGACTCGGTAAAATTTGTTAACTATCATTTCCTAAATTTCAGGATTTTGCTAGTATAAGTTTTGAGAAAGAATTAGAATTAATACTTAAAATAATAGCCGTTCAAAATGTAATTATTATGTATACAGATAATTTACACCAACTAATACATTGATTTTAGAAGTAAAAGCATATTTGTTTTGCTTAATTTAATACTTAAAATAATAGCCGTTCAAAATGTAATTATTATGTATACATATACTTCACACCAAATAATACATTGAATTTCAATTTAAAAGAAGTCCACGCATGCAATAAATTTGGTTAACATAAATGAAGCTTTTTTTACACTTTCAATTCAATCGTTAAGGGAGTAAAATTACTAACATAGAAGGAACCACCTTGAGCTATTTCAACCGAAAGATTTAGCCCTATTTATTACTAAAGTTATCTTAACAATTAAATATTATTGTTCATCATCATCATCATCATGTCCCCTAGTCCTTCGACCGTTGGGGCGCCACAGATGACATGTACACTATTCTTCTCCTTTCCTCTCTGTCTTCAGCCCTACGCATAGCATGGCCAAGCTTTAATCCCGTCCATTCTTTGATGTTATCTTCCCATCTTTTTCTTTGTCTTCCTCTTCTTCTCCCTCCTCTAGTAATGCCCTGCAAGATCTCTTTGGCGAGCCCTTGTTTTCTGGTCACGTGGCCATACCACTCAAGTTTGCGCTTTTTTAACAGACGTCAGGAGGTCATCGTATTGCCCAATTGCCTGACGAATCCTTTCTTTTATTTGCTCATTGGTGATGTGGTCTCTATAGCAGATGCCAAGAATGCCTCTGTAACATCTCATCTCCATCGCCTTTATTTTCCTTTCAAGTTCTGCTGTTAATGTCCAGGACTCACAGGCATATAAGAAAATGGAGAGGATTAATGAGCGCATCAGCCTGATTTTGGTGCTGGGGGCTATATTTTTGTCGTTCCATATTTTCTTGAGCCTCTTTAGTGCTGTCGTGGTCTGCGCAATCGTGTTATAAAAATTAAAACTGTTTGAAATTTCTTCAATATTATACAAATCAAGAATAAAATGTTCACTTGTATTTAAAGATAACTATTACATACCATCATGGTTTTAAAGATTGAATCTATTTTAAGATTTGGCTCAACAATACGTAACAAAGGACTGAGAAGAACAGTACGCAAAGATAAATTTACAATTGTCAAAACCAAACAGTTTTCAGAATTTCTATTTAAAAATTCATTTACAAAATTATTTACAAACCTTTTTATAATTTTAATTTAATGTCAGTTTGAAATATGGGATACACCTGGAAGCAATTGGAAAGGAAAGCACAGGACCGTTATGAGTGGAACATTCTTGTAGAAGGCATATGCCTCAGACGGGGTAAAAAGGCATACGAAGAAGAATGTTTGTTCTGGTTCTGGTTCGGTACGTTGCTGCATCCATATAATGGCATATGTGAAACGGTTGGGGAAGCGATGTTGCCATTCTAACGGTCTCTTTGACGGATAGTTTACAACTCAGCCAAATATTTTCCCCTTTTCACTGAGAGCTGATTACCCCCCGAGTATTTGTTAAATATTTCCACATAAAGTATATCAAACCAAAGACTAAACTAGCTAGTAATAACCGTGTATGTTGTGAATACCTTATGCATGTTGTGGCTGCAGGGCATCTAGTATAAAGTCTTAAGGGTCTTATGGTGGTGGTAGGGCATCTAGTCCCTAAAGCTCAACATGGTCTTATGGTGGTTGCAGGGCATATAGTCCCTACAGGTCATCAGGAACTTATCGTTGTGGCAAGGGATCTGGTCCCTACAAGCTATCAGGGTTTTATGGTTGTGGCAAGGGATCTAGTCCCTACAAGCGATCAGGGTCTTATGGCTGTGGCAGGGAATCTAATCAATACAGGTCATCAGGGTCGTATAGTTTCTACATGTCTTTAAGGTCTTATGGTGGTAACAGGGTTCTAGTGGTGACAGCGGATCTACAGGTCATCAAGGTCTTATGGTGTCGGCAGGGAATCTAGTCCCTACAGGTCATAAAGGTCTTATGTTGGTTGCAGGGGATCTAGTCCCTACAGGTCATCAAGGTCTTATGGGTCGACAGGGGATCTAGTCCTTACATGTCATCAAGGTCTTATGTTGGTTGCAGGGGATCTAGTCCCTACAGGTTATAAAGGTCTTATGTTGGTTGTAGGGGATCTAGTCCCTACAGGTCATCAAGGTCTTATGGGTAGACAGGGGATCTAGTCCCTACATGTCATCAAGGTCTTATGTTGGTTGCAGGGGATCTAGTCCCTACAGGTCATAAAGGTCTTATGTTGGTTGCAGGGAATCTAGTCCCTACAGGTCATCAAGGTCTTATCTTGGTTGCAGGGGATCTAGTCCCTACATGTCATCAAGGTCTTATGTTGGTTGCGGGGCATCTAGTCCCTACAGGTCATCAAGGTCTTATGGGGTCGGCAGGGGATCTAGTCCCTACAAGTCATCAAGGTCTTATGTTGGTTGCAAGGGATCTAGTCCCTACAGTAAACCTCTGTTTCTCAATCGTTATGTTCTGCTCGGTTTTATGTTAACCTTTTTTTTTATTCTTCGTCTGTCTCCAGGACCATGAGGACGTGGGTGGTCGTGTTGGGGGGCGTCAGTGCTGTCTTCCTGGTCATGCAGGTCATGTGGATAAATGTCAATGTCAGAGATAGTCTCAACCAGATCTCAAGGTTCAGCTTTCTCGAAAATTTTGAAACTAAGGTCATTGTTGAAGGTAGGTTTGTAGCACATTTTGAAACTAAGGTCATTGTAGAAGGTAGGTTTTCAGCACATCTTGAAACTAAGGTCATTGTAGAAGGTAGGTTTGTAGCCCATTTTGAAACTAAGGTCATTGTTGTAGGTAGGTTTGTAGCACATTTTGAAACTAAGGTCATTGTTGAAGGTAGGTTTTCAGCACATTTTGAAACTAAGGTCATTGTTGTAGGTTTGTAGCACATTTTGAAACTAAGGTCATTGTTGAAGGTAGGTTTGTAGCACATTTTTAAACTAAGGTCATTGTAGAAGGTAGGTTTGTAGCACATTTTGAAACTAAGGTCATTGTTGAAGGTAGGTTTGTAGCACATTTTGAAACTAAGTTCATTGTTGAAGGTAGGTTTGTAGCACATTTTGAAACTAAGGTCAGTGTAGAAATATTTTTGAGTAGAGACTCACGGGTAGATCGATAGGTTTGAGACGTTGTATGAAGAAAGACATTGTCACGTTGACGCACATTGATTGATGTTTGATATTAAAAGGTTTAATGGGATTTAGTTTGTTGAGTACAACTAAGGCATAAGGTACACATATTTGTCTGTGCATACATAGTGCTTTTGGGTATTAATCTGTATTTATAAACATGAATGTAGTTACTAGAAATAAACCGCCACAAAATAGCGGCGATGCTTGAAATTCCCTCCTATTGAAGGGAATTTCAAGCTATTTTTTTTGTGGCGGTTTATTTCTAGTAATAAACCGCCACAAAAAAAAAAAAAAAAAAAAATATAGCGGCGATGCGTGAAATTCCCTTCTATTGAAGCCATTTTTTTCCATCAGATTGTTCCGTAAAGTAAAAGCCATTTAATGATAAAGTCTTGGCGCGCGTTTGCGTTTTAAATGAACTGACTTAACAGAGCGTTGTTCATCTTGCAGACCCACCGTGCCTTGATAGACTAGCCACCAAATTCAACAGAGTCGAGGACATCTTCTGTCTGGTGAGTACATTACGTCGTGTCTATGCAATCGCGCGTCTGTCACCGCCTAGTACAACTCCCGTCTTGTGACATTCCTTGTCTTGTGGCATCTCGTGTCTTTTGACAACAAATGTCTATGTCGTCAAGTGTCATCATGTGACTATGTCATCTCGTCTCTATGTCATCACGTGTCCATGAAATCACCTGTCTATTTAATCAGTTGTCTTGTTGAATCGAGTGTCTTTTGACATCATGCGTCTTGTGACGACAGAGGTCTTTGTCATCACGTGTCTATTTCATGAAGTGTCTAAGTCATCAGGTGCCCTGTGTCACCGCGTGTCTTGGAGAATCACGTGTCTATATCATGACGTGTCTTATTTCGACACGTGTCATTGTAATCACTTGTCTGTGTATTCAAGTGTCTTCTGCAGAGCTGCTACTTGATGGTAAGATTAATTTTAAAAAAATAAATCCGATCGTGTGAAAGAATGTTTCCCTAAACCTGGGATGAAATAGCAGTCATCCAAGAATGTTTCCTTAAGCCTGAGATGAAGTAACAGTCATCCAAGAATGTTTCCTTAAGCCTGAAATGAAGTAACAGTCATCCAAGAATGTTTCCTTAAGCCTGAGATGAAGTAACAGTCATCCAAGAATGTTTCCTTAAGCCTGATATGAAGTAACAGTCATCCAAGAATGTTTCCTTAAGCCTGAGATGAAGTAGCAGTCATCCAAGAATGTTTCCCTAAGCCTGAGATGAATTTGTAAACAAGTAGCATCCGTTCACATCAAGCTACGGTGGTTTGGTTTTCGCTAGAAGTGTCGAATTCGAGATGAACTTGGACGGACGTCATATTGACGATAAGCTGTTTCCCGATCCATGTTACCGGTGAACCCAAGGAAACATCAAATGCGCTATGTAGCTTTTCGCCGTGGAATTTCAACTACGGGGCCCCGTCTTTGGACAATTATGTTGGTATTAACTCATGTAGGCCGTGTACAACAGACGTCCTGGTTCTGTCCAGCCGACACATGCATTTCTTGCCCAAGCCTCCACATACTCGACGTAAAGTCAAGACACAATCACCCCTATGTCATTTAGGTCTATGTGACCCATTTCTTCATTTGTGTGGTTTCCGTTACGTGTTCGTTGTCGGCTGTTAAAGGTGACATAGCATTCAAACCCTGGCTGAAAACAGCGTCACGCAAGACATGTTTTGTTGCTCTGTCCACATTTCTCAGACGAAATTTCTCTAGATTTCTGTTAACCTATTTTAACCTATGTTAAAATGTATGTTTTGTTCTTAGTTTAGCCCCACATTTTAATCAAACACATACACACACACACACATATATATATATATATATATATTTATATATATATATATATATATATACATTTGGCATCCTTCCATTTTCGCGTGACGATGGAGTAGCTATTGCAACATCGCTGAAATGGCTTACTATGCCGATCCTCGAACGAGGACCATTGATTGTTGGTCAGATATGACCCTCTCAAATCAGCGTGTAGGACATCTTCATTTTGCTAACTGCAGGCTCCGAAATACACATCATTCAAATAAATTAAGCTAATAACACATTTAAACAAATCCATAAACAGATTCCCTCAATATAATCTGGCCGGAATTTGGTGAGAAGCTATGTTACGTTATTTAAATGTCACCATCATTGCCCGGCTTCGACCAACAAACCTGGCGAAGTGTCAATATTTCTTTAACTTGTATTTTATGGACCTGGCCACCAGTTCCAAGGGGGAAGTTAATTTAAAACCAGGCGCCCAGGGCGTTTTAGTGGATTGTGGATTGATATTGTGGATTGAGATGGGGGATTGAAATTGTGGATTGAGATTGTGGATTGAGATTGTGGATTGAGATTGTGGATTGAGATTGTGGATTGAGATGAGGGATTGAGATTGTGGTTGAGATTAGGAATTGAGATTGTGGATTGAGATGGGGGATTGAAATTGTGGATTGAGATTGTGGATTGAGATTGTGGATTGAGATGAGGGATTGAGATTGTGGTTGAGATTAGGAATTGAGATTGTGGATTGAGATGGGGGATTGAAATTGTGGATTGAGATTGTGGATTGAGATTAGGAATTGAGATTGTGGATTGAGATTGTGGATTGAGATGGGGGATTGAGATTGTGGTTGAGATTGGGGATTGAGATTGGGGATTGAGATAGTGGGCAGAGTCACCGAGAAAAAGAAAAGAAAACTGCATCGGGCACAGAGCTTTCATTTGGGGCCATGCCCCATCCCCGCCCTCCACACCCACACCCCCCCCCCCCCTCAAAGATGTACATATTCATAAATCTGTGAAAAATGTAAAAATTCGTTTGTTCCCCAATCTGTACGAATTTACCATCGTGCTCCCTCTGAGGTCACTAAATCTAAATAATCACTAATTAAAACCATATTATGACCAAGGGAGCTCACTGACTGAATGCTTTTTTTTACACTAGAGAAAACAATTTAATGCATATGTCTTCTGTTTAAATCGATGGTTTTTTTTGTTGGAAAATGTGACTATTAAAACTATGTATTTATTCATGTGCTGAAAATGTAAATGTACAATGTAATCAAAAAACGTTTCCATTTGTTCGGATCAATAAAAAATCTAATCTCATCTTATCTTATCTCATCATATCTTATCTCATCTCATCTTATCTTATCTTATCTCATCTTATCGTATCTATCTCATCTTATCTCATCTCATCTTATCTCATCTTATCTTATCTCATCTTATCTTATCTCATCTTATCTTATCTCATCTTATCTTATCTCATCTTATCTTGTCTCATCTTATGATATGTGCGTCCCTAGAACTTTAATTATGACTTAGGAATTAGTTGTTTTTATAGGTATGGCCCAGAAGTTGCACTGCAAAAAGTGAGCTCTTAAGTTTTATAAACACACCTTTGGATGTGAACAATTTATTTCGTTACATTTATATATTAGGGACCGTGCACATATTTTATAACATAAAAAATTAGACATTTTGGCCCACATTATTGACCCACACCTCACCCTTTATAACGTTATATAAAATTTCCATTGACCAACCCCCCCCCCCCCGTGGCGTAGCGAGGGTGGGCAAGGGGGGCATCATGCCCGGGCGCTACTCACAAAGAGGCGCCAAATGGTATATGTTACATATAATATTGTATGGTTTTCGAATGGGGGGGGGGACGCTAAAAAGGTATTGTGCCCCGGGCGCGAGTTAAGCTCGCAACGCCACTGCACCCACCCCCCTTTCCTAAAATTTCTAGCAACCACCAATAAAATGAAATAAGTCCAAAAACAAATTGAAACAAGCAAATATCAAGCAAAAAGCAAGAATTTATTGTTTATAAGTTATTTTATAATTGAAGGGGTCATTTCAACATTCCACCTAAGTCACGTTTAAAAACAAAATGAGCTTGGGGCAGTTTCATTAAAATCTGAATGGAGACAATCATGTTAAACCCAAGAGATAGTGTGCTGGTGACGAATTAAGCGAGTTATACCAATTTAAAAGTAAGTTTTTCAGTGCAATCCCGAACCTAAGTCCAGTCTTTTACTAATAAACACATATTTTAAGCAAAAACAGTTTTTGGTGTTTTTCTCAAAATGTTTCAAATGTGTGTTATGAGGGATGACGTATTTTGAGACACGCTTTTCCCGCCTTCCACGTGCATGACCTCTTTCAAGTCGGTCCCGTGTTGGGACGGCTAGAAAAAAATATCCCTTTGTTGATACTTTTGTTTACTATCATCCGTTTTTGTCGAACATGATAGAAAGATCTAGAGAATGCGGGAAGCATTAAGACTGCGTATTCCATTTCCAGAATGATCATCTGAAACTGGGTATAAAAGGGATAAGAACAAATGACGGGGGAGAGATTTTCCTTTCCTTGATTACGAGGCATGCTGTGTGTCATTATACTTTGTTGTGTGTAGAGATTTTCATTTCCTCGTACAATTTTGTGCTCATTGTATTTTTATATACAGTATCGGTACCAGCAAATCTGTAAGTTTATAATTTTAATCATATTTCTCTTGCTGTTATTATTTAATTGACGTTCACAAATTAAAAAAGTTATTAATTGTAATTAGCTCTGGCCTTGATTGTCGTTTTATTTGTTATTATTTTTAACCTGTGGTATCGTCCTTTATTATGGACTGTTTTTATAACGAGCCCTAGACAAAACAACAGAGATTAAATTCTCCATCTATAACGGTCCGTAATATGTATACTTAGGTACGATGTTGAATTGACCCTTTCAATTATTGTTAGCAAATACACTTTTTAGGTTTTTAGTCATTTAATCTAACTTTAAAAAATTTAAAGCAGATCTTATGAAAAAATAAAAATTAATTAAACAAAAGAAAAAAATAATTATACAACTTTACTCTAGCTACCCCCCCCCCAAATCACACAATATAAAAACATACATAAACCACCCTCTGTCCTCTTCACATTATACAACATGCGCACGATCTGTCAACAAAAAGGCTTTGCATAACAGTATTTAGTATTTACGATATTTCCAATGCACGCCATCTGTTTATCTGTTGTCTGACAAGCGTGTATTGGTAAGTTAATAATTGTTACTGGGCCTTACCCGGGTGCAGTATTTTTACACCGGGTCCGTGTATTTTGATAAAATATTTCAGTGGGTCAAGGTGTATTTTTTAAAATATATTCCGCCTTCAAAATATAGGCCTACAAACTAACTGCCGGCCATTTAACAACTGACCTACAGACAGTCCTACTCGCTTGACCTGTCTTAACGACTCGCTTGACCTATCCTAACTACTTGCTTGACCTGCCCTACAGACAGTCCTAAAGACAGTAATACAGACAGTCCTACAGACATACCTACAGACAGTCCTACAGACAGCCCTAAAGACAGTTCTACACACAGTCCTACAGACAGTCCTACATTCTAAAATATGACGAAAGCAAAATAAACTTTAAATAAACAAAATATTTGCATATATTTTTTTAGTATTTTTTTTCTATTTTTAAAGTTATTCTTTCCTTTATTTAAAAAAAAAAAAACGACAGATTTTGCCAAAGTTTCTTCCGGAACTAAAGAATCCATGTTTTTACGAATATGTCTTAAACAACAAGAGACGTCTCCGCTGTCTTCCATATTTTTATATAATCGGAATGGACAAAAGTGGCTCAACGGATCTCCATGGAAGACTAGCAAAGCACCCGTTGGTGTACGGGAACCTCGGCTCCATGGATAAGGAGACCCAGTTCTGGTCGTGGAATCGTTATGGTAAGAAATTTGAATCAATTTTACATTCACGGTGTGTGGGTGCCAATAAATAAGACAAACTTCAGATGTATATTTATAAAGTAATAATGGTTGGAGATATAAATTTTTGTTGCTTTTCCCCCCCCCCTTTGTGCTTTGAATAAAGTGCGACCAGTTATAGGACAAGTCAAGCGAGTAGCTAGGACAGGTCAAGCAAGTAGTTAGGACAAGTCCAGCGAGTAGTTATAGGACAAGTCAAGCGAGTATCTAGGACAGGTTAAGCGAGTAGTTAGGTCAAGTTCAGCGAGTAGCTAGGACAAGTGATGAGCGTAGTTAGGCCAGGTCAAGCAAGTAATTAGGACAGGTCAGGCGAGTAGTTAGTTCAAGTGATGAGAGTAGCTAGGACACGCCAAGCGAGTAGCTAGGACAGGTCAAGCGAGTAGTTAGGACAGGTCAAGCGAGTAGTGAGGACAGGTCAAGCAGCAGTTAGGACAGGTCAAACGAGCAGTTAGATCACAAAGTTCCGTGCTGGAAAGTTGTCCTTTTATTTCTTGCAATGTTTTCCTGCACAAATCTACTTAGTATAAAGTTGTAGCTACATAAAAGTTAAATTCGTCTCGAGGAAGTTAAAATACGAATAGAAAACAACCCCCCCTAACATTTTAAATAATACTAGCCCACCGCCAAGGGGCTCCCTCCCCCTCCACTAACCTTGAACTTATGACATTGTGTAATGTTGGAGCGTCTCTGACACTGTGTGACGTGTTCAGCAGACGGTGAATGACGGCCTTCTTGTCACAAGTTGATTTATATTAACGAGTCACGTTGCGCCTGGCCACCGTCACAGCACAATGGTTAGGCAAACATATTTAGCCTACAAGCCAAGTACATCTGCCTAGATGTGTTGATCCCTAGTCTAGTTGAGAACCTCGGGACAATGTTCCTCTTACTAAGACAGTACATCCGTCAAGCGAAACGGTTGAAAAATTTAGTTCCTATAACTATACTAATTATGTGCAGGTACTCTCAAACTTTTTAGTGTGACCGATAGTCAGGAATATATCCACAATGTTGAAAGGACTCGTGAGCTAATTTACCGATTACATTTTTTGTTGTTTCAATCCTCGAAAATGTCCCACATTCTACAAATTGGAGATAATGGGCTCTAAGAGAAGTACCTTAGGAGCGCCACTTAGATTGATACCGCTCAAGTTGCTGTAGAGAACCTTTAGGGCGTTTCTTACCTAACGGGCTCGTAAAGCGGGATAATTGTTTGGAACTTCGTGCTGACCTTGCCATCTCTGAAGATACTTCATTTTAAAGATGTTTGTAAGATTAAACATTTAAGTACTGTAATTACTGTAGCATTTTCACCATGGAACACCATCTCTGCTACACCTATCACTGTGGCATTTTCACGATAGAAAACCATCTCTGCTACACCTATTACTGTAGCATTTTCACGATAGAACACCATCTCTGCTACACCTATTACTGTGGCATGTTCACGATAGAACACCATCTCTGCTACACCTATTACTGTGGCATTTTCACGACAGAACACAATCTCTGCTACACCTATTAATGTGGCATTTTCACGATAGAACACCATCTCTGCTACACCTATTACTGTGGCATTTTCACAATAGAACACCATCTCTGCTACACCTATCACTGTAGCATTTTCACGATAGAACACCATCTCTGGTACTAATGAAATTTGACGCAATGTACACACTTACAAATGTGAGGTCACACCAACTTGCCAGGTCTAAGCTATGCCAGCTGTGAGCCCGCCCGAAAAATCTCCCTTAAATATGTCCACTCAAAGACGTCCACTTCCACAAATCTTTTTTTTTTGCTTTCCAAAACGAAGAGAAAATAATCTAACACTATTCTTTGATTCTCTCCCATACCCCACCATTTTTTTCAGGTTTTATGAACAAAAGAAAAGGTGAGCTGAAGGCGACTCTTGACATGTACATGGACCTGTTCTCTCACACGGCAGAGGTTATCGATTCACATAACGATACACACATTATTACAGGTGAGTGATATTACCTGATCTTGATAAATTCACGGATCATTGGCTTGTGACTTTCCTTGTTTTTCACCATTCAGCAGAAACTCGATTATCCAGACACGGGCTATCCGGACGTTCGTTTATACACCACCCCCTTCCTTTTTAAAAAAATTTTTGGTGGGATTAAGCAGTGTACAATCAAAGGAGTAGGAAGATTCGGTACACGGGGCTGCCCCCCCCCCCCGTCCCCACGCGTCACTTTGTTGGGGCTGAATTTTCGGTCCACTTTATAATCTTTATATAGCTCATTCTGAAAGCGTTGTGGTTTTCGTTTATTCATTATCACCATCATCATCATCATCATCACCATCATCATCATCACCATAATCATCATCACCATCATCATCATGTCCCTTAGTCCTTGGACCGTTGGGGCGCCACAGATGACAAAAAAAACTATCCTTCTCCATTCTTCTCGGTCTTCTGCACTACGCATAGCATCGCCTCGTTTTAATCCCGTCCACTCTTTGATGTTATCTTCCCATCTTTTTCTCTGTCTTCCTCTTCTTCTTCCTCCTCTAGTTGTGCCCTGCATGATTTTTTTCTGGTCACGTGGCCATACTATTTAAGTTTGCGCTTTTCTACAGACACCAGGAGGTCATCGTACTGCCCAGTTGCTTGACGAATCCTTTCTTTTACTTGTTCATTGGTGATGTGGTCTCTATAGCAGATGCCAAGAATGCCACTGAAACATCTTATCTCTATCGCAAAAAACCAGGTCCATCCCGGGCGTCGCAAACTGTATTTACTACTTTTTGCACCATCTATGTTGGACAAGAGGATGAAAAAACACCATTTTTTAAAGCTATCCAAAATGACGTCAGTCCCTGTTAAACCAGATAATCCAGTTTTTCCTGGTATCCAGTTTTTCCTGGAAACAACGTTCAGGTCAACTTCATCGGGTCTATCAATATTTTAACGAGATTAAATTTGTATATAACGTGCCATCAATATAATTGAATTTGCGAATTTTTCAATTATGTACCAAAGTACATGTACACTTTAAATTTGTTTTTCAGGTGACGCCACTCCAATGGACCTGTGGGATTTTAGGGGTTGGAAAATGATCCCTCAGAACCAGGGTCTTGAAGAACCGTGGATCCTGACCCCTCATTTCCTCAGATACATACACAAGGGTGCCCCCAAGCTGCTGATACAGTTTCGTGAGCCGATCGAAAGGTAACCTGGGGGTCTATGCCTGGTAACCATGGGGTCTATGCCTGGTAACCATGGGGTCTATGCCTGGTAACCATGGGGTCTATGCCTGGTAACCTTTGGGGTCTATGCCTGGTAGCCATGGGGTCTATGCCTGGTAACCATTGAGTCTGTCTGGTAACCATGGGGTCTATGCCTGGTAACCATGGGGTTTATGCCTGGTAACCATGGGATCTATGCCTGGTAACCATGGGATCTATGCCTGGTAACCATGGTGTCTGTCTGATAATCCTGGGGTCTATGCCTGGTAACCATGGGGTCTATGCCTGGTAACCATGGTGTCTGTCTGGTAACCATGGTATCTATCCATGGGGGGTAGGGGAGGGAAAATTGGATTAGGGAATTTTGGGGTGAAGGGTCGTTTAAATCATTGTACGTGTTGAAAGAAAGTACTTGACAGTCTCTGTTTGGTCCGCACCCACCCCCCCCCCCCAATTCGTTAGTTAATCGCCTTCTTTGTTGTACCCCCAAACTTTCAGGTTGTATTCTGACTACATTTTCCTCAACTATGGGAAAGATCCGATTGAGTTCCACAAACACGCGCTTCAGGCGATAGACATGATGCACTCCTGCTTCAGGAACCATTCCAGGCGCTACTGTTACTTTGACGATACTTTATATCAGAAACTTCCAGTAAGTCTGCAAATATCGATCTGCAAATATCGATTAAGCTCGTTATCGATTTTTTTTTGTCCCTCTTTAATTTAAATTTGTAATCTCATAAAAAATATTAGCCATACAGAGTTTGTAAAACAAAGATGGTTTACTTTGGTTGGGGAAAACAGTGCTTCCCCAAAGTTTTCCTCAAGTTTTCCCTAACATTTCCCTAACTTTTCCTTAACTTTGCCCCCATGTTCGATCTGATCACCTACAGGCTACCACCACATCCCGACCCCCTCCCTTATCTCATTTTAGTGGGGAACAGGAAAATATATTTTTTTTAAAAGTCTCCATGCTGCCTTCGGGAAGAAATATTTCAATTTCTTCATGTGTTTATTGTTCAAGACGTAGTAGTGTTGTTAGTAGTAATATCAATGACGTGAAATATCAAGTATGTGAAATATCAATTACGTGAAATATCAAGTACTGAAATATCAAGTATGTGAAATATCAAGTACTGAAATATCAAGTATGTGAAATATCAATTACGTGAAATATCAAGTACTGAAATATCAAGTATGTGAAATATCAATTACGTGAAATATCAAGTACTGAAATATCAAGTATGTGAAATATCAAGTACTGAAATATCAAGTATGTGAAATATCAATTACGTGAAATATCAAGTACTGAAATATCAAGTATGTAAAATATAAATTATGTGAAATGTCAATTACGTGAAGCATCAAGTACGTGAAATAAATATATTTTTACTGCATCAACTTTTTAAAACAAATGTCCTGTCTAAAATTATCCCTCCTTCCTCCCACTTCCCACTTTTTTTTTCTTTAGAAACGAAAATACATTTGCTATCTCAGTGATTTTATGACCCAACATCATCTTCAAATTTTTTATCTTTCACTCTCTCTAGTAACTTATCTAAATTTTAATATTTTAAGCCAGTGGTTCTCAACCTTTCTAGGGCCGCGACCCTTTGATACATTTCCTCATGTTGTGGCGACCCCCAACCACAAAATTATTTTCATTGATACTTTATAACTGTCGAGTGTATGTGTTTTCAGAAGGTCTTAGGCGATCCCTGTGAAAGGGTCGTGCGACCCCCAAAAGGGGTCGCGGCCCACAGGTTGAGAACCGCTTTTCTAAGCATTTGAGTACTCCAAGTCTACCTACAGCCAAGTATTTCATTGGGCTTAATTGCTTCATTTTATTACCACCCCGCCCTCCACCTCAACAGGCCCGAATCCATCTTGGCTGCTACTCGGTGTTTCTGAAAGAATGGTTTCAAGTCTTCCCCAGGAGCGCTTTTCACGTTACCAGGACAACAGAGTATACAAACAACATGGCCGAAACGCTGGATGGCGTCTTCAAATTTTTAGATATTCGTGAGTTTTACATTTTTCAAAACCGTTCAGAATTCTTTTATATCTATTGAATCTATGTATCTTTTGGAAGTCAGGGACATGAATAAGTTGAGCGGTGGCGTACCTGGCGGGGGCAGGTGGCCGGGGGTGGGGGTCTGGGGATGGAGAGTGAAGCACTAATAGGGATTCTTATAAATTGCGTTACTGAAATGGATGTTTTGTCAAGAAAATTTAGGTGCTCGGAAATTCAGGCATTATAACAAGTATAGTCATACTTTTGAATTGATGAGGCAAGTAGAAACTGTTTGGCTGAATACTACAGTGTGCTATTTATTGCATTCGATTTGAATTGTGAATTTGCTGGAGCTATATTGAGTTGATGGGGTACGGGAGAGGTTACTAAGAGTTGGAGCTAGACCATGTCGGGGTACGGTAGCGTTACCAAAGGGTTGAGCTAGACCAAGTCGGGGTACGGTAGAGTTACAAAGGGGTGGAGCTTAACCGAGTTGGGTATGGTAGAGGTTACGAAAGGGGGCGGGGACCTAGACCTAGTGGGGATAGGTAGCGGTTACTAAAGTGTGCAAGGTAGGGGTGTACAGTGTGGGTGTAAGAGTTCAGTGTGGGTACATAGTGTACAGTGTGGGTACATAGTGTACAGTGTGGGTACATAGTGTGCAATGTGGGTACATAGTGTGCAATGTGGGTACATAGTGTACAGTGTGGGTATACGTGTACAGTGTGGTATACGTGTACAGTGTGGGTACAGAGTGTACAGTGTGGGTACAGAGTGTACAGTGTGGGTACAGAGTGTACAGTGTGGGTATACGCGTACAGTGTGGGTACAGAGTGTACAGTGTGGGTAAACGTGTACAGTGTCGGTACAGAGTGTACAGTGTGGGTAAAAGTGTACAATGTGGATACAAAGTGCACAGTGTGGATACAGAGTGTACAGTGTGGGTACATAGTGTACAGTGTGGGTAAAAGTGTACAATGTGGGTACAGAGTGTACAGTGTGGGTACATAGTGTACAGTGTGGTTATAAGTTTACAATATGGGTACATAGTGTACAATGTGGGTACAGAGTGTACAGTGTGGGTACAGAGTATACAGTGTGGATACAGCATGTACAGTGTGAGTACAGAGGTTAGTTGGGTTGAAATGACAGGCATGATAGTAGAGAAAAACTCTTTAAACCCAGGTCTTTGTCTTTGAAAAAGTGTGAGTGGACGATTTGAACAATAAAGAAAAAAGAAAAAAAATTATAATTCAAGGAGCTCAATGATAAAATTGATGCATGTGTCAAATAGATGCATGTGTTAAATTGATGCATGTGTCAAATAGATGCATGTGTTAAATTGATGCATGTGTCAAATTGATGCATGTGTTACATTGATGCATCTGTTAAATAGATACATGTGTCAAATTGATGCATGTGTCAAATTGATGCATGTGTCAGATTGATGCATCTGTTAAATAGATGCATCTGTTAAATAGATAAATCTGTCAAATGGATAAATCTGTCAAACCGATACATCTGTCAAATTGATAAATCTGTCAAATTGATAAATCTGTCAAATTGATAAATCTGTCAAATTGATAAATCTGTCAAACCGATATATCAGTCAAATTGATAAATCTGTCAAATGGATAAACTTGTCCTATTGATAAATCTGTCAAACTGATACATCTGTCAAAAATGTCTAATTGATGCATCTATCATATTGATAAAGGATTCAATTTGATACATCTGTCGCATTGCAATAAGTTTCTTTAGCTTTCTTGTTTTAATATTCTTCTTCTTAGATCATAACATCTTTCTTTTTCCGCTAAATTATGTTGTTGCCTTCAGTTTAAGTCCTCGGTGCTCATAAATTTTATAATTATATGATTTTCAATTCAATTCCCCCCCCCCCCCCCCCCAAAAACCTCCCCCTCTTAAAAACTCAACAGCTTCAGTGTCAGGCGAGCTAATGGCGGACATCCTCAACCAAACCCGGCGTCACGTGACGTCCTTAAAACATGGCGTCGTACTTCCGGAGACCAGAATAGCCCTGCGCAGTTTTTACGAGGACTGCAACAGAGAGACGGCCATGTTGCTGGAAGATGATCGCTTCTTATGGCTTGACCACTACTCTTGATACAACCAGGCGGACCTCGCATTATTCTTTTTTTATGTGCTAGTTTTTTTTATTTACAACCTTCCACGGGCAACGTTTATAAACATTGAGCTGGCACACAGGTGGACCACATAAGTCTAAGAAACTAGAACTCTGAAAATTGTTGAATTATGACAACAAAACTTTCTCTGGTTAAATGTAAAAAAAAATGTCATTTTAACATAATATCTGAAAAACTTACATTGTATTATGCAAATAACATGTTTTAACATCTATAAAGGCACGTAGTTGGCTTTCAGCAAGAGGTGGGGAATGTTGTGATTCTAGAAACTTGTAATAGATGTGTTAAGCACAGTGCTTCTAAACCTGTGGGTCGCGCCCCTTTGAGGGTTCCAACGACCCTTACACTGGGGTTCGAATAAGACCATTGGAAAACACACATTTATGAAGAAGCCACCAAAAATATTTTATGGTTGGGGGTCAAATCAAGATGAGGAACTGTATTAAAGGGTCGCGGCATTAGGAAGATTGAGAATCACTGGTTTAACACCTTTCATTCTACTACCTTCACATCTAGTCAAAATGCAATTGAAATTGTCAGACGCTGATATAAATTTACTTCTACGATCAATAAATTAAATAGACACGAACCATCTGTGTCAATATAAAAAAATATATAAGCTTTAATAATAATTTTACAATACACATAAGTAAACGTTTCGGCACATGCCTTCATCAGTACAACAAGACATATAAATAAGTATAAAACAAATTTACATATATATGTAGATATATCCTACCCCCAAAAAAAAGAGAGATAAAAAACCAGACACAAAAAAAGTAAAGAAGATTGGAAAGGAAGTGACTTGAAGTAAAATGGAAAAGCCCAATCAGGAAAAGGACATGGCAGTTACGTAAAATTGTGGATTTGGTTTATCCCGTATGGAGTTAAGATTTCAAATCTTGTTATTAATTTATTCTCCATGCAGATCCTGTCCGGTGTGTTACTGGTATAAAGTATACCAGTAACTGCGATGTCTACGACCAAGGGGATATAGCCAAAGGAAACCCTTATTTACCAGTAGTCATCGCCCCTTGTCGAGACGGTTGGGTCTCGTAGAAATTTCATTTTTTTTAAAATATTATGCTTAGAGCTAAACAAAATCGACTTTATTTGTTTTTAACGTAACAATTTTTAAATGTTGACACTTTATAATTTTCTGATAAATATTCCAAAAATATCACATACACTAAAGTTCACGATTATTTGTCATTTCTTTACACGTTTCAATGTTGAGATTCCAATATATTCAGGAAAACATTCCTAAAAAACTGTTTATAATTAAAGTCGAGATGTTTTTTATGTTGAAATTCAATGTTGAGATCTTAATATTTTACGGTAAACATTCCGAAAATACCTTTAAATATACAGGTCAAGGTCAGTATTTGTATATATTGAAACTGTTTATATCCGTGTACATTCCAATAACTTTGTGACAAGAAATCTTAAATTAAAGATTTTACTTTTTAAAATTTATTATTTTTAAAAACCTTAATAGAAAGAAAGTGGGTGGTAGTTTCTCTCTCGTTTTTATTTATTTAATCAAATTGCGGGGGGGGGGGGGGGGGGGGGGGAGGGGGGTTATGCCTGTTAAAACCTATATATACTCGTTTCTTTAAAACATTTCTTAGAAGCAAGGACCACTTTTTCTCGCATTCTCATTCTGAATGCAATAATAATGACGTCACTGTATCTTAGAAGTCAGTTTTTGATTACCAGTATTTAAGGATGTCGATTGTTAAATTTAAATGTTTGGGGGGGGGGGGGAGTGGGGGTGAATTTTAAAATCTTTCCTGTTAAAAAAGAAAATTAAAAAGAAATAGATGACCGACGAGTCAAATTTATTTGCTATTATATTTATATCTAAAAAAAAGAATTTTTTTATCTTTATGACAAGGGACAATTAATGGTTCTGCTGCTGATATATTTCGTTTTATAATTGTATTTCTTTTTTTAATACACAATCTTTAATTAAGCATCAGGCGCAAAAATGTTTTGTTTTTTAAATAGATGTTTATTTAGATTAATTTGTATTATGGATTGACACAAAGTCAAGTCAATATCCTTCAGAACAATGTCAATAATAAATTCAATGCGTTTAAGCATCTTAACAACAGCCTATTTATTTTATGTTCTATTATACTCACCTTTGTTCATAAAATTCTGTCTCTGCTCCAGATATTAAGAATTATATTTATCGATTACTTAGACGGTTATAACATCGTGTCTGTAAGACCTGAACTGCCTGTCTCTCGGTCAGAAGTCTTTTGATCAGAAGTCTCTGAGCTAGAATTTCTTTTGGTCAGAAGTCTCTCGGCCAGAAGTCTCTCAGGCAGAAGTCTCTCGGCCAGAAGTCTCTCGGTCAGAAGTTTCTCGGTCAGAAGTCTCTTGGTCAGGTCTCTTGGTCAGAAGTCTCTTGGTCAGAAGTCTCTTGGTCAGAAGTCTCTTGGTCAGAAGTCTATTGGTCAGGTCTCTTGGTCAAGTCTCTTGGTCAGTTCTCTTGGTCAGGTCTCTTGGTCAGAAGTCTCTTGGTCAGGTCTCTTGGTCAGGTCTCTTGGTCAGAAGTCTCTTGGTCAGAAGTCTCTTGGTCAGAAGTCTATTGGTCAGGTCTCTTGGTCAAGTCTCTTGGTCAGTTCTCTTGGTCAGGTCTCTTGGTCAGAAGCCTCTTGGTCAGGTCTCTTGGTCAGAAGTCTCTTGGTCAGAAGTCTCTCGGGCAGAAGTCTCTTGGTCAGAAGTCTCTTGGTCAGAAGTCTCTTGGTCAGAAGTCTCTTGGTCAGAAGTCTCTTGGTCAGAAGTCTCTTGTTCAGAAGTCTCTCGGTCAGAAGTCTCTTGGTCAGAAGTACACGAAATGTGTGTTGTGGTAGCTGGTATGATGTGAACTAAACCAAGAGATTGAAGTATTATTGTGACACGACTCAATGCGAATCTCTACACCCTGCGTGTAGGTAGGCCTACGTGTAATTAGGCCTGCGTGTTGGTAGTGTTGCCTGTTGGTAGGCCTGCGTGTTGGTAGGCCTGCGTGTTGGTAGGCCTGTTTGTTTGTTGGCCTGCGTGTTGGTAGGCCTGCGGGTCGGTAAGCCTGCATGTTGGTAGGCTTGCATGTACAAAAGTAAATTATACTAGGCATGCCTTGTAGGCAGTGGCGAACTTAGGATTAATGGCAGCAGGGTGGGCTTAGATTTTTCCCCATATCGTCCAATGTTATCCGACAATCCTATTACCCTATGTAAAGAAAAATGGCGCCGCCTCCGGGGCTTAGCACCCCCTCCGGACCCCTTCATTTCTGAGCCTGTTTTAAGATACACAATTATTATTAATCAAATACTTAAATTACAGTGATTTTTTTTGTTTGTTTCTTTTGGCCGACGTTTTAAAATGACTGGATTGCAAGTATGATTAAACATTGTACAGTGCCCAACATATTCTTTGTGCTATTAAAATGTCAAATCTATTTTTAGATCCTTAACATGCTGTACAAACATAAAAAGCATTTAAAAAAAAGACTTTTAGATTGCAAAATCTTGGTTTATGTTTTTATTCCTTTAAGTTCGTGACTAACCTCTAGAACAGCGGTTCTCAACCTGTGAGTCGCAACCCCTTTGGGGGTCGAACAACCCTTTCCCAGGTGTCGCCTAAGACCATAGAAAAACACTTATTTTTGAATTAGCAACGATAATAATTTTTTGGTTTTGGGTCGCCACAACATGATGAACTGTGTTAAAGGGTCGCGGCATTAGGTAGGTTGAGAACTCTGCTCTAGATGAATACGTTTTAAGCGAAGAATAAAAATAGCAGTTTGAATACAGGCGCTTGTTACAGGTTGAATGAATACAAGCAAGTGTTACAAGTTGAACGCAAGCAACTGTAACAAGATGATATATTTCCCAGGCTTGTGTTACAGAAAAAAAAAACTCAACAAAGACAAAGGAGGGCGTGTTAAATACAAGAAAAAAATGTTTCAATTAAAAAAAAAGAAAAAAGAAACTAAGAGAAATCGCTATATAGCAAGCCATTTGATAAAGTGTCCATAGGTACTGTCAAGGGTATGATATCACTGTTGTGATGTTGGTACGTAAAACATATTTAGTTAGAGATTATATGTGTAGCAATAGTAACTGAGAGCCATTTTTAAAATAAAAAAAATTGTTGAGAGCCGCATTGAATCACTATGGGTCACGACCCCACTCGCAATGAAAAATTCCTTTTGTGATTTATTTTTAAAAATTACTTTTTATTCGAATTTAATGATTTAAACATTTCAATTGTTTTAACCCTAACCGTATGTTGAAGAAATATATGCGTTACAGTTACACAATTGAAGAAATACATGCGCTACAGTTACACAATAAACAAATATTTAAATATGTAAAATTTATGAATAGAAACACATTGCATATATACTCATAATTCTAGTGAACATTAATTGTTATGATTCTGCTGAGAAGCCTTTGAACTAGCAAGTTTCTTTCAATCTGGTTGGTAGCTAGTAGTTGTGGTGCGAAGAAGTTCTGTCAGATGCTGGTTACTAGCTACTGCACGATGCTTTGATTTTATGAACTTCATTGGGGAGTATAAAGATTCACAGCAGGGTTCAAAGATTCACAGCAGTAGGCTGTACCGAAAATGGATATATGTCGGCAACTAGCTTTCTTAAGTTGGGAATATTTTACTTCTGGCACGAGCTTCCAGAAATCCATCACAGATTGTGACTTGTGTATAATCGCCAAATCCTGATCTTCCTGTAATTTTTTATATTATATAATTCAAACGAAAAGTTTTAATTTAAAAAATTGTTCGCGAGCCGCAATGTGAACACTGAAGAGCCGCATGCGGCTCGCGAGCCGCGGTTTGGCCACCGTTGGCATAGACTATCAAAGTACACATGTATAGTCATTGCTAGTCATTACAAGGATATTACGATCTTACAGCTATTACACAAATATAGTAAGATCGAACGTTTCGTCAGCTACTTCATCGCACCGCGAAGACCGAAAGATGCCATTTGCACATATCAGCTCTTCCCCGTGGATCCAGTCGAGAAGTCTGACGCGGCTTGCCGATTAGGAGGCGCCGGCCACCTGACCCCCTCGGCATTACCAGGGTAACAAGACCCCCATGGTGTGTCCTGCGTGGGCAGACAAGGGACATGCATGGTACCTGCCATCATTGCGTGTCCTGCGTGGGCAGACAAGGGACATTCATGGTACCTGCCATCATTGCGTTTCCTGTGTGGGCAGACAAAACCACCATTGCGTGTCCTGCGTGGGCAGACAAAACCACCATTGCGTGTCCTGCGTGGGCAGACAAAACCACCATTGCGTGTCCTGCGTGGGCAGACAAAACCACCATTGCGTGTCCTGCGTGGGCAGACAAAACCACCATTGCGTGTCCTGCGTGGGCAGACAAAACCACCATTGCGTGTCCTGCGTTGGCAGACAAAACCACCATTGCGTGTCCTGCGTGGGCAGACAAAACCACCATTGCGTGTCCTGCGTGGGCAGACAAGGGGCTTGCATGGTACCTGCCACCATTGCGTGTCCTGCGTGGGCAGACAAGGGACATGCATGGTACCTGCCATCATTGCGTGTCCTGCGTGGGCAGACAAGGGACATGCATGGTACCTGCCGGAATTTAAAAAAAAAACATACAGGGCTACCAACTGTAACGCTTTACAGTTGGAAGTAAAGGCAGAGACAGGGTAGCGATCATGATTACAAATTGCCGTTAATGGCATATGAGGCTAGAGGCAAAGGTGGAAACCTCTAGTCATAGTATCCAAGAGGGCAGCAAAGGATTAGTGTCAACGTGTCACTGTGTAAAATCTGTGTAAGTTTGTTTAGAATTTTCACTCATCCTGTGCTGCCCTCTTGGAGGCTACTTCTGAGCTAAGTGCTACATTATATTTTTGGATACATTTTCTTTTTATTCGTTTTTGTGTTTGTTCGCTGACGAAGGCTTCCTGCCGACACGTTCGTTGTCTTGTTGCGTTCCTTTTATCAGGTTTAACCTTACTGTGTTCTACTAATTTCCAATTGTGCTAACCTGATTGCAGTCTCCTCCATTATTACCCTTCTCTAACATATCCGCCAGTGTCGTTTAATTATTTTGCAAAATCATAAACATTAAATTTTGATATATTTATATATATATACATATATAAAACAACGTGACATAAAGCCAAAAACATTCTCTTTATTCCTTTAATTTGAAAAAAAAAAAAAAGTTTGCTCAGTGAAAATTTTGTAGACAGTGCGACAAAAGATTCAGTCAGATCCATCACTTAGTCGCGACACTGGCACTGATAAGCTTTACTGGCAATGGGACAGTTGGAAGGGGTCAAGACACACTCCCCTGTTCTGTGTCCTAATTCTTGACACTTCTGAGGACACGTCAACCAACCATAAGGTTTGCCAGTCATAAAATTGCTCCATCTGTGGAATAAATAAAGGAGAGAATCAATTGTTTCGGTTAGGCATTGGTGGTCAGGATGTGTAAGAAGAAATGTTAGCTATAAATAAGTTGGGCTAAAGTTTAAGCGATGTGTTGTTTGTCAACCCGTGGATAATGTGTACATCATAGCCTACTGATCCCATATGTAATCACAACCCACTGATCCCATATGTAATCAAAACCCACTGATCAAATATGTTTCTCATTCACAACCCACTGATCCCGTGTGTATCACAACCCACTGATCACAAATGTATCACAACCCACTGATCCCAATGGAATCACAACCCACTGATCCCATATTTATCACAACCCACTGATCCCATATGTATCATAACCCAGTGATCCCATAAGTATCACAACCCATTCATCCCATATTTATCACAACCCTCTGATCCCATACAATGTCGTCTTAAGGCATGGGCCCACTGGGCTATGGCCAAGGGCCTCACGCTTCTAGTATACTCACTCTTTTAGAGCAGGCCTGCACAACTCAAAATGTTTATCACATCTCACTGATCCTGTGTGTCACATCCCACTGATCCCGTGTGTCACATCCCACTGATCCCGTGTGTCACATCCCACTGATCCCGTGTTTTCACATCCCACTTATCCCATGTGTATCAAATCCCACTGATTCCGTGTGTATCACAACCAACTGATCCCGTGTATATCACATCCCACTGATACTATGTGTATCATATCCCACTGATCCAGTGTGCAATAAGTGAAAATCCCAGAAGGTTAATGTGTACAATCAAAGCTATCACATCGACAAAGTTATCACATCGACAAATTTATAACATCGACAAAATTATCACATCGACAAATTTATCACATCGACAAAGTTATCAAATCGACACAGTTATCACATCGACACAGTTATCGCATCAACACAGTTTTTACATGGACGTCTGCTACAAAATTCCAACACGGAGTAAGAAAACAAGGGGGTCAACAAAATGTCAGATGGCTTTAATATGTCACACACCCACTTTCCCCCCCCCCCCCCCCCCCCAAACACTTCACTTATTAAGTTATTTTTTTACGAATATCCCATTATAAGTTTTTAAAAAAATAATAGAACGGCAGCAGAAACTTTGTAATTGTTGATTAGGAGGTAGTGAAAATTCTAAACAAACTTACACAGATTTTACACAGTGCCACGGTGACACAGAAAACATGCAACGCCTGGTGGGTGAGGAGCAGAGACAATATTCAGACCGATGAGCTATAGTGGGTCAGTGCTACCCCGAGGCGGCCCCAGTCTTTTTTGCCGCCCCATTCAACGAAAATAACACCTCTGCAGTTGGTCGAAAATGCAGTAAATCAATATTACAAAAGTGCTAGAAATAATATTTCAAGGAAATTTAAAGCTTAAACTATATGATAGGATCTTACTGAGAACAACGGCTCCACGTGTCCCAGCAGTCCCCTATGAAGTTGGCCTCCGAAGTCTGCGTCATCAGTGCCGCCACTGCAAGAACCAGGCAGACGACAGAGAGCTTCAGTACTGGACTCATGATCAGATGTCAGAAACTGTGAAAGGAATATTTACTGAGAGTTGTGAAACACGTCGAACGATGAGCCACAGCAGAGCGCATCGACTTTTTATAGGAAACGATCAGCAGGATGCAGCTGTTTACCTTCCGGGAATGTTAACACGTCAGTAGTTTCTGGGGAAAGTATGATGGTCACGTGGAAATGTGTCAGGCAATTAACCCATGGAGCCGTGATGGTGTGATATGGGAATCAAGGACATGACATTTAGTCTAAATCAAGGGTTCTCAAATGAGTGTCAAGGAGCGCTGGAAGAACCAGAAAAATCAGGTTTATTACATTTTGTATAAAAATTATTTATTGTTTGGAAGCGTGAATTATGTTTTGAAATTGAGTCGTGGGGGTGGGATTTGTTTTGAAATTTATACAGGAGAACCCCGGGTTCTAAATGTAAATTTTCAAGGTCCTCAAAATATTTGTATTAATTATTGTTCTAGTTAAGTAAGCTTCTATATATAATCCAGATTACTAATAATGTTTCCATTATGAAACCCCACAAAAAAAAGTTTGTAAAAAAAAAAAATGAATGACTGTCTTTGGATTAATTTAACGCATGACAATTTAAAAAAAACAAAATTCACTTTTACATATAAATGCTATGGTTTTTTTTTAAAAGTATAGCACCAACACACCACATGCATGATAGATAAAAGGCAACAACACACCACATGCATGATAGATAAAAGGCAACAACACACCACATGCATGATAGATAAAAGGCAACAACACACCACATGCATGATAGATAAAAGGCAACAACACACCACATGCATGATAGATAAAAGGCAACAACACACCACATGCATGATAGATAAAAGGCAACAACACACCACATGCATGATAGATAAAAGGCAACAACACACCACATGCATGATAGATAAAAGGCAACAACACACCACATGCATGATAGATAAAAGGCAACAACACACCACATGCATGATAGATAAAAGGCAACAACACACCACATGCATGATAGATAAAAGGCAACAATACACCACATGCATGATAGATAAAAGGCAACAACACACCACATGCATGATAGATAAAAGGCAACAACACACCACATGCATGATAGATAAAAGGCAACAACACACCACATGCATGATAGATAAAAGGCACCAATAGATAACATCTTTAACAGATCAGCGTACTCCTCATTAGGGGCGAGCCGAGTTCAGGTGTTTCCACCAAGTGGGAAGAACTGAAAAGTACATCTACAGAACCAGTAGCCATCACGAACGCATCAAGGATAAAGGGTGCAAAATTCATATATTTTATTTTACATATTCCTATTGTTGACACAACCTTTTTTTTTTTTTTTTTACTGTCGTGACACTTTTATAAAATTTACAAAGTTGTGTCGACACACAATCACAGTTTTTATATATTAAACTTGAGAAAAAACGCATTGAGAAAGAAGTGAAATGGGGGGGGGGGGGGAGAGAAATTGTTTTTAAGGATAAAAAGTTGTTAATTTTTTTTTTTTACATGCTATTGTTTCCCTTATATATTTCAGGTGTAGTCACCCTTTTAGTATTATTGATACTAGTGAGAGACATCACTACAAGCACGTGGCCGAGTTGGACGGTGAATAGAAGCCAATACAGAGCGACTGCGAGTCTCAAGAAAGGGCCGATGGCAATCCTTTACCATGGGGACAGACCCTTACGTAGTAAGAGAGGCGGCAGCCATACAAGTTGTACATTTCCCATTATGTCACATAGTGTATTTAGATAATACATTAGATTTTCGTTACTTTAAGTTAAACTGACGATCTATTTTGTTTTTTTTTGTATTGTTATTTTGTTTCCTTGGGCACATCAAAACAAGGTGGTGTCAGAGGTGTCACTTTGCACAAGGGAGGTCCTGACAGTAAGGGCACCTTCTACTTTCAAATCTGTATCTCTTCTTCCTTCCGGTTTCTCTGCACAGGACATCAAAGTCATCATCTTAATACTTAAAATAGCGAAAAAATATTATATATTTCTATAAATATACAGATGTTACAATTATTTTGTCTGACATTACGCAAAGAAAGTCTATATTCCCGAGTATTCGCGTCAGTAACCGGCTCAGCCCTAGTACAAGATGAGAATGCTACCAAAAGACCACATCTTTGCCCGTGAAATAATACCAAAAATACATAGAGGATTGTATTGGAATCACAATTACGAAATACAACACAACTACAAAGTTTCTTTGACTTCCTTTTGGAATTTTCATCCATTAATCAACTTTACTTCAATTATTTTATTTTTTTTGCATTTCGATATTAACTTAAGCAAGAACACAATATCCAAAACAACAGTCAGTCACAGCACGCTGCTTTTACTCATTGATCTATCCTAAGTCATGTAGGTTTACTGAATTCGAGCTGGGCCCCATGATTCCGCTAGAGATTACCCTTGTTAGCTTCATTTTCTGTTGCCTTTGCGTACGTGTTGACATCATGATCTCATTACGGAAGTTGTGATTTCAAATTAAAAACCAGCAAATGAAGCTGGCATGAGTTTATCAGAGGCATAAGGTCTAATCAAGTTTATTTGCATAATAAAATCGGAGGGAAAGTATGATATTGTTGTTTGGGTATTATTATCTGTTTACCATTATTTAAATGTAAACATGTTTATAGGTTTAGGTTGAAGGGGCCAGAACAAATGTTGGGAAAGTAATACTTTTAGAAGAATTATAGATTCATGAGACACAAACAATTTGTGGAAATTAAACAATATTTGTTAAACTTTAGTTATGTTTTATATACAAATTCAAACGTTTCGTCAAATTACTTTATCAGTACAACAACAACAAAAAAAACGTTGGTTACCTAGAGGTTTTCAGTCACTTGTCGACTATTTTTTAATGTTTATTACCACATTTATAAAGTTGATGTTTGTTTGGTGAAGGGAGACCAGTAAGTCTGTGGTTTAGCCCCAAATCAGCTTTTATCAAAACTAAGCCATTGAATGGGCGCATACATTTAATGAGGATAGGAATGTCTCAAAGACAAAATTTGTTACACACGGAGCAACTTCAGTCCATAGCAGTTGCATATTGTACACTCAGTCCATAGCAGTTGCATATTGTACACTCAGTCCATAGCAGTTGCATATTGTACACTCAGTCCATAGCAGTTGCATATTGTACACTCAGTTTAAGCTTCTTAAATTACAAACACAAAAATTTGTCTAAGAATTTTTTTTGTACTGACATCAGCAGACATTGACTAGTTAGTGTTGAAAATGTCCTCTTAATATTCTTCTATATCTATAGGATGTTGCCCAAATGTTTCGAAATCAGATGTAAAGCTCCAAATCTATGTAAGAGGTTATACAAAGCATTTCCCAATGATAACAAAAGCTATATACGAAGATTTATAATGAAAGCTTTTACATAAACTGTAAGACCAGACTTGGCAAAAAATACATTTAATTATCCCTTTAAAATATCGGTGAATTAAAAAAAAAATAATGTCTCCTTTTTGTGTGAAAAAAAAAGGGGGGGGGGTCCTTTGTCAACCGATTTTTATGGGACAATTTTTAAAAATAATTCTTGTTCGTTATCCAACCTAAAATACTCTCTAAACTAAAAATATTAAGTTCTGTATTTCCCAAATGCGCTGCATAAATAAAATTACACGTAATGGATAGATCTGGTGGACATTTTTAAAGAAAAGCACTTTAAAAATCTATATTGAAAAACTGGACGGTGTTGAGACCATAATATTCACAACTGTACCGGACCAGGGATACCAGGGATAACGATTTCACTTTATTTATATACTCTATATCACTTACACTTTTCAACCAATTTTACTTTGCCAAATTTTCAATTTTTATTTGACTATGGATCTGATGAAATATTTAGGGTTATTATCTTAATGGTAATTACAACATCATTCCTGGGAATTTCCCCAGTAGTGGTTGATATATATTGTAAAGAACCTTGCTCGCCTCTGCTCTCTAATTAGTTTGCAACCTTGTACACTCCGTATCTCGTACTGCACAAATCCGACAACTCAAGATGGTTATAGTCTTGACTCTTTATTTGTCTCCTCCTCTAACCTCACTCTCTCTCTCTCTCTCTCTCTCCGATACTCGACTCCGACTGTCCCGGTTTGTCTCTATCTCGATTCTCTTACGTCTATTCACTACTCCTGTCCGTTGGAGTCTCCTGTCTGTCCACTTGCCTCCCCGGCTCAGTTCTCCTATCTGTCCACTTGCCTCCCCGGCTGAGTTATGGTCAGTCCCGTTCACTGTCCCTTTTATAAGTCCCGCCTCCCTACAGATTTCTTCCCAGGGATTTAATCTTAGTCCTAAATCTCAGGCACTTAAATTTTCCCAACGTGTAATTGGTCATAAACCAGAACCTAAATGTTGTCCCGGGCAATCTGATCCGCTTGACCGTTGGTCAGTTTCCGCAGTTTCGGACTGACACTAAAGTTGTTGTTTAACTGCCACCCGCCGTTTAAATGGACATTAACCGTTGGTCCGTTACCGTGACCCCCCTACCCATGTACGACACAGGTCGACTACCAAGGTCTGAACCTGAACCCTCCACAATATTTTGTTAAATCCTTGAAGCAATTAATTCTAGAAAACGTTCGATATAAGATTTATAAGAACGTTTTAAGAACATATAAATGTCCTTGTTCATGTTTCTGCAAGTGTCTATCAACTTCCTTAAATGTTATTAGATCAGAGTTAAGAATGTTTTCGAAATTTCATGATTATTCAAAATGAGTGTAAGCGTTTTGAAAATGAATTTTCCTTATAATAGTCAAAGCTGTGCAAGAAAGCACAGCTTACAATGTAAACTTCTGCGTAAAGTGTTGCATCTAACCCAAACTTGGTACACATACTTAGCATAATCACTTTTAAGTATCGGTGGCTTTCAAGCTAACTATAGACACACACCTTTTTGTGCAGGGGTGGGGCGATGTCCTGTTTTATTTTAAATCAGGTCATATATCTTTTGCATTTTTTTAAAAACCCATTTTATGGGACAATTATTTTTCAAATGAAATGGTATTCTTTATTTTATAGAACCTAAAATACTCACTGTCGTAAAATATTAAAAATTAAGTTCTTTTGGCCACAGTGTAAAGACAACAACTTTGCAAATCTCTTCTCATTTTAATGGGCTAAACATGAAAAATTAGCTTCAATTTTTCCCTGAATGATTTGCAAAGTTTCTTTTATTTGACGCATAAATGAAATGGCCCCTATTGAACCAGGATCATATTTCGTTTTTAATTGATAAACGGCCGCAGCATAGGTATAATTGAATATCACTTCCACCCCCCCCCCCCTTTAACTAATCATCTTTATAAGTTAAATTTTGTCCTTAAATCCAGCTGGAATATCAAGTTAAAGGGGCTGGTCCCAATATTTATTGTTTACAAGCGTAATAACAAATCTTGCTTTTTATAGAAGAAAATTTAAATTTAAATTCTTAATATTCAAATAATGTTTTTGGCAGGTACCGAAATTTACTTTTACCTAGATGGCACTTTAGACTTTAGAAGTTTCTCCAAAAACATATTCCAGCAAAAATTGCAATAATTTTAATGCAATAATGTTAATGCAATAATTTTAAAGCAATAATTTTAATGCAATAATTTTAGTGCAATAATTTTAATGCAATAATTTTAGTGCAATAATTTTAACGCAATAATTTTAACACAATAGTCTTAACGCAATAGTTTTAACGCAATAATTTTAACGCAATAATTTTAACGCAATAATTTTAACGCAATAATTTTAATGCAATAATTTTAATGCAATAATGTTAATGCAATAATTTTAAAGCAATAATTTTAATGCAATAATTTTAATGCAATAATGTTAATGCAATAATTTTAAAGCAATAATTTTAATGCAATAATTTTAGTGCAATAATTTTAATGCAATAATTTTAGTGCAATAATTTTAACGCAATAATTTTAACACAATAGTCTTAACGCAATAATTTTAACGCAATAATTTTAACGCAATAATTTTAATGCAATAATTTTAATGCAATAATTATTAGACAAAAATTACCTAGTCGTGTATAGCGACTTAAGGGTTCAGTTTTTAGTTTTCATAGCCACCTTTATTTAATAACATGCGCGTGTGGGAGAGGGAGAAGCACAAGTTTGAGATTGGCCCAAGCAGCATTTAGGTCAAAGTATGGGTTGGCGCATTTTGTCAGGAGATCAAGTCTCAAAGGCACATTGGACACCAGCTCAGGGCCAGACGTTCCCAAGGGACCTCACATTTCTAGGGCACTGACCCTTTTAGGAGACTCACTCTTCTAGGGAACTCACTCTTCTAAGAGAAAAACTTTTCATGGAGACTTACACTTCTTTTAGACCTGGTTAACTAGGGTGCTCAATCTTTTAGTTGACATTCTTCTAGGGGACCTCAGTCTTTTAGGATACTCATTCTTCTGGAGACGTACTCTAGGAGACGCTCTTCTTCGGAGCCTCATTCTTCTAGTAGACACTCTTCTAGGAAACTCATTCTTCTAGGGGTTAACTCATCTAGGGAGCCTCACTCTTCTAGGAGCCTCATTTCCTCTAGGAGACTCACTCTTCTAAGCGCCGCACTCTTCTAGGAGACTCATTCTTCTACGAAACTCACTCTTCTAGGAGACTCATTCTTCTACGAAACTCACTCTTTTAGGAGACTCACTCTTGAAGGAGAATTGTTCTTCTGGGCGCCTCACTCTTCTAGGGGCCTCATTCTTCTTTGAGACTTATTCTTCTAGGATACTTACTTTTCTTTTAAGCTTTACTTTTCTAGGGGGCTCATTCTTTTCGAAAACTCACTCTTCTAGGAGACTTACTTTTCAAGGTGCCTCAATCTTCTTGGAGACTCACTCTTCTAGGAGACTCACTCTTCTAGGAGACTCACTCTTGTAGGAAAATCATTATTTTAGAGTACTCACACTTCTAGGAGACTCACTATTCTAGAAGACATTCTTCTAGGGGTCTCACTCTTCTAGCAGACTCACTCTTCTAGGAGAATCATTATTTTAGAGTACTCACACTTCTAGGAGACTCAAATTTCTAGTGAGACTCACTTTGAGTTATAATAAAAGTTCTGTTCATACGTTGATGGACAAAACGAACAGTATTTTTGTTTCTTATTTTCTTAAAGTTTATTCACTGACCCCGAGATGTTATTGTAAATTAAGAAATGTTATCCAACTCTAATTTATTCACTCGCGATCATTAGACTTCACCCACTTAGCAGTCCTATTTCACGGCTAACTGCTATTTCTATAATAAATAGTATTTAAAAAACATGATATTGTTAAAGGGACAATTATAAATTTGTAACTTTTCTTTTCGATTTATTCCTTATATATGTTTACATTTTTTTTACCGACATGACAATCGCTGAAAGTAGATCAAAATGCTCAAAATATGATACATTAGCGTAGTTATCAGGGTTGCCATTAAAAGAAAACCGTCTGTAAATTTGGAGATACACCGTACAAATTTGATGAAAATGGAATTGTCCGAAAGAATTTTATGGATATCCCAGAAAATGAAAGGTTTGATTCAGTCTTAGGACGATGACGAAAACTGTTATAGTTAGCATTTAATTAAAAAAAAAACACAAAAAAAACCGTTGTTTTATTAGAGTGCTGTTGTTGTTGAACAATTGTAATTACCAGCTGACACCTCTTCATCCCTGCTATGATCAAAAGACTACAGTCTCTCAGAAACACCCATTTAGAGTTGGCTTAACAATTACTTAGTTATCGGTTTAGGACTGTGCCTGCTAAAAAACTTCCGTAACTGAAATGATCAAATTCTAAGGACAAGCTTACCACTGCCTTATTTCCCCTTCCTCCTTTCCTTCTCTCTACGCCCCTGCCCCCGATATGTATGCGTCAAGATGCTCAAAATTCCCATCAGTATGATACATGACGTCATGGCAGTTAAAGTCAAGGTTAATTCAAGCACCACCTCTAAGAAGTTGGATTTGCCTTTAGGTTAATTTGGTGTCAAAATTCAAATGCACTTGAATAGTGTACACCATCAGGCTCGTTTACACGCTATTCATCTATATATATAAAAATGAATGTATGTATGTATGTATGTTTGTCTCGTATGCGCTCCAACACCATTCATGCGATTGCAACAAAACTTTGGTGAGTTGTTGGCCACCTACCTGGGCATTTAACTGCGACATTAAAAAACTTTTCAATTATTTCGTTTTCGGCCGTTGGCCATTCATTCGTTTTTTTTCTTATACGAGCTTTGTAAAAAATATTTCCGTCTGCGCTCCTACGCCATTCGTCTGAATGCGCTAAATCTTGGGTAAAATGTTACAAGCACGCCCACAAAGGTTTGGAAATAATTATAAACGTTTTAAAATATTCCGTTTTGAGCCAGGGGCCCCGTGTTCGTTTTTTCTTATATGAGCTATATAAATATAGTTTCAAACCGTATGCGCTCCTACACCATTCATGCGATTGCGACAAAACATTGGAGAGTTGTATTCTACAAGCTCGCGCATTTTACTGGGTCATTATAACACTTTTAAAATATTTCGTTTTGGCCGTTGGCCCCAAAATCGTTTTTTTTTCTAATATGAGCTTTGTAAACAATAGATTTCGTCTGCGCTCCTACACCATTTATTTTAATACCCTAAAACTTTGACGAGATGTTGCGAGCATGCCCACAAAGGTTTCTAAATTATTACAACCGTTTTAAAATATCCCGTTTTGAGCCAGGGGCCCCATGTTCGTTTTTTCTTATATGAGCTATATAAATATAGTTTCAAACCGAATGCGCTCCTACACCATTCATGCGATTGCGACAAAACATTGAAGAGTTGTATTCCATAAGCTCGCGCATTTTACTGAGTCATTATAACACTTTTAAAATATTTTGTTTTGGCCGTTGGCCCCAAAATTGTTTTTTTTCTTATATGAGCTTTGTAAACTATAGGTTTCGTCTGCGCTCCTACACCATTTATTCGAATACGCTAAAACTTTGACGAGATGTTGCGATCATGCCCACAAAGGTTTCTAAATTATTACAACCATTTTAAAATATTCCGTTTTGAGCCAGGGGCCCCATGTTCGTTTTTTCTTATAGGAGCTATATAAATATAATTTCAAACCGTATGCGCTCCTACACCATTCATGTGATTGCAACAAAACTTTTTTGAAAGGTTGTCCATAAAGTCGCGCATGTTAATGAGTAATTACAATACTTTTAAAATATTCCGTTTTCAGCTGTTGGCCCCAAATTCTTTTTTTTCTTATATGAGCTTTGTACAAAATAATTTCGGTATGCGCTCCTATACCATTCTTCTGAATGCGATAAAACTTTAGTTAGATGTTTTTCCCACGCCCGCAAAGCTTTTCCAATTATTACAACCGTTTAAAATATTCTGATTTTAGCCAGGGGCCCCATGTTCTATTTTTCCAATATGAGCTATATAAATATAATTTCAAACCGTATGCGCTCCTACACCATTCATGCGATTGCAACAAAACTTTGTTGAAAGGTTGTCCATAAGGTCGCCCATGTTAATGAGTAATTACAATACTTTTAAAATATTCCGTTTTCAGCCGTTGTTCCCAAATTCTTTTTTTTTCTTATATGAGCTTTGTACAAAATAATTTCTGTATGCGCTCCTATATCATTTATCTGAATGCGATAAAACTTTAGTAAAATGTTTTACCCAAGTCCGCAAAGCTTTTCAAATTATTACAACCGTTTAAAATATTCTTTTTTGAGCCAGGGGCCTTATGTTCTATTTTTCCTATATGAGCTATACAAATTACAATTTCAAACAGAGCTAATGTGTGGATGGATAGATTTTTAATAAAATACAAATAGCGACATTAAATTGTGTGTGTTACATAGTAATTAGGTTTCTGAAGTAGTTACAACACTTTTAAAATAATCCGTTTTTGGCCGTTGGCCCCAAAATCGTTATTTTTCTTATATGAGCTTTGTAAAAAATAATATCCGTATGCACTCCTATACCATTTATCTGAATGCGATACAACTTCAGTAATATGTTTCTCTTTTTTTAATTTTGTGATATAATAAGTAGGTTTCTGAAGTAATACAACAATTCTACAATATTCCGTTTGTGGCCGGGGGCCTTAATTCGTTTTCCCACCATTTATTATCTATATAATTATCGTATGCATTCCTATACCATTCATCCGATTGCGATAAAAACTTTGGTGAATTGATATGCGCGCTCCCGCAAATGTTTCTAAATTAGAACAACATTTTACAATATTTCGCATGGGCCGATGTCCTTAAATTCGTTTTGTTTTCTTTAACAAACTTTATCAAAATAATTTCAAACGGAGCTATCAACTCAACCGCCCTTGAACAAATGCCAACAGACATCAATTTGTAGCAAGAGCAGAGAAAACACGTTTTTGCATGTTTAGTGTAGAGAGTATTTTTGTTGTTTTTATTAATAAACTTGAATTTTGTGAGGTATTTTAGAATCGGATATAGCTTTGTAAATGTGTTGTGATTTTGAATAGCAATGATGTAGTAATACATCTATTATATAAGAATGATCTATGCTGACCGTAACTCACAAAGAACCCATACGATTTAAATACGTTCCCATTTTTTAAAACAATCATAGTTTTCTACTATTATTTTAAGGAACTCGAATCAATGGTAATGCGAAAAATATATTGTATATTCGCTTTAATTTTAATAAAATTTTAAGTATTAATAATATAAATTACAAATAAATTTGGAGTAACAACTAAGGAACTATTTTAAACATTTTATATGTGGTTGAAAGTTATGAAAATTAATAAAACAAATTATAATCAAAGAATTACAGTGTAATCACATTTATCGGGGAAACCAAAACATCTGTTGATTGTAGTGCATTTTTTAAGTACGTTCCAAATATTGCGTAATAAAAGTAAAATTAATTTGTTCTAAATAATAACGCAAATGACCTCAGAACTCAAATTGTCTATTTATTCAATGCAAAAATTTATCTGATTTAATAACCGCGCCTAATAAAATTGATAATGTATTTCCCCCTTCCTAAAAGTAAAAGTAAAATTAATAAATATAATAGATTGCTTTTTAAATTGCTACAATTTAAGAAATGAAATACAAGTTTTGCTTTTTATTTTTAACGTTTAATAAATTTTTATTTTTATTCTTTCCAAAAATATACATTTATGAAATTTATAAATTAGTAAAAAAACAACAAAAAAAACTAACCTTTAAATACACTTTTAATACGAAAATGCCGTTTAATGCAATCAATGCAGCGAAACTACATATCCAAATAGCATCCACTAATGCACTTATCACTCATTTAAATAAGAACAAAGCATTTGAAATGCAAAAAAATTGTTTTTGCGTAAGTAAGTGGATTACAATCCCGTGGATGATTTTATTAATTTCTTTAAAACTCTGTTTGGGGGAGGGGGAAGGTGTAATTCAATAGTTTAATTTGCACATGGCAGCACACTATACGTCTCAAAATGAATTTGACAAATAATTTGCCTTCTTAGGTACATTTATCCTCCTGAGTCCCGAGAGGCAAGCTAGAGTGAAATCAACTTGACACCTATTTTATTGTGCTAATAGTGATACTAAAACACTAAAAAAACATTCAAACAAAAAATTTTGATTTTGATATTTGATTTATTTGATGTGCAGTCCACTGGACATCAGGACCCAAATCATTTTTCGCTATACGTAATAAAAAACCAACAACTTGATTTGGAAACTCATGAAATGTTGAACCTTTTGATTATTTCCATCAATATTTTGATGAACAATTCTACACAGACACATAATTTTTCACCAATCTGCGTACAGGTATAATTCAGACTTCCGTTACAGCCGAAGAAATAACAAGTTTTTTAGAATTAGCTTGTTGATGTCTTGCCTGATGTATCCCTCAATACGAATGTATGGGGCAACTTCGACTAGGGTGCCATGTATTGCAGAATCGATGGCTCCAACTAACCAGTGTTTAGTATAGTCAAAAAAAGGAAAAAAAAGTATATTGAGGAACAGTGTCCATTTCTAAAAAAACAATAAAGTCACAACGTGAGGTGTCGACTTGTGTGACAGATTTCTGAGCTATTATCCTACTTGAGCCAGAAATTCCAAATGGTCTATCAGAGTAATATTCCATATGTTGGACCTAGCTCTTGTAAATGCATGCTTTCAATACCGATACCAAGAAGACATGGAGCAACTAAGCGTGAAAAACGCACTCCTCAATTTGATGAGGTCATCTTTGAAAAAGATAGAGGGGAAAAAAGAGCCCCTGTACCCAATCCAGGTGTTCATTATCAACAAGCTGCCTATCTCGCTGAAATTCCAGATATTGATTCAAATTCTTTTCAAGATGTAGCAGTAGCAGAGAAGGATGTTCCGCTAAATGCAGGGTGCGCTGTTCAACTTGCAAAGTATTTTGTGTTTGGTTGCCAACAAGAACTGCTTCAAACGCCTTCATACCAAATCCAACTAAATGAACCTTTTGTAAGCCTAATTCATTAATTTTGAGATTAACATCTGGCAAATCGAAACAAACTGGTTGGTTTAAGCCACAGGGAGCGACTTTCACTTTCTCGCTTTTTGTTGTCTTTGGACAAAGGTTCTTCGTCTTCAAATGATTAATTTTCAGAGATTGATTCATTTTAATCAATGTCATCATCTGTATCGATTGTATCCGATGTCACGAGCTCCCTATGCTAAGTGACCCTTGGTCTATATTCTTATACAACACCTCTGACACCACCTTGTTTTGATGTGTCCAAGGAAACACAATAACTATACAATAAACAAAGTCTTCAATATAACGTATAATGACTAAAGCTAATTTATTGTTTAAATGTTCTAAGTAAAGTAATATGCAATCTACAATGAGAATAATAGCATGCGCTATGAAGAAATACACTTCGAAATAATAGGATGATTTTCGTACATATATGCTTACTAAAATGGCATTACAATAGTGATTCTAGATATTGAGCAACTCTGCATCATACAATCGAAACGCTACCATACGACTAAGTGGAGTCTTGCAAGACTGTCGCCCCCTCTACAGCGTGAATCTGTCTTATGGCCTATCGTCGTGGTTGTTAGCGTCTCTTGTTGTCTCTCTGCACTGGCATCTGCGCACACACTCCGTCACGAGTTTGTGACGATTAGTTATGGCGTTAAAAGGTGGCTATTCCTGAAATACATGAATAAGTCACCTACACCAAGTGATCTATGCTAAGCCCTATCTAACTACTTACCGTAGACTTCCAAAATACTAAATCTCTACATAACGTAACTATCATAAAGCTCCTCCATACATACACCTTACATACACTTACCTCTCTATGTTGATAATGTTCTACGTTGATACTGCGGCAAGGCTGGTACTAGGTAAGTCTATGTGTCTGAGCTCTGACGAGAGAAGTCTCATGTGTGGGCCGTAGTGCTCAGTGAAACTACCGAATTAGATGTCCCTACTTATACCCCTCGTTCCTACCCAAACTTCTTTGTTGGTCCAAGAATGCTATCTCTTAACACATTCCTGACCCCTATCATTTCCAGTCAATTAGGAATTTCCGTCCTTAACCCCAAAAGTATCCATGCCCCAAAACTTGTCCCCCGACCCTGTCCGTCGTGACCCATAGGTTACCCTAACATTGGAGCTCTCTCTCTCCTGTCCCGCCCCAGTAAATCAACCAGTGGACACCCCCGCCCCAGTGACCGCACCCTCACCCGCCCCAGTAACGGTCACCGTGTGACACACGCCCCCACTTAAGCTAATTTTCCCACAAATTAGCAACTCTTTTCTGGCAGCCTAGACAATGCATCTGCCCAGATTGCGTCTGTTCCTTTTATGTTCTCGACGCGGAAGTCATATGGTTGCATTGCAAGAGCCCATCGCGTCACTCTTGCGTTGCTTTGCTCGTTGCATTTTAACCATGTCAGTGGTGCATGGTCTGTCTCTATGACAAAACTGCGTCCATACAAATATTGCTGCAGTTTTGACAAGGCGAACACTATCGCCAAGCACTCTCTTTCTATCGTGGAATACTTCTCTTCTGCCTTTTTCAATTTCCTGCTTACAAACATCACAGGATGACGGACCCCATCGTAAACCTGTAGCAAGCAACCTCCTATGCCACTGTTTGATGCGTCTGTTTGCAATATGAATTCTTTCGTCCAGTCAGGCATCTTCAAAATGGGCTTGCTTGCAAGCAGCTGGTTAATGTGCTTAAATGCCATTTCTTGTGGCTCCTCCCATTTAAACCTGTTGCCATGTGACTTTTTGGTCAGATCAGACAGTGCAGCGGTCACAGCTGAGAAATTAGGCACAAATTTACGGTAGTAGCCCGCTAAGCCAAGAAAGCTCCTCACTTGCTTTTTTGTCGTGGGTCTTTCGCAATTCGTTATAGCCTGAATCTTCTCATTTTGAGGCTTTATAACGCCTGCCTGCACTGTGTGTCCCAAAAACTCCACTTCCTCCATAGCTAACATCGTTTTCGATGGCTTAATCTTGAGATTAGCCTCCCTCACTCGATTGAGTACCCTCTCACAGATCTCTAAGTGATCGTTCCATGTAGCACTGTGAATTAGAACATCATCGACAAAAGCCTCTACGCCCGGTCCCACATTTTTCATGATCATTCTTACCAGCCGATTGAATGCCGCCGGAGAACTTTTTAACCCAAATGGCAACACCTTGTATTGAAACAGACCTTCGGGCGTACTGAAGGCTGTCAGTGGTTTCGATGTGTCATCAAGTGGAACCTGCCAATACCCTTTCGTGAGGTCAAACTTTGAAAAATATTTTGAGCCAGCGAGGTTAGCCATAATTGCCTCAACCTCGGGCATCGGTTCAGCGTCATCTGCTGTAACAGAATTCAATCTTCTGTAATCATTACAGAACCGAAACGATCCATCAGGCTTCTTTACCAAGACTATTGGTGAGGAATATGCCGACTCTGACGGCTCAATTACGCCAGCAGCCAACATTCCATCCACCTCTTCTTTGATGGTTTCCCTTGTTGAAAATGGTAATGGATACTGCCTCACCTTGACCGGCTTGTGGTCAGTCAACTGTATGCGGTGTGTGTAAACACTAGTCAGTCCAGGTTTATCACTAAACACGTCCGCGTACTTCCTGATAAGTCTGCTCATTTCGTCCCGTTTTTCAGTGTCCAACCTCTCACTCACTCTTACATCTCTGTAGTCCTCTGTTTGTGAAAGTTGGAGACCTGTTTCCTTCATAGAAATAGGCGTTGCATCTTCTCCATCTTCAACCTCCTCTATAACTACAGCCGCCGCTGTTTTGACTGGCCTTCCTCTTTCTACATATGCCTTTAACATGTTCAAGTGGTACGTCCTTCTTTTTCCACGAACATTAAGGACGTAATCCACCCGTCCAACCCTCTCCTCAACAACGTAAGGACCTTTCCAAGTCATTTGTAACTTGGACTTCTCGGTGGGTAACAAAATCAAGACACTATCTCCAGGTCGAAAAGATCTCATCTTGGCACCTCGGTCGTAGTGTTTCTTCTGATTTTGTTGCTCCTGTCTCAAATGCTCATTTGCTAACTCAAGAGCGTCCTGGAGTCTTTCTCGCATAGTTAGAACATACTCATAAGTGTTCCTCACCTCCGGATTAGCTTCACCGGTCCATAGGTCCTTCAAGATGGATAACGGTCCTCTCACAGGATGTCCAAACATTAACTCAAATGGACTGAAACCTGTACTCGCCTGAGGCGTCTCCCTGTAGGCGAACAACAGCGGTGCCAGATAGGCGTCCCACTCTTTTGGATGCTTATGTGCCACCCGCTTCAACATGGCCTTGAGCGTTCCATTGAAGCGCTCACACAATCCATTGGCCATCGCGTGATATGGCGTAGTGAACAACTGTTTTGTCTTCAACAACTCACTAACTTCACGCATTAGTTCTCCTGTGAATTGTGCCCCCCTATCAGACACAATCTCCCTCGGAACTCCCAATCGTGAGAACATCTCCATCAATGCCTCACTCACAGCTTCTGCTGTCACTTTAGGCAATGCTTTTGCCTCAGGAAATCTGGTAGCATAATCTACCAAGGTCAAAATGTACTTATTTCCCTTGTTGCTGCGCGTAAGCGGCCCAACAATATCAATAGCTACCCTGTCAAAAGGAGTGTCCATCAATGGCATGGGAACCAGCGGTGCTTTTGTCACCCTCCCCTTATTGGAGGTTTTCTGACACGCGTCACATGACCTCACGAATCTAGCGACGTCAGAGCTCACACCAGGCCAAAAGAATGATGCTAAAACCCGATCTAAGGTCCGCCCTATTCCAAGGTGACCTGCGATGACATTTTCATGGGCAATCTTGAGTATCTCTGCCCTAAACGGTGTGGGCACTAACAGTTGTTTGACGTTAGGTTTTCCATACTTGCCCTTCTTGATCCGATACATCATTTCCTTTTCCTTTATCAGCCAGCTGTCACTTTCCTCACTTTTGCTACTGACCCTCTCAAACATTCTGGTCAACGTGACATCTTCCCCTTGTGCCTTTATTATCTCCCCTGTTGATTTAGTTGCTATGTTGCTCGTAGCTCCGCCCTTCTCACCCATAGTGGAAACTAACCCATGGGCTACTTGCCCTTCCTCTGACTTTTCGTCCTCTTCAGCTCTTCGTTGAGTGGAGCGCGTCATCACGGCCCCAACCCCCTCATCAACGTGGTCTACCACCCCCTCCAGGTTTCCTATCATCAGGTCAACCAAAGGTGTCTCTACCACCAGAGCCTCGACTTGGCCCCTGTAATACGGTGTGTCCACATTAAATTTCGCAGTGGGTGCCTCAAACTGCATTCCATTTGCCACTGTGTACTTCTTAATGTCACCCGTATAACATTCCTTGGTCATTAATTTACTAGCAACCAATGCCAAGCTACACCCCGAATCTCGGAGAACTGATACATCTCTCACCCCGTTAACTGTACCTGTAACGGTGTAACCCTCCAAACCAATAATGTCTGGATTTACGGCCCCTATGGCTAAAGTTTCCACACCTTGGCCACGCCTTCGCACCCGGTTGGCATTGTGTGTCAATTCAATACCCCCTTTGTCCGTCTTCACGGCCGCTGCCCCTATCCGTTTCTTGGGACAAAACTTTGCGATGTGGTTGTGTGCCCCACAAACAAAACAACCACGTTTTTCCTCTCCGCGAGAGTTCCACTGACCACTACTCTTTTCTCTTCTACAGTCCCTACTTAAATGCCCTGGAGCATTGCAAGTGTTACAAATAATTCTCTTACCTTGTCCTCCATTTGTTTGTGTCTTCTGTCTTGTGAGTACATCGTGGTCTCTGCCACTCTGATGAGCCTGACTGTACAAGTCCGCCATCTCGACCAATTCCTTCACTGATTTAGGGTTCCTCTCCTTCAGGAAGATCCTAAGATTTTCACTCACCACATTCAGAAGCTGTTCCCTTACAAACAAATCAGCCATGCCACTTACCGTTCTCTCAGAGCCTGAGAGTTCTATCCACCTATCTAAGTATCTTTGTATCCTAACAGATAGCTGAGTATATGTTTCTTCCTTCTCTAACTTTGTCTCCCTAAACTTCTTCCTATACCCCTCAGCTGTTAGTAAATATTTCTTGAATAGTTCACCTTTTAACGTCTGATAATCTGTGCTTTCTTGTTCGTCCAGTCCAGTATATACTTCTAAAGCTCTACCCGTTAATAGTGACCCTAGAAAGTTTCCCCATTGTGCTTCAGGCCAAGTGTTAGCCTTTGCTAACCTTTCAAATCTTTTGAGATAACTGTCCAAGTCTTCTTTTGTGTCGTCAAACGGAGGAATGCGAGGTCCCTTCATGACTGGCTGTCTCACTTCAACCGGCCCATTGTCATTGTAACCCTCTTCCTCCAACCCACCATTGTTCGGACCTCCTTTGGACGCGCCCCCCTTGTCTGACATCCCATTACCTCTACTTGTCTCGATTTCCAGTTGTAACTGTAGTTTACGTATCTCGAAGTCTCTTTCAGCTTGTCGTTGTCGTTCTTCAATTTCGGCTAGTTTTAGTCTGTCTTCCCTTTCAGCTAACCTATCATCCCTTTCGATTTGTTTTTGTCTTTCTTCATATTCCATCGTCAGTTTCTGTCTGCCTTTCTCTTCTTCGTACAACTGTCTAAACTCAGCTTCGCTAACACCTTTCTTTTTAGCTGCGCTGAGCGCCTCCAAATATTCCATATTACAATAAAATTATCTGAAGATAGAGAAAAATCTAAAGTAAAATCAAACAATAACAGTGATGGTTACAGTACGTGGATCTTGAACCGTGAGGTCCAACATATGCAATTAACTAGATACAACTAAGTACAATCTTAACTAAAATTATGCAATGCAAATTAACTTGACTAAAATAACAATTGCTATGACATCCCACTTCTGACACCAGTTTGTCACGAGCTCCCTATGCTAAGTGACCCTTGGTCTATATTCTTATACAACACCTCTGACACCACCTTGTTTTGATGTGTCCAAGGAAACACAATAGCTATACAATAAACAAAGTCTTCAATATAACGTATAATGACTAAAGCTAATTTATTGTTTAAATGTTCTAAGTAAAGTAATATGCAATCTACAATGAGAATAATAGCATGCGCTATGAAGAAATACACTTCGAAATAATAGGATGATTTTCGTACATATATGCTTACTAAAATGGCATTACAATAGTGATTCTAGATATTGAGCAACTCTGCATCATACAATCGAAACGCTACCATACGACTAAGTGGAGTCTTGCAAGACTGTCGCCCCCTCTACAGCGTGAATCTGTCTTATGGCCTATCGTCGTGGTTGTTAGCGTCTCTTGTTGTCTCTCTGCACTGGCATCTGCGCACACACTCCGTCACGAGTTTGTGACGATTAGTTATGGCGTTAAAAGGTGGCTATTCCTGAAATACATGAATAAGTCACCTACACCAAGTGATCTATGCTAAGCCCTATCTAACTACTTACCGTAGACTTCCAAAATACTAAATCTCTACATAACGTAACTATCATAAAGCTCCTCCATACATACACCTTACATACACTTACCTCTCTATGTTGATAATGTTCTACGTTGATACTGCGGCAAGGCTGGTACTAGGTAAGTCTATGTGTCTGAGCTCTGACGAGAGAAGTCTCATGTGTGGGCCGTAGTGCTCAGTGAAACTACCGAATTAGATGTCCCTACTTATACCCCTCGTTCCTACCCAAACTTCTTTGTTGGTCCAAGAATGCTATCTCTTAACACATTCCTGACCCCTATCATTTCCAGTCAATTAGGAATTTCCGTCCTTAACCCCAAAAGTATCCATGCCCCAAAACTTGTCCCCCGACCCTGTCCGTCGTGACCCATAGGTTACCCTAACATTGGAGCTCTCTCTCTCCTGTCCCGCCCCAGTAAATCAACCAGTGGACACCCCCGCCCCAGTGACCGCACCCTCACCCGCCCCAGTAACGGTCACCGTGTGACATCCGATGTCTGAGGATTGTTCAAACATCACTCATAACTGTTGTTCTGTGCAGTAGTTTCTCAGTGCATTGCCTACAACAGTAAAAAAAAAACAACATCAGTTCAGTTTGCATGAAAATAAGACATTTTAATTTTATTCATTTTCATAATTATCAAAATCGGTGATTTTCTTAAAATTTAAAAAAACAAACAGAGGCCTAAATATTTTAGAATGCCTAAATTAAATATTTAAATATATTGAATTTAAATATTCCGACTTGAGATACACTTGTGACTAGATTTAGATACAGTACAAAGTCCTAAGTTTAGTGAAACTTAAGTAAACCTAGGTATTTTTCATTATTTTTTAATTTAAAAATTGATTAATAAATTTAAAGAATAAATAAGATATAAGTATCTAAATGCATAATTACTTTGATAACAAGGATACCATTTAAACAGCTAAAAATGACATCGATTGCACAGAACTATGACTACGACATTTATTCATTTGTGTGTCACTGATCAACGCCGGTATGTGTTGTTGTTTTGATTAGAGTCCTGTGTCCAGTAGACTGGACACGTTTTAAAATGATGAAATAAACTACGATATAATGAAATATTAATAAAAATCCTTATAAATTCATATTCTGTGACATATAATTGTCTTAAAACAATATTGAAATCTTTAGATTGGATTAAATCTAATAAATAATAGCAAAAAACTTACCAGCACCCCCAGAGCACGTAGTTACAGCACATCAGTTGGCCATTTAAAAAAATTTTATTGTCTATCTTGGCGTAAAAGTAGGTCAGACTGGTGTAAAAATATGTCCAGCAGACGGTACAAGAGGATCCAAACGAAAATTAGCTACTTAGTTAGAATAAGTGATAGAAAACTATTGTCCAGTGGGCTGCATGCCTGGACTCAGGAGGATATATGGGGATTAGGAAATAGGGTGTGTACAATTTTATATCTTTAAATCCAATGATATTACTGTTGTGAAAAATAAATGCTATATTCTCATTTTACGAATTAAGAAAAACAATGACGTTAACACAACGAAAGTACATTTACAAAAGTATATCCATGAATATCAAAACCCATTCATTTTACAAAGAATTACCAGTTTTGGACCGGGGCCCTTTAGTAGTTTTTCTTTCTAATATGAGCTATTTAAATATAATGTCCGTAGGAGTTCCTATACTATTCATCTGAATGCGGTAAACTTTCAGTGAGTTGTTGTGTGCAGGCCCGCATTAGGTTTCTAAAGAAGTGCAAATATTTTACAATATTCCGCTTTGGGCCGGGGGCCTTAAATTATTTTTTTCTCTTTTATGAGCTATGTAAATATAACGTCAAGCAGAGCTATTGCGTAAATGGGTGGAATTACATTAAATATAAACTGTGACATTTCATTTTGTATATGTGACTTAATAAATAGGTTTCTGATTTAGTACAAATATTTCACAATATTACTTTTGGGGCCGGGGGCCCAAAATTTGTTTATATGTAATAAATGAGCCATATAAATATAATTTAAAACATAGCTATTGCATGGGGGGATCAATCGCTATAAGTTTTGGGACTAAATTTGGAAAATCCATGCTTCCCACACGGACAGCTGCGTGTGGTCTGCTGACACTTCTTAAAACCTTCTAATTAATTCGAATACGCACCAGACGGTTAAAAAAAGGTGTTTATTAGAAGAACTTACAAAAAAATTATTAAACCACGAACACTTTATTTCGATGAGTGGCATTGCAAAGCATGCCGGGTACTCGCTAGTATTATATAAGAATGAGTTAAGGAATCCATATCACGCAAAATGAACGAATCAATTTAAATACGTTCGGATTCTCAAAAACGATACTAGTGATTTCCTATTATTTTACAGAAATCGAATACATTTAAATGCCCCAAAATTTAAATACATGAGATATCATCTTTTATTTTATTATAGGTTTAAGTATTATTATTATTATAAATTACAAGTACATTAAAAATAACAATTAATGAATCATTCAATGCATTTTATCCGAATTTGAAAGTTATGATTTTTTAAAAGCATTCATTATGATCTAAGATCTATTAAATACAACAATCACATTTATCGGGGAAACCCAAACATCTGTTGCTTTTAGTGCGTTCTTAATTTTTAAAAACATAAATTTTAAATAATAATTGTATCTATTTGTCAGTTCACACGATTAAATTTCGCGTCAAATTGTTGCATGAACGCACTATTTTGTGCATACAATTCTTCTTAAAACCTTTAATGATGCTAGAAACCTAAATAAAATAAAATAGACACTATGATGAGTTTTCGCATAAAGCTGGTAGAAATTATCGCATAGTGCCTTCCATTATTATCCCGATAACATCGGGTCATATATTCAAGTATATATATATATATATACACATACAAATATATCTATATATATATATATAGAGAGAGATATTGATAGATACAGATATACATATATATGTAAGTAAATACCAGCTAGTCTCGATTTCCATGTTTGACCAATAGCGAGACTGTTGAATGCAATTGGAAAGTAATCACTGTATTGTCCATAAATCAAACAGGTTTAAACATCAACATGTCAAACATTCCGTAGTTTCACTATTAGTTAAAGTAAACTGTGACCTGCATGGGGGAAACCGCCACCCGTGTCCGCAAAAGAAGTCAACTACGATGTCTTACTATTTTCAGTTTTAGAACTGTCGTCTAGAGAATTCGTTTGACTTGAATTTCTAAAATTCATGTTTACAGCCTGGCTTTAAGTCAATTTAAAATGATGAATGGATACAATAAAGTTAATAAATTTCGTCCAGTACGCATGCCACAGCGTACTTTTAATTACAACACACATGTTACCATGACACAGCTTTTACTACAACAAACCATTTATCACAGCACACAAATTACCATGACACAGCTTTTAATATAACACACCATTTATCATAGCACATATGTTACCATGACACAGCTTTTACTATAACACACCATTTATCATAGCACACATGTTACTATGACACAGCTTTTACTATAACACACCATTTATCATAGCACACATGTTACCATGACACAGTTTTTACCATAGCATGCATTGTAACACGGGGATGACGGCGTTCAGGTTGAAGTGATATGATTTCCTGTTGACTTTGACTTGTTGAGTAATACGTCTTAAACTTATATATCAACTCTTAGAAGTGATGAGACTCCATTAGCGTCACAATATTTGACTGTAATCTGACGGTGACTCTTCAATTTGGAATAATGCCGGAACCATGGACAGTGAGAAAACAACATTGACCAGAATCGCTCAGAGTAGCAAGTGGCAAGGACATCATCGCTATAAGCCTAAAGCGTATGGCAGCAGTGGCGCGTCTTGGGGTTAGTGCCGTCTGGATTTATGCCACAACCCCCCCACCCCCATTCCTCGACAAAATCCCTCTGCATTTGACTGAAAATGCCGCCCTTGAAAATTCTTTTTTTTTTTAATTAAGAAGAAGAAAAAAGTGATGACAAAGCGTGATCCTGGGGCGAAGGCTGAAAGTTGCGCCAACAAATCAGTAAAATAAGTCCCCCCCCCCCCCCATCCAACTCTGCTTCTTGTCTTTCTGAAGTACATTGCTTTTGATCTTTCAACTCACTATAAATGTCCTATCTAAAGACGATTTTTCAAACACATTTTGTCGACAGGGGCGAGTCTCTCTTCACCCCTCCCCCATCACACAACCCTCCTGCCCGGGTGCACAACCCCGCCCGCCCCATTTCAACCATTGAGTAGGTTTTATTTGTCTAGATTTGTGTACCAATATTTATATACCAATATCATATACCAATATTTACATATTGCTAGCAAACACGAGAACCACTGTGCTAGAATGTTTAAAAAAATTACTTTCATTTTGAATAATTTATTACATTTGTTAGTAACTACTTTGACAGACGCACCCCGATCTGTTATCGCCCTGATCTTGTAGAACCATGATCTCGTAGCAAGATGTTGTAGCACCCTGTTCTGTTAGCACCCTGATGCGGTAGCAACCTGATCGGGTAGCACCCTGTTTCGGTAGCACCCTGATCTGGTAGCACCCAGATTTGATAGCACCCTGATCTGGTAGACCCTGATATGGTAGCACCCTGATCTGGAAGAACCCTGGTCCGGTAGCACCCTGTTCTGGTAGCCGCCTGTTCCGCTCGCACTGTTTCCTCTTTTCACCATGTTCTTATATCCCCCTATTCTGGTGGCACACTGCTCTCAGTGGCCTAGGAAGGTGGTGTGATTGTGTCTGTTCGCCGCGGGTAGCACTATTTTTCTATACTTTGAGGAAAGTTTTTTTGGCCGCCAGTGGGGTCTTTTTTTAAAGTGTAAGTGGGTGGCGTAGAAAACAACTTTAGCCCGCCCAGGACAGAATTGACCGTAGCCACGCCACTGCCTTTTGCTAACGTTTAACTAAATTTTAATACATCTGTTAAGAAATTGACGCCAGAAAAAAAATCTGTCAAATTTGCAATAACATTCAATGTGTTGTCAACCCGTAAAAGGGAGTGACGGTACAGTCGGCACCCGCAGAACCTCCTCCCCCCACCCTAAACGACGCTTCTGCTAAAGCGCACAATGGCAGATACCGTAAAGACTCGCGCATAAGTTGCACTTTTTTACCTTACATTTCGATAAAAATCAGGGGCGCTACCTATCATCCCGACATCAAGTTCGCTGTTATTCAGTGTAAAGTAGTAATCTTTAACCAAAGTTGGAATATTGTTTTCTTCCTTGTCTAAGCTTGAGCAGGGGGAGCAATCAGAATTTAAAATTTTTAATGAAGATCACGCAGTTTACGATTAGAAGACCCTAGTGCTCAAAGTTCCTAGTCATAAAAGTCCCTAGTGCTAAAAAACCCCAGTGCTAAAAGTCCCTAGTGCTAAAAGTCCATAATGCTAAAAGTCATTAGTGCTAAATGTCCCTAGTGATTAAAGTCCGTAGTGCTAAAAGTACCTAGTGCTAAATTTCAACACATAAAAAAAGCTTAAGTCCCTTAAGTAAACATCACAATGCATGAAAATGATCACATTTTATAGAAGAAAAGAATATTTGAACTTGATTATCTCAAAATGTTTATTTTGTGACTTAAGTAAATTTAGCACTAAGTCTTCGTGATTTCTTTTCAGTTGTCAAGTATTTTGTCACATTAACAAATATTAGTTATATTTAAGTGGTTTTTTTTTAAAGGGGGCAATGTAGCTCCCTAAACAAGGGGAGCGACCCATTCGCGGGTATATATGGTACCACCGATACATCACTAAGAGACCAACTGTTGAGGATCAGGCCTATACGTTTTCGGAAAATGTATGCTCACCATTGCAAGTAGGAGCAAATTAAATACGCTGTTCTGGCTTCATGTAACTGTGAGTTGGTTTTTATCCAGCTTATCAGCCGTCAACTAAGATTTGTTGCCCTAACACTGTTGCCCTATATATGCATATGTTTCTCTGTGTGTGTGTGCGTGTGCGTGTGTTGCCATTTAAATTAAACTTTTTAAAAATTATCTCCCATTCTTAAGACCCAACACAACGCGTGTCGTTTGGCAGTTCTGCAATGGCACAAATATCTCATTTTAATATTTAATTTAAAAAAAACAACATGAAATAAGGCCATTTTCTTTTTGTTATGTTGTCATGAAAATTTAATACAAAATAATAATGAAATTTACAACACATATTATTTTGTACAATCACCTATTTTTCTTTACTTATTATAAAAAGACAATTGCAAATTATTGTTGAAAATGAGACGATTTATAGAATGAGATGATTCCCGTGTTGACATCTCTCTATCGGGAACACTTGCACTGCTGTGCTTTTCTGGCAATAGGACAGTTCGTGGAGGACAACACACATTGTCCGGATCTGTAGCCGAGTTGACGACACCTCTCCTGACAGGAGGACCAGGCTTTGCCAGTGAGGTAACTGCTCCAGCTGGTTGGGGGGGGGGGAATAACAAAGGTAATCAATCATTGTGGTAAAGCAAAGGGGAGAGGAAAGTGTAGAAATTATCTAGAAGAAGATGTTACCTGTAGGAAATTGGTGTCCACATTTCAAGTGATGGGTTTGTTTTTCATCGACACGGATCCCATGTCTTTCACAGCCCCTTTATCGCGAATGCATACATATCCTCTAAACCCGTGTGTATCACAATTCATTGATCCCGTATGTATCCCAACCCACTGATCCCGTGTGTATCCCACTCACTGATCCGGTATGTATCTCAACTCACCGATCACGTGTGTATCTCAACCCACTAATCCCGTATGTAGGGCAACCAACTAATCCCGAATGTATCATAATCCTTTATCCCTAATTCAACACAGCCAAAAGATCACGTATGTTTTACAAAGTACTGATCCCGTACATATACATAAACTTTTATTAAACGTGAAGTGGATCAAAAATGCACCCCCACCAACAAAAGTGCCACCTGGGACAAACTGCCCCCCCCTCTCACCACTCACCCCTCGTCTTTTTACGCTGGTGCCTTTGCAAATAAAAAAATAATAATAAAAAATGATAAATAATGACTAGAAAAGTTTTGTTCAATCTTGTTACCTTACCTAGAACAACGGCTCCACGTGTCCCAGCAGTCACCCACGAAGTTGGCCTCCGAGGTCTGCGTCATCAGCGCCGCCACTGCAAGTACCAGGCAGACGACCGAAAGCTTCAGTACCGGACTCATGATCAGATGTGAGAAAAGGTGAAAGGAATGGTTACTGAGAGCTTCGAAACACGTCGACAAGTTATCCACAACAGACGCAGAATCCACTTCTTATAAGGAAGAGCAGCAGGATGTTCTGAGAATGTTACTACGTCATTCTTTTCGAAAGGGACATTTTAACGGATAGCATGGAAAAAGTGACATGTAAATAGTCCAAAAAAATATTAGCTAATATAAAGGTAGTTTGGCACATGAACAGTCTCTTATAAACCAGTTATTAGAGCAAGGGTTCCCAGCCCGTTGCGCTTGACCATAACTTTTTAAAAACCGGTTGAATCAATTTAACTAAGATAAATAGTGATTTAAAAAAAATGAATTATAATTGATTTCTTAAAGTTTGAGTTGTGTTTCAGACTATTTTTCAGGCTTCTGGCGTTCGGTAAAGGAAGGGGGCGGGGAATCTATTACAGCAAAAATAGCCATAATTTTGCCCTAGAATCAGCTATCCATGTTTCTCCACCGCCATACAAAAACACTAATTCTTTCCGTTTGTGGCTCCCATGTGGGTAAACTTTTGGCCCGCACTTAGTTTCCTCCTTGGAATGATTATAGTCCAACTATATATTATATATGCCGAACTAAAGGGGAAATAATTTTCATTACTAGCACCGGGGTTGTTTTCTATTTAATAGATAAAAAGGTGCAGATGCTCCCCCTTTGATGGGGGTGGCAGCAGAAATTAAGGGCAACGAAGGGCCCCAAACGTAACTGGAGATGGTGGCTTCGGGAGGAGGCTCAGGGATACATTGTGGTTCATCTGCCTACCTGAATTTAGTTTTGCATCATTCAACACCGAGCAACAGAAGAGATGTTAGTAGAAAATTTAGATTTCCTTGACCAGGTTGTGTTTGTACCAATAGTTTAGTTTTGCATCATTCAACACCGAGCAACAGAAGAGATGTTAGTAGACAATTTAGGTTTCCTTGACCAGGTTGTGTTCGTACCAATAGTTTAGTTTTAATTGTTTCTAAAATGATTTTAAAAATTATTTTTTGTTGTATTTTGTTTGTTTATTTATTTTTGTTTTGATTACTCTACCAGGTAAATGAATGAACTTTTTAAAATTTTGGTTGTGTTAAAAGAAAAAAAAAAGCACTCTGGTCTTAAAAGGATCGGGGCCTTCGGCAGGTCATGCACTGGGGCCCTCCATATCTTTCTAGCCTATTCAAGTAATGCACTGGGGCCCTCCATATCTTTCTAACCTATCCAAGAATTGCACTGCCCATGGAGCCCGCATATCTTTTTTAGCCTATTCAAGTAATGCACTGGGGTCCTTCATATCTTTCTAACCTATTCAAGTAATGCACTGGAGCCCCCATATCTTTCTAGCCTATTCAAGTAATACACTGGGGTCCTCCATATCTTTGTAACCTATTCATATATGCACTGGGGCCCTCCATATCTTTCTAACATATTCATGTAATGCACTGGGGCCCTCTTTACCTTTCTAACCTATTCAAGTAATGCACTGGGGCCCTCTATACCTTTCTAACCTATTCAAGTAATGCACTGGGGCCCTCTATACCTTTCTAACCTATTCAAGTAATTCACTGGGGCCCTCCATATCTTTCTAACATATTCATGTAATGCACTGGGGCCCTCCATATCTTTCTAACCTATTCATGTAATGCACTGGGGCCCTCCATATCCTTCTTACCTATTCAAGTAATTCACTGGGGCCCTCCATATCTTTCTAACCTATTCATATATGCACTGGGGCCCTCCATATCTTTCTAACATATTCATGTAATGCACTGGGGCCCTCCATATCCTTCTAACCTATTCAAGTAATTCACTGGGGCCCTCCATATCTTTCTAACCTATTCATGTAATGCACTGGGGCCCTCCATATCTTTCTAACCTATTCAAGTAATGCACTGGGACCCTCCATATCCTTCTAACCTATTCAAGTAATTCACTGGGACCCTACATATCCTTCTAACCTATTCATGTAATGCACTGGGGCCCTCCATATCTTTCTAACCTATTCCAGTAATGCACTGGGGCCCTCCATATATATCTAGCACATTCAAGTAATGCACTGGGGCCCTCTTTACCTTTCTAACCTATTCAAGTAATGCACTGGGGCCCTCTATACCTTTCTAACCTATTCAAGTAATGCACTGGGGCCCTCTATACCTTTCTAACCTATTCAAGTAATTCACTGGGGCCCTCCATATCTTTCTAACATATTCATGTAATGCACTGGGGCCCTCCATATCTTTCTAACCTATTCATGTAATGCACTGGGGCCCTCCATATCCTTCTTACCTATTCAAGTAATTCACTGGGGCCCTCCATATCTTTCTAACCTATTCATATATGCACTGGGGCCCTCCATATCTTTCTAACCTATTCATGTAATGCACTGGGGCCCTCCATATCCTTCTAACCTATTCAAGTAATTCACTGGGGCCCTCCATATCTTTCTAACCTATTCATGTAATGCACTGGGGCCCTCCATATCTTTATAACCTATTCAAGTAATGCACTGGGACCCTCCATATCCTTCTAACCTATTCAAGTAATTCACTGGGACCCTACATATCCTTCTAACCTATTCATGTAATGCACTGGGGCCCTCCATATCTTTCTAACCTATTCAAGTAATGCACTGGGGCCATTTATACATTTCTAACCTATTCAAGTAATGCACTGGTGGCCCTCTATACCTTTCTAACCTATTTCCCGAGAAAGTATTAATTGTCTAAAAATCCTTGCTTTGGAAACCCTGGAGGTAAGGTCTTTTTATCATGACGTGCCATGTTGTTTGACCTATCAAGACCTAAATGAACCTGTCATGACATCATGACGTGCCATGTTGTTTGACCTATCAAGACATAAATGAACCTGTCATGACACCATGACGTGCCATGTTGTTTGACCTATCAAGACATAAATGAACCTGTCATGACATCATGACGTGCCATGTTGTTTGACCTATCAAGAAATAAATGAACCTGTCATGACATCATGAAGTGCCATCTTGTTTTAACTATCAAAAAATACATGAACCTGTCATGACATTATCAGAGACGGACGTTCTGACCCAGTTTAGTTGCGTCAACAAGTTCCAGGGAAAGCATGACATCCTTGTTGTTTTGAGTGTTATTGTCTAATTAAAATTAAATAGGCCAGAACATATCTGGGGTTGGGGGGGGGGAAGAAGGAAGGCGACAAGTGCCTCGAAAAGTTGGTCAGGGGTCAATAAGAAAACTAACTATTGAAAAGGAAAGCAGCCATAAGATCTGTTTTGAAACGCGAGATATTAATTTACCTTTATTGAGGAAAAAACATTATCGCGGCTAGGCAGTGGCGTACCTTGATTAAATGCTCCCCGGGGACAGACTCTCAGATTTTGTTTTCAGGGTTTCTCATACTTTACTTTGTTTTGCTCATTTTCTTTTATCTAAAATGATTGCAGTCTCTCCCTCCCCCCACCCCACAAAATACCATCCCTCAAACATGCACAACCCTAACAGGTATTCGTACGATTTACGTCAACGCTATATGTAAACCCCCAAAGTGTGGACGTACCCCCTTGCCCCCCCCCCTTTTTTTCACCCCACAAAATACCATCCCTCAAAGGTGCACAACCCTAACAGATATTCGTACGATTTACGTCAACGCTATATGTAAACCCCCCCAAAGTGTGGAGGTACCCTTTGGCATCCCATAGAACAACTGAAGCTTGATTTCTGTTATAGGAATAGCACGTTTCTATAAAGCCGAGGTTTTTCTTTTGTTTGACACAATAACGTTATTAGTTCGCAGGAGATAATGAGATCACAGTACTTTCAAAGAAAGATGGGACAATGGATTTGTGACAGCTCACCCTTCTTTACACTTTAGATGCAAAGATTTTTTATTTTTGTTTTAAACGGTAACTCGTTTAAATTGTGGTGGTAGTGTTTTACTTCATCTTGTTGAATAACTTCTGATTGTGACTATTCAAGTTGGCAAAGGGAAGTCACAAGCACGGAGAGTCCCCCTTTATTAGTTTTGACTCAAAATGCTTTTCCTTCGGTTAAGTTACATTTTTAGGGCCTGTCCGTCAATGTATTGATTTATGGCAATCTGATGATTTTTATAAGTGCATAAGCAGCTGTTTCTGCTTTTTAGGGAAATAAAATTAAAATAAATTAGTCGCTTAAAAGTACATGGTATGTGCGGTGAATGATAAATAGTACCTATTTGTTAAAATGTTTACATTTTGATGAAATTAAATTAAGAAAACTAATAAATAGCAACAAAAAGCAGATGAAACATTCATTTTTTAATACATTTAAATCTAAGACGCGTCAAGAACACAAAACGTGTAAATAAAAAATGTTAGTGCATTACCATTTTAATTCCCCGAAAGGAATAACTTTTATAAATGTATACGGGTTGCCCTAACGATAACAGCAATCCAAAGCAAGTTACCTGTTTATTTAATTTAAATATTTGCATAATTTTCCTAAACCTCTTTTCGTTAAATAGTTTTTTTTTTGGCCACGTATTCACTTTACATCGACCCGTCTCCTGGCGTATTCGTTAAACGCTGTTCGTTATTTTTTCAAACCATGCCCCCCCCCCCCCAATCTGCCGCGGTACCATCCATTTCTATGATTTAAAACTTCATATGATTCCATAATCAATCAATATTTTTAAAATTCTTTAATTTTTTTGTTGTTTTTAATTTCGGACATCTTATTTATCAGCAATTAAAAACTAATATTTTCCCATATTATTGCTCTATTTATTGATTATAATAAAAGGAAATGGCTAAAATGTTCCTTTATTATTGCTCAAATTTTATCATTATAATAAAAATAAATTGCTAATATTTTCGAGGCTCTTCACTGCTTGTACTTGGGACTGGCCCCACACGGTTGGTCATCACGTGCAGAGTGTTCGTCAGCTTTGATCTATCCGATTGAAAACGTGACGGGACTAACTTTTCCGAGGGTACATACACGGCAGCGTAGATCTTCGGCAGGTACAGGAAAATAATAGCCACCGTGTGGTTGAGCAGCAAGGTCGTGGACACGACCAGCGCGCGGACATAGCCCCGGCTTGTGGTGAAGTACGTGGTGATGAAGGCGAGCCAGATGATGAGCGTGGTGGACACACACATGGAGATGAACCTGGACTCGTTGAAGTTGTCGGGGAGCGCCCTCGTCTTGAAGGCGAACACCGAGCAGAGGCAGACGAGCACGAGGTTGTAGGCGAGAAATGAGGTCAGGCCGGGTATGGTCATGATGCAGGACAGCTCCACGAACTTCTCTGTGAGGACCGGCTGGATCTTGATGGCTGTGGGTCGGTACTTGGCGTAAATGTAGGCACAGATGATAAGCTGGAGAGGGCACAAATAAAACAACATTAAAATCATTATTTACATTTTTGCAGCTATTTCAAACTAAAAATTTTAACATTATAACATAATCTTTAGGGTTACCAAATTAAATACTCTTAGCCACCGTCCCTTGTTATTTGTTTTTACAAAAAAGTTGTCCGACAAAAAATGTTTTGACCAAAGTTTGGTGGTACGGAATTTTGATGGAACAAATTATGTTTTCACTGGATCTTGTTAGATTTTTTTCCATAAATATTTTGTAACTACAGTTTTAATTATTAATGTAGGGGGCGAAATAATTCAATGGAATAATTCAATGAAACAAGCAGGGTAAGTGGAACACGCTTTTGGCCGCCCTCTTGAACAACTAAAAACCCTGCAATTGCCCTAAACTCCCTCCCCTGGATATAAGGGGAAATAAGTGCTGCTTGGGGTAAACCACCACATCCGCATCCGGCTTCCTAGGCGACTGCAAACATTAGACAACAAAATAAGGAAAGTCATAGGTAGTTCCAGCAGAATTTAAAATACCGTTCATTATTTTTCTTCAATTCAGCTATTGGAGCGATCACATTAGGAAATGGCGTCAGCGTGCCGTCTAGCTTAAGCTCTTTATGCCCTCACCTGGCGCCCAACCACACAAGCCAGGTGCTGGGTTTCCTCGGCGTCCGACCGTGCGGGAGGACGCCAGAGACCTCACCGGGCGTGGACCGTCCCCACCAGCAGCCGCACGATCGGGCTCGCCGGCGGAGACCCTCCTAGCCCGGAGACGAAGACGCTGCGTTTAAAACGTCCACAGTCCACTCTCCTAGGGGCCGGGACTGCAAATTACGTCCTAATATCTCCCCCCACCTGTCCCGGGCAAGCATCGGACGCTCTCTAAGAGGGATTCTACAGTGAGTTTCCACCTCGCAACTAATTCGCGAAGTAGTTGGAGCTATCAGATGCTTGATTAGTTTAGTTTAGGAAAACAAAAGTAAGTGTTTTTTTATTACTTCTTGTGTGGTTATATTTCTAATTTTTACTTAATTACTTTAAATAACTGGGCTACTTTACAATGTTTTGTAGTACAAGCTGAGGGTAAAAATGACACATAACAATTTTACTTTCAAATATGTATATATATATATTTATAAAATGGCTCTAACTATTAAAATTTTCAGCTGACGTAACACGATTAAAAAGAAGCACCACATTTGTAGCAAAGAAAAACTGCATATGAACAGGAAGTAATCTTCACAAACATCAGGCGTGTGGCTAATTCACTGCCGCGTGGCATTGCACAGCTAATGACAAATGACATTGTAACGACAACACCACTTCATGAACCACAACATTAAGCATTGCATACTGACACGTTAAGCGTCGCTAATGACGGATGCACAAAAAGACAAGTGGTTATGTTTTTTTTCCCTCGTCGGACACTTTTTGCATTAATTTATAGGTAGGGGCCACTCAATTTGCTCATTTTATTTTACTGAGCGGTCGCGGAGCCCTTGGGAGAGGATGTGTTGGGTTCCACAAAGTACAGGTCATAACCACTAGTCCAGGTGACAGGTAAACCAACTTGAGAATTGAATTATATTTTTTAATACAGAAAACCTTTGTTTATGATGGTTGCGTCATGTTGGACACCAAAAGCCATGTTAACAGAGGCGTAGCCAGGGATACAAGCACCGCCCGGGAGAGCCAAGATTTTTTCGCCCCCTTTTCCGTTACATTTTTTGCTGAGCTTTTCGAGAATGCCGATTATCGCTCCATTCATTATCACTTTCAGGCTAATGGTTATTTTAGATTTGTGATCTTAGTCGCAATCTTGAACTCTCAAAACCACGAATCGATAAGTACCAAAAAGTGATGAATACCAAAAGTGGTGAATACCACAGCCGAAGGATAAGACATAATTGAAGGATTTGTATGCAATGATTTGAGCATAACCAAAGTATTTCTTCACATAGAGAATGGTATCAGCAGGAAATGGTAATTTAAAAGTTATTTCGGAGCTGTGACAAAAATTCGTCCCATCCATCCGATATTCGACTGTGTCACAGCTGGGTACACTCAATGTGAGCAGATTCACGATTATTTAAGCCTGCTGATTAGTCGATGGATCTGATGGGGTCGGTTCATTATTGGGACACATCCCATGTCTTTTAGGACTTTCTTATATCTAATTTACGTCTGGTGTGGCTTCTTCAGTTTCCCAACAGCCCCACCCCACCCTTTTACTCAAAATGCTATCAAGCAGCAAGTGTTATGCGTGACGGGCAGGTAGTGTATAGGACAATTTGTAGACCTATGTTTTAAAGGCGGCAGGTACGGTGTGGGACTGTCTGTATGACTATTGTTTAAAGACCGGCATGTATTAGAGAAATAAGAAGTCAAATATTTTTCTTACCCACCCATTTCCTCAAAATGCTCCCTGCTAATCATCACCACCCACTAGTTCTAAAGACAAAAAAAAACGTGATTACATCACTCCACTTCTTCCCTCACTTCTTTAGCTCCCTATACAGGCACGCATTGATCACAAGCTGTCTGTTCTCTGTCACAACTTTTGCTTGGTGTCTTGCCCTTCATATCTGACCGAACTTCTTTCTGTCTATATACCCCTTCGACAGCTTCGCTCCTCCGCAGACACGCGTATTCTGTCCGTTCCCAAGACACGCACTAAAACAAATGGTGAAAGATCTTTCTCTTTCTGCGCCTTCAAACAATGGAATTCTCTACCACTACACATCAGCAGTATACCAATCACTCAGGCCTTCAACACTGCACTCAAAACACATCACTTTAAACTCTACTACCCAAACGATGCTGGTGGCTGCCGTCCATGGCTTGACATGTAAATGTTCTGAAGTGTGTGGGGTGAATATACATTTTTTTGTTTTTGTTTTTATACAACTGTTCTTTAGTACATAAAATTATTTTATGACAATGTCACGATTATGTCTCTTTTTCTAATATTTTATGTACAGCGCGGTGAGTCCAGTCCTAGGTTGAAGTACCGCGCTATATATGACATTTAATAATAATATTTCAAATTAGAAGTTAACTATTCTGGACCCACCGGCCATGTTCCCTCTGAGGTTTGCTGGTTCGTGTGCAAAATAATAAAGTTGTGTGCAAATCTTTTGCTGCCCTCTTGGACACTACTTCTAAGGTAAGTGCTACATTATAATTTTTTTATACATTTTTTAATTTTATTCGTTTTTCTGTTTGTTCGCTGATGAAGGCTTCCTGTCGACACGTTCGTTGTTTTGTTGCGTTCCTTTTTATCAGGTTTAACCTTACTATGTTTTTACTAATTTCCTATTGTGCAAAGTTTTAGTGGATCAATTTTTTGTGTGCAAAGTTTTACAGCCCACAAACACACACACACACACAAACGGAAATTACATAAATGAACTTAAGTGCAAACATTTTATTGTAAAAAAATATAGGAGCTATAAATAAATAATTATAATTAGAAATGTCACAATAGTTCATTCAAGCTAAATATATTTCTATTATTTATCCTCTTCGTTGCATATAGTAACTAAATTCTAACACATCCAGTACCAGTGGCCGCTTGTCATTTGATTGACTCATTTCTGGAGGTACTCTGGCGTCTGTCTTTCAACGATATCCTTCTTTAATACACATCGTCAAGTTTGATCTGATGTCCATCATTCTGATACGATTTAATCCTCATAAGAATGTCTAAATGCAACTCTTCCAGTCTATTTCTAGATTTTATTTTTATATTATTCATTAGACTGAATCCACGTTCACAATCGGTGTCAAGTAGGGGAGTTCATTAGTTATTGTTGCGAGTAAATGCGTGTTTATTACGCGCGGTGTGTGTTAGTTAGATAATGAACGCTCTTCCCGCGCTTGTCTGAATGACGTAATTTTATGTTAATTGTGACGTATTGTCTAGTCCGTAGTGTGATGTAAGGTTTTAGTCGTGCGGCAGTTATTGTGTGGAACGTTGTGGAAGAAAGATGTGTTTCTTGTAGTTCCAGCTTGTATTCCTCATTGATTGTTAAAGTTACTAGCGAGAACCCGGCATGCGTTGCAATGCCACTCGATTAGAAAAGTGTTTGTGTTTTAATTAAGTTTTAAAGTAATTTTTAAATAGAACATATTTATTGTTTTTTTCCGTCTGCTGTGTACACAAATAAATTAGACGTTTTTGCGACCAGTGAGCAGGCAACATACAGCTGTCCACGTGAGCAGGCAACATACATCTGTCCACGTGAGAAGTATGGATTTTCAAAATGTAGTTCACACACTTGTAGCGATTGATCCACCCATGAAGTAGCTCTGTTTTAAATTATATTTAGATAGCTCAAATATGTATTATTTTTAAATCAAGGCCCCCGGCAAAATTTTAAAATGGTTGTACTTATGTCACACTGAAACTGAAATGTCGTTTGTATTTGATTGATTTCTAGCCACTCATGCAATAGCACTGATTGAAATTATATTTGTATAGCTCATATAAGAAAAAAATAATTTGGTGCTCCGGCCCCAAAAGGAATATTTCAAAATGGATAATCTAATTCAGAAACCTTTTGTGCGCACAACAACTTACCAAAGTTTTATCGCAATCGGATGAATGGTACAGGAACACATATGGAAATTATATTTAGCTCATAAAAAAGTGGGGGGGGGGGGGAATTTAGGTCCCTGGTCCCAAAACGGAATATTGTAAAATGTGTGTAATAATTCAGAAACATTAGCATTTTTTAAAACTATTCACAAAATATTCACCACTTTCGGATTAATGGTATACTTATATATATTAATTTTTATATATGTATAGATACAGTTTACCGAATTAAGATACCTTGTTTTGCAATTATTCAAGGATGATCTGTCTGTCTGTCTGACTGTCTGTCTCTCTGTCTGTCTGTGTGTCTGTCTCTCTGTCTGTCTCTCTGACTGTCTCTCTTTCTTTCTCTCCTTATGTCTCTCTGTCTGTCTGACTGCTTGTATGTTTGTCTGTGTGTCTGTTTGTCTATCTATCTACCAATCTATCTATCATCTACCTATCTACATATCTACCATCTACATGCCTGCCTACCTACCTACCTACCTGCCCACCTGCCTACCTACCTACCTACCAACCTAACTAACTAACTACCTACCTACCTATCTACCTAGCTATCTACCTATCCAGCTACTATCTTAATTGATCTACCCATTTATCTATCTATCTATCTACCTATCTCCTTACCTACCTATCTATATATCTACCTACTTACCTATCTATCTATCTACCTACTTACCTACCTACCAACCTATCTACCACCCTTCCATCCATCCGTCTATCTATCTTTTATCTACATCTCTATATATCTATCACATATCTGTGTATTTGTCTGTCTGTCTGTCTTTCAGTCTATCTCTCTCTCTAATAAAATCTCTATTTTTTAAATTTAATTTTCACTTATGTAAAGTGATTGGGTTTTGATATCCAGGGGTATAATTATGTAAATGTATATATATTTTGTTAACGTCATTGATTTTCTAAATTGGTTAACATATGTTCATAATATGTAAAATGAGAATATAGCTTATTTTTTTACAACTGTTATGTCATTGGATTGAAAGATATTGTCATCCAAGTAAAAATGCATGAACTCAATTTCCTACCATCGATATAAATGTATCGAAGAAGGTTAGTTATTGATCAAATTTATCCTGAGGCTTATCTTGTGCTGCATTGGGAAAATGAAGGTATAGTGTACTCCTCGCCCAGAAAGTTTTTAAAAAATAAATAAATCATCCACTTGAATGTAGCCCCCTTACTAACGCAATAAGATTTTTTTTTTGCATTTAATATGCTTTGTTCTTATCTAGATCAGTGATAAGTGCATTAAAAATGCTATTTGGCTATTTAGTTTTGCTGCACCAACTTAATTAAACGACATATTCTTATTAAAATTATTTTTAAATGTAGAGTTTTTACTACTTTATAAATTTCATCAAAGTTTATTTTTGGAATGAATAAAAAAGTACAAACTTATTTATTAAATGTTAAAAATACAAAGCTAAATTAGTATTTAAGTTTAGCAATTTAAAAAGAAATCAATGCTATTTATTAATTTTACTTATAAGAAGGGGAATGTACATTATCAATTTTGTCACGCTCTTTTATTAAATCAGATAACTTTTAGCTTTTGCTAAATAAGCAATCGCACAATGACGTCATTTGCGTGATTATTTAGAACTAATTAATTTTATTTTTATTTCGCCTTATTGACAACGCGCTAAAGAGCGCACTAACAACAACTGATGTTCAGGTTTTCCCGATAAGTGTGATTACTGTGTATTTCTTTGATCATATTTTTTTTATTTAATTTTTTTTCATAACCTTTAAAAGCATATAAAATGCTTAGATAGTTCTTTATTTGTTTCCTTATATGTATTTGTGATTTATAATAATAATACTTAAACTTTTGCTAAAATAAAAACGGAAATATAATATTTTTTGCGCATGTAAATTTATTCGATTTCCGTAAAATAATAGAAAATAACTATGATTGTTTTTAAGAGTCTGAACGTATCAAAATATTTTCGGGTTTTAAGCGTTATGTCACTATAGCTCATTCTTATATATATAGTTAGTTCGAAAAGGCTTGAGTTTATTCACTAATAATTGGAATAGTAAGACCTATTACAACGTGTTGTGGGAACTTGATGAATGTCTCAATCCAGAAGTACATGAGGAATGGACTACGATGAGTCACTTCCTTGTTTTGTCACGTGATACGAGTAAGCCTTCGGTAGCCTATGCTACACATAACAACACATAACAACAGATAACAGCTGATCAGCCATTAACATAACTTTTTAAGCAAAATTTTTGTCTCCGTCAGCGCTTCCCCAATGTTAATTAAAAATTTCACTTTTCAAAATATTCTTGAATACATGTGTTTTTTTAAAATGACATTCATAAATGTGACAATAATTGTAATTCAGTTAAGATTAAATGAAGAAAGTTGTTTGAAGAAAAATTTGTTAGCGACTAGTGTGTTGCAGACAGCCTACCGGAAGTCTTACTCGTACTTACGCTTATCACGTGACAAAACAATCGACTCATCGTAGTCCATTGACAATCGGTGCTTGGTGCTATAAATGTAGCACAAATATCCAAAAGAATGGCAATATTGCCGAATCGTTCTCCTTTATTACAATTCGAACCATCTCGTCGAAAGTCTGCATCAATCCACATTTCATTTTTTACTGCAAGCACAAATCTTAAGCTACGTTACTGCTCCGTTACATTCCGCAGAATGTCATCTAAGTATCCAGGAATGCCGTATATCTAGAAACCAGTGCTGCAACTTCTTCTTGGCCAAAATTAAAATCTCAAGTGTCGAAAAACGCTGATATCTCAAAGATTCGCCATTGCATCAAATCACTTTCAGGAAAACGAGAATCCAGGTTTAAACATAAACTTTCAACGAATTTTAGGATGGAACTCATGCTTATAGCCTCGTCATATGCAAGCAATTCAACAACTTCTTCGGACCAGTGCACATTATCATCAAGGTACTGGGCACGGAGCTTAGTGGTCCTTGCTTTTACAAACAGGTATGCCTCGATGGTCGTACGATTTTTTCTATGTAGAAGCTTGCACAATTCATCAAGCTCGCCAACAAATTTATCATAGACAATCAGTGAAGTTCGAAGCTACATATCATTTAGTTTCTTCAAATAGTACTTATGAACTGGATCATTATACAGATCCACCTGCTCCTCACAGCATTCAGTCAACACTTGTATGTTCCTCAGCAATGCTCGTAAGGCAAAGTGTCGCGGAAGCTATCTGATTTCATTTATTGGTCTGAAGGCTACATTCCAACACCTTAGCTACTTCGGTAAACTGGGCTTTCCATACTGTTGACCTAGTGAACAATGTGTACACTGTCCTAAGGAATGTTTCAATGTCTGCCATTAAACTTTGATGTTAACAAGCATCACCGATGCCTAAATCTTCACGATAAGCAAGGCAATGTTGTTCCAGTAGATGTGGAATACGTCGGCGAAGAATTGCTGCAGCTCCATTTTTCTTGCCTAGCATAACTGATGCACCATCAGAGGTAAAGATAACCATTTTCTGCATGTTCAATGAATTCTATTGATAAAACTCTTGCTATTGCTGACTCCACAGATTTACAGTCACATGCCAACAGAGACAAAGTTCCAACAAACTATCTTGTAAACATTACCGGGATATGGCCGAAACCAGTGGCGTAGTGGGGGGGGGGGGGCAAGGGGGGCATCATGCCCCGAGCGCTACTAACAAAGGGGCGCCAAATGGTATATTTTACATATAATTTTGTATGGTTTTCGAATATGGGGGGGGGCGCTAAAAAGGTATTGTGCCCCGGGCGCGAGTTAAGCTCACTACGCCACTGGTGTGAATGTATCGAAACTATAACCAGATGTGTGAATGTATCAAAACTATAACCGGGTGTGTGAACCTATTAAACCTATAACCAGGTGTGTGAATCAGTGGCGTAGTGAGGGAGTGGGCAAGAGGGGCATCATGCCCCGGGCGCTACTCACAAAGGGGCGCCAAATGGTATATTTTAATATAATATTGTATGGTTTTCGAATCGGGGGGGGGGCGCTAAAAAGGTAATGTGCCCCGGGCGCGAGTTAAGCTCACTACGCCACTGGCCGAAACTTAGCGTATAAAATCAATATTTTTGTCATTGAAATTTTAATGCTCTCATCTACTGTTAATATGGGGAACTTCGCATTGCGGAGTTAGCTAGTTATTTCACCCTTCACTACAGAATCAATAGAACCACCAAACTCAAAAGCGTAATTAATTCTTACTGCGCTAGCTATCATGGGCTCGGGCATATTTAGCCATATGGATGTGTATGTTTTGGCCGCATTCATAGATGAGTTCGTGTTCGTTGTCAATCAAAATTTTAAGTTGGTCTTCCTAAGCACTTTTACATTGTGCTGCTTCTTTTCTCATGCCTCGAGATCAGGCGACCCTTTCTGTGGGCATTCGCAGTACACTCCTGCCTGTATTATGTATAGAACGAAGTCTCTGTACAGCATCTGCGTGTATTTTTTTGCTTGACAAGTCGTTTAAGATATCCAGCATTCAAGCCTCCCACCTTTCCCCTTTTGAAGCACATTTCACATATAATGGCATTATCAAGTTCACGATATTTAAAACTATCACCCTGCCTGAATCTTGTAGTGTGACAGTCCGCTCTGACGACGAATCTGCTAGTGTGACAGTCCGCTCTAACGACAAATCTGGTAGTGTGACAGTCCACTCTGACGACGAATCTGGAAGTGCTGCATGCACACAGTCATTGAGACATTCCGTTTTAAAATTTGATCTACACTTTTTCTTAGCATGCGATGTTGCTGACAGTTCGCTTAGCTGACGTTTAGATATAACGGTTAAGAACATTGTTAAAAATGATTAGCTACTACATAAATAATAAACTAGAGATATTCGATTTATTACTTTATAAACATTCACAGCGCACTAGGCGCCACGAAATTTATATGAATAGCGGAGGTGGTTCAAAACTAGCCTATCTTGATCAAGTATCAGTAATTATATAAATCAATAGTTCTACTTAAAAAGTAGAAGACGAAAATAAAGATCTAAATCAAATTAAAAACATAGTTGAAAGTGTTATTAAAACTGTAGAGCGCATCTTATCTTTACAATTTGATTTTTATAAAAATTTGCTGAGCGGATACCCAAAACTGCTGTGCGGCGTCTGTGAGATAGCTGCGCGGCCGCGCAGCCGCGCAGATTAAAGGGAACATTACCCCCAACCATAAAATTATATTCGTTGCTACTTCATAACTGGAGAGTATGTGTGTTTTCCGATAGTCTTAGGTGACTCCTGTGAAAGGGTCTTTCGATCACTAAAGGGTTCGCGACCCACTGGTTGAGAACCGCGGCTACAAAGAATGCAGTTTTGTAGATACTTAAGATTGTAGTTACCATCAAGCTCCGCAAGTATTGTGAGGCAATTATTCTTATGGAGATGTATGTCCCGTACTTACATTATACAGGTCTATGACATTTGCAAAAAACAAAACAAAAACTGTTATATGTTCACAGGAAATACGATAACTTTGGCTTTGTGACTTCGCTGTACGTGTATTGTTATAAGAATGGTATCTAGACATTCAGGGTACATATGTATACATTTATTCTTATTGAATTATTTAATAATATAATATACATGTATTGGTATGATATTGAATTATTTAAGATTACAACTTACCTGTACCGCTATGAGAATAGCTGTTAAGATGAGCTGGGACTGTGGGCTAACAAATCTGGGACGCCTGTTGCTCTTGGTCCCACTCTCAAAGATGCGGTAGATTCTGATGACCTTTACCAACAAGGGAGCGTAGAGCCAGGTGAAGCTGAGACAGAATGAAAAGTATCGCACCCCGCACGTGATCGGGGTGGGCGTCGCCTGTAAGAGAATGACCGTCAGGTAGCCGAGAAAGATGGCCCCCATCTGGAGGATGCTCAGCTCCTTGCTGGCAGCTTTGATGACGCGCACATCCCGGAAGTAGACGTAGCAAAAAACGACAACCACGGCGCAGATAAGGGCGGCTACGCCCAAACAGATTTGAATAAGAGGCAGCGTATCGGATATGTCTTGATAAGTCAGGGGAATCTCGAGGCAAGTCTTAAAATCCGTATTCGGGTCGGGCCACATGTATTTAGCACACCGCTCGCAGCCCGTGTTGTCGTTGTTAAGTCGCTCGTTTTCCCGGCACTCACGGCATTCCCAGCAGCACTCAGGCTCCTTCTGTATCTTGTACTCGCCCACAACACAAGGGCGGCTGCACACAGACTCGGGGGCCGCCCGCGGCGGTAGGCCGTCTGCAAGTGGAACCACAGTCTCTTCTTTTCTCAGATGGTTCCATGATACGGGACCGTTCATGGATGTAATCTTCTGCCGTTCAATATCGTACGTCGCTTTGAGCCTCATCTCGGGACCAACAGTGGATATTCGATTCACAAAAGAGATATTTGTAAAATCTAGAACGATTTGATAAATATTGTAGAGTCCTTGTGCATCTCCGTCAGAATTAAACTTAATCCGACCATTATAGCTACTGAACGAAACATTTTTCAAGTAGTTTATAAAAGATTGATTTTTCAAACAGAAATTGGCATCCTGACCAATAGCGTTCGGGCATTCTTTGGTGAGCATGTCGTGTGCACCGTGCGCGAACGTTAAGACTGCGTCGATAAAATTTGACGTCATTTCATAAAATACAAAATCTTTGGATTGGAGGATATCTAAATGTGGATCGCATCTGCCATCGTCCAAAGAGCAGCCGGCTAAATTTTCCCATGCCAGTTTCAGCCAAGGGTTTGTTGAGCTGACGACATCGAGTTTTCTCAAGTAGTTGTAGTAGTCTGCCACAAGCGAGGAGTAGTATGTGAAGGAAAACATTCCCACGACTTCGTTCTCAAAGCCTTTGAATTCGGTACGGTAGTTTTGCCCGACGCCCTCGCTGCCTAGCCAAATAAAATGGCCGCTCGCATTGTAATATCGCGCCCATTTGAAAAGTTGTTTGGCAGCAGAAGTGAATGTGAAGAGTATAACAACGCGAGCGTGAGGGTGGGAGAGTAAATCTTTCATGACGTCATCGTAATTGGTGTGAGAGTCGGTGCGATGAGACGTGGCGATGCAGATTCCATGTGAACTGCTGGTTGATTTGATAGTTTCGAAGGCATTTTCTCCGTAAGATCCGATTTCGTAAATCACCGAGATATACGACCAGCTGTTGTCTTCCGCGAATTTCAACATGGCCTCCACCTGGTATTTATCGGGAGGGATTACTCTCACGAAATTGGGGTAGACGGATTTATCGCTAAGACTATCGCTCGTTGCGACAGTGCCGACAACGGGGATTCCCGCCACGTTTAAAATCTGTGTCATCATGACGGTCGGCTGACTGAAGGTTGGGCCGATGACGCCGATGACGTCATAGTAAGGCATAACGTTAGCGTCTTCGCCGTAAACCAAAGTAGCGTCACAGGACGTGATGACGGTTCGTGCCGGAGAGACTCTCGGGAGAAAATAGAAAGACTTTCCCACGACACTATTCACAATATTGCAGTCATTCAACACGACGAATCCTAGCGTGACGTTGGGAAGCAGCGCCGAGTTCTCATTCACCAGCTTCACGGCGAAGGCCACGACCTCAGAATACTCCAGAGTGATCGAGCCCGCGGGAATGGACTCCAAGCAGAACGAGCCAGCGGCATCGGTCAGTCCAACAAAGGACGCAATGTTGATATCGCCCGGTTTAATATACGCTTTGGTGTCCAGGTGGGACGTGGGCTTAAGTGGACCGTATCGATTCTGTGAAGTAATCTCCAAAGACGAAGTTGAAATTAAAGCAAGAACGAGATACAATGAAACACTGTAACGTAAATACCCGTACTTGTTATACATTCTCAATATTTATATAACTGTTTTCAGTCCAAAGATTTCAGTAAAAACTTCAAAAATTTATTTTGCTTATATTGCCAAACTAACAAGCATTTGTGGTCACTGACATTTAGACTTGCTATTCTGCTCCGTTCTCTGACACCCTCCAGGATCAATTAAAACTATTTCGATATATCGATATAATGAACCAGTATTTTAGTCCGAATCAGAAGTCGTGACGGCAGCGAGTGGGCCGTGCGAGTTTTTTCTGTGGCATGGATAAGGTAAACGTGTCAAGGGTTACACTATACTCAGCAGTAGTGTACCACAAGATTGATCCATGTCCAGTTTAAGTCCACTACACAGAATCAACGAGTCTTATAGTTTGAATCAAATTTCGACCCGGCCTGGCATATATGAGATTAATGTGGCCAAGGGTAACACTATACTAAACAGTATTTTGAAGGGTAACGCTATACAGAAAAGTATTTTAAGGGACTGTGCAGAGCTTCACGTTGAGTATATTAATTGCGTGGAAAATAAAACCTGTTGAAAGAAAATAGAACTCTGTATATCACAATATTGGTCTGTGTCCAGTTACAGTCAACTACACAGGTTACCATGGCTGTGCGCTATTGAATCTAAGATCTGATTGACTGGGCATTTTGCATGTTATCGGATGCGACGATTCACTCTTGACCATTTGTACTCTGTATTCTCGTGAAAAAACAAAGCAATCGATTTCTGGCCCTAAACATAACCAAACATATTCCCACTCTAAATTCACGGGTAGATCTATTGGAACATCTATTTATAACCGATGTTATCATGCACAGTGTTAAGTTTAAAAATAAAAATAAATTTTATCTACTCCAGGCAACATACAGCTGTCCAATGGGAAGAATGGATTTTTCAAAATTTAGTTAACACACTTGTAACCATTGATCTACCCATGCAGTAGCTATGTTTTAAATTATATTTATATTGTTCAAATATTTTTATTTTAAAAAAAATTAAAGCCGCCGGCCCAAAATGCATTATTGTAAAATGGTCGTATTTATGGCACACACAAACTGAAGTGTCGTTTATATTTGATTCATTTCCATCCACCCATGCAATAGAACTGAATGAAATTATATTTTTATAGCTCATATAAGAAAATAACTATTTAGGGCCCCCGGCCCCAAAAGGAATATTTCAAAATGGATAAGCTAATTTAGAAACCTTTGCTGCGCACAACAACTTACCAAAGTTTTATCGCAATCGGATGAATGGTAAAGGAACGCATACGGAAATTATCTTTAGTTCAAAAAAAGTGTGGAAAAAGACTTTAGATCAAAAAAGTGTGGAAAAAGACTTTAGAACCTCGGTTTAAAAACGAAATATTGTAAAATGTGTGTAATAATTCAGAGACATTTGCGGGCGTGTGTACAACTCGCACAATTTTATTCTCTTTTGGATTAATCGTATAGAACCCCATACGGGACATACATACATACATTTTAAATTATATATATTATATATATATAGTTTACCGAATAAAGATATCGTTTCCGCAACTATTCAAGGATGAATTCTGTCTCTATCCATTAAATCCATCCTATCCATCATTTCCTATCCATCCCTCCTATCCAATCCTAACCAATCCTATCCTATCATATCCAACCCTATCATTTCCAGTCATATCCAATACTATCCAATCATATCCAGTTCCATCCTATCCATTCCTCCTTCCATCCCTCCTTTCCCACTCCCTCCCTCACTCCATTCCTTCCTTCCCCCATCCCTTCCTCCCAACCCCTCCCCCCATCCCTCCATCCCTCTACTCGCTCTCCCTCCCTCCCTTCATACGTCCCTCCCTCCATCCATCCATCCATCCATCCATCCATATATCCATTATTCTATCTATCTATCTATCTATCTATCTATCTATATATCTATCTATCTATCTATCTATCTATCTATCTATCTATCTATCTATCTATCTATCTATCTATCTATCTATCTATCTATCTATCTATCTATCTATCTATCTATCTATCTATCTATCTATCTATCTATCTATCTATCTATCTATCTATCTATCTATCTATCTATCTATCTATCTATCTATCTATCTATCTATCTATCTATCTATCTATCTATCTATCTATCTATCTATCTATCTATCTATCTATATATCTATCTATCTATCTATCTATCTATCTATCTATAAATCTATCTACCTACCTACCTACCTACCTACCTACCTAACTACCTACCTACCTATCTAAATATCTACCTACCTATCAACCTACCTAACTACCTACCTACATATATATCTACCTACATACCTATCCATCCATCCATACATACATACATCCACCCATCCACGCACTCTTCAATCCATCCATCCATCCATCAATCTATATATATATCCGTCTATTTTTCTGTTTGTATTTATATCTGTCTATCTGTCTGTCTTAATGTCTATCTAATTAAATTTCTATTTTAAAAATATAAATTTCACTTGTGTGAAATGATTTGGTTTTGATATTCATGTGTATAATTATATAAATGTATTTTCGTTTTGTTAACGTCATTGATTTTCTTAATTCGTAAACATATGTTCATATGTAAAATGAGAATATTGCATCTATTTTTTACATCTGTAATGTCATTGGATTGAAAGATATTGTCATTCAATTAAAAGTGTAAAAACCCAATTTCCTACACCCCGATATATATTAAGTATTGAAAAGGTTAATTATTTATCAAATTCATTCTGAGGCGTATCTTGTGCTGCATTTGGCAAAATGAATGTGTTGTTTTACACCCCCCTCCCCCCACACACAGAGAGAGTTTTAAAAAAATCACCCACTGGATTGTAATCCCCATATTACGCAAAAAGAATTTTATTGCATTTAATTTGCTTTGTTCTTTTTAGATGAATGACAAGTGCATTAAAATTGCTATTTGGCTAGGTAGTTTGGCTGCAGCAATTGAATTAAACGACACATTCTTATTAGACTTATTTTATAAAAAGTTTACTTTTGGATTGAATAAAAAGTAAAAACTTATTAAAAGTTAAAAATACAAAGCTAAATGTGTATTTATTTTTAGCAATTTAAAAAGCAATCTGTTTATTAATTTTAATTTTATTAAATCAGAAAACTTTTAGCTTTGGCTTTATAGGCAATTCGAACTATGACGTCATTTGAGTGATTATTTGGAACTAATTGATATTATTTTTATTTCGCATTATTGACAACCAACTAAAGAACGCACTAATGGCAACTGATGTTTGAGTTTTCCCGATAAATGTGATTACTGTGTAATTCTTTGATCATATTTTTTAATTTTTTTTTTGCATAACTTTCAAACGCATATAAAATGCTTATGATAGTTCGTTAGTTGTTACTTTAAATGCATTTATAATTTATAATAATGATACTAAAACCTTTGCTAAAATAAAAGCGAAAATTTCCTCTTTTTTTTTTGGCGCATGTAAATTTATTCGATTTCCGTAAAAATAATAAAAAATAACTATGATTGTTTTAAAGAGTGCGAACGTATCAAAATAATATCGGTTCTTAAGCGTTATCTCAGCATAGCTCGTTTATATATATATATTCATCATGATTCAAGTTCTAACAATTAATTTTAAAATTTGCAGGTCGGTTTCATATTACATTTTTTTAAGAATCAAATTGCAAAAAATAAAAAAAAAAAAAAAAAATTAATTAAAAAAAAAAAATACTTATTTGTTCAAAAAAAATATTAAAAACTGATCCGAAAGAGAAAACACTAGTAATTCATACCTATCTCCCCTTACGGGCACCACTCGTACAACGCACATACTTACTAATTAGGTAGGGCACAGCTTCATAAAAAATGTAGGTATATCAAAGAATTGCAAGATTCGGTTGTGTTGTTGCATTACGCCTTGTCTCAAATTATATCCCCAGAAGTTAATTTGTGCACCTATCATTACCGTTAGAGTTTGTGTCCACTGAGTCTTTAGTCTCCACAGGGCCACTGACTGCACAACTGATATCACCATAAGTTCATATGCGCGCCTAAAATTGCTGTTAGAGACTGTTCCACTCAGTCTTTGGTCTCAACAGGGCCACTAACTGCACAACTTGTATCACCAGAAGTTCATGTGTGCGCCTAACCTCGCCGTTAGAGACTGTGTCCACGGACTCTTTGTTCGCTCATTTCACTCAAAAATGTCAATGATCTCGTTAAAAAAAAAATAACTTAAAAAAGTAAATTAATCGTGACAGAGATTTAACGCGGCGAGCTTCTTTGAGATTCTACGAGATTCTGTGACGAACTAATCCAATCGAGGTTGTCAGACAAAAGGAAAAGCTTTGCTATCGATTCAAACGTTTTTCTAATTCATTTTTTAAAACTCTTTTTTCGCTCATTTAATTACTTTAATTATTTTTGTCTTTATAAAAAATCGAAAGTCTTCGTTTTTAAGAATGTACCAGAGCTTTTTTTAAAAATAATAAGTTAAATGACACGAAACTCCATTATTGTTTCTATATAATTGAATGTGCATTTGAAAAGTGCGCCGAAGTGACGCAAAAGAAAAATCTGCACTTGCTAGAAAAGACTGGTCACATCGGCTAAATGAGACTGGTCACATCGGCTAAATGAGACTGGTCACATCGGCTAAATGAGACTGGTCACATCGGCTGGATGAAACTCGTCGGACCGTGTAGATGAGACTCGTCACATTGGCTAGATAAGACTCGTCACACCGGGTAGATGAGACTCGTCACATTGGCTAAATGAGACTGGTCACATCGGCTAAATGAGACTGGTCACATCGGCTGGATGAAACTCGTCACACCGGGTAGATGAGACTCGTCACATTGGACAGATAAGACTCGACGACCTCTGATTGTGGCTCATCTAAGAAAAGTATAGCTCCGATGGTTAACCTCAAGGACTATGATTGCATCTCCTGTAGCGTTCATGGTGGCAGGTTTTATTTTACAGTTGACTTGCATTTGGGTCCACAGTTGTGTAGAGACAAAAAAATGTTTGGGGGATGGGGCTTATACTGTCTGGTTAAACAACTCACCTTCCTCGCCATTAAAAGGGGGAACCGATACAACAGCTATATCTCGCTCCTCTCTCTCTCTCACTCTTTCTCTATATCTCTCTATGTCCCCCTCTCTCTCACACACACTCTCTCTCTCTCTCTAAGTCTCTCTTTATGTTTGGAAAAAACAAAAACAACTTCTACATCTGGTTAATGAGCATTGACAAACCATTATGGTAAAAAATAAAATTATTATTGTGTGTCCTATAAAAAATACAATTACAATAATTTTGTAAACATTTCGCTCCACGATGGGATCCCGATCCTGGTGGAATCCCATTTGGAACCCGTTTCCCTTTTTGGATAACAATCCCGGTTGATAGAAATGCAGAGAAAAAAAAAATCAGCTTGCCGGCAAGTAAGACAAGAAATGTCTGCACAATTACATCGACTCGACAAAAGCCTACCGATGAGAAAGAGGTGCAGTCTTGGTGAATGTGTCGTCGGATGTTAGATATTAATAAACCTAACCACATTCTCCGAGTATCATAGTCACGCCTCACGATGACACGTTGCTTGTTCCATTCCTCTCTCATGTGAATAACAAGAGATCGCTGCTTGCCAGTCGTTTGATGCTGACGTCATCCATCATTATGTCTGACAATGGTTGTTGAGATTTTATAACAAAAATGATATTATCAGTTTCTCTACTTTCCATTCTGAAGTCTCCACAGGGCTGTGTGGTCTTTGCTCGTCTCTTTGCATTAGGTGGGCAGCTCAACCGTCTTTGATGTGCACATCATTAACTAATTATGATAGAGTTGCCCATGCCATGGAGCTTTCAAGTATTTTACTAAGACATAAGCCGGTCAGGTAAATACAACAGTGAGTGGTAAGATTTAATTATGGAATGCAAAAAAAAACTAAGAAATTTAAGACGTTTCCGCAAAACGCCTTCGTCAATACAAAAGAAATAAAATATGACATTAGTATAAATGAAGCATTTTAATAATATATATTTACATCTGAACTATTAAGAAAAGTAAAGGAAAGAATTAAGGTGGTCCCAATTATGGGCGCAGTACCTTGACCAAACGTAAATGAGGAGAACAATGGATGGAAGTACAATTTGAAATTGAACAGGGCAAGAGAAGGCATCGATGTAAAACTTTGAATATGCTTTAGATCGTGTGGGTCAACGTATCAAATTGTTTCATACCATGTAAATCCTTTCAGGTGTGTTACGCAAACGCAATATACTAGTAACTATTATGTCTTGTAGCCCATACGGATAAGCACTGTTTTTCAAACGGGACAAAGGTAAAATTTCCTTACAACCATGCATCTAATAGCTCCAAGGCGGAAGTTAATATCATTATAAACCAGATTAAAAGAGACGCTATAACCACATGCGACTCTCCGCATTCTATTATATCTAATGCTTTATTGAATTTAACCCCGGCCAAGAAAGGTCAAAGGTCAACTCCCTTCAGTTGAAGCTATGAAAAGAAACATAAGAAATTATAGAAAAGAGGACACTCGGGGTCCAAAGTCCAGCTATTCCTACTCATGGCAGGGACATCAGACGGGGTCCAAAGTCCAGCTATTCCTACTCATGGCAGGGACATCAGATTCATTAGTGAATATATTTCTACTGAGAATGGTGAAGACTTTTTTTGTTTGATTCTGGGCCTTTAGATGACAGAATTTTGATATTTTCAAACAGGAATAATCTACGTTTACTTTCAAGCTAAAAAAAACTGGTATGCAGATGGTACTTTTAAAACGGTACCACCTTTATTTAAACAATTGTGTACCATACATGGCTTTCTTACGTGAAAACAATGCTGTTCAATTAGTTCATACACTTATTCCAAACAAGACTATACAAAGATATTTACAACTTTTAAGAGCTATCAAAGACTTGGAGTCTACTTGTAATCCTCATAATATTCTCATAGACTATAAGCTGGCAATGGTAAATGCCATAAATGTTGAATTCCCTAAAACAATTATTCGAGGATGCTTTTTTCACTTCTGCCATTGTATCTATAGAAATTTGCTAACAAACGGCTTGAAGCTAAATAACAACTATGACACCGAATTTGCATTAAGGATACGAATGTTATCTGCTTAGCATTTGTGCCTACACAGCATTTGGTAGAGTATTTGCAGTTACTTTGCAACAAAAATATTTTACCCCCTGAAGCTCAAGTAGTTGTTGACTATTTTGAGGACACATAGATCGGTCGACCTAATCATAGTCACCGTCGACCACCCCGATTTCCCCTTCATGTGTGGAATTGCTTTGATGCCAATCAGCAAGGTTTGCCAAAAACCAACAATGCTCTTGAAAGTTGGCACGAGGGGTTTCTTCTTCTTCTATATATTAAGGGCCCACGATCAATGTATTGATCATTATGGCTCCTATGAATTTAGATGGGATTTGCAATGTCTCTGTGGCTGGTGTTGATGAGGATATTTCACTAGTTACAAGAGTAACTGTGTGAGGGTATCATGCACTGGGGGTTGGAAGGCCTGGGGCAATAGACGCAAATGAGTCAAGTGTTGTCGCCTCAACTGTTCCTTTTGGAAGCTTGTTGCAGTCCCTGATTGTCTTTGGCAGGAATGAGCAGTTCCTATACTGGGTTTCTCGCTGGCATGAGCCGGAACTGCCTGTCATGGCCTCGTCGCTGTCTATGGGTGAGAGGGATGAGAACCAAGTTTGCGCTGACCACCCCAACATTTGGAATCTCATAAAAGCTATCAAACGTGAACAAAGTTTAAACGAACTTCGTATTGTACAATACATCAGTGGTCAAGGGCCTCCTTCAGGAAGAAAAAAATATAAAGATTCAGCCGAAAGACTTACCCGCATTGTCAATTCTTTTGAACCCAATATTCTGGCTGAGGACTATTTACGTGGAATAGCACATAACATTGCCTACTAATGTGTGACATTGAATTAAATGAACCAACAATCACAATAGAACTGTTTTATTATATTTATAAATGATATATAACTGCATGAGACTTCATTTTTTGGATATAGTCCTTTTAAAGTTTCATAACATCTTGTGATATTTGACAAGACCCATTGGTTTTTCATTATTTTATCTGTGAGCACTGTTATTATTGCTAAGGAAGGTATAATTTATACTTTGTAAAGTTGATTAATTGATACTTTTCGAGGTAGGTCTATTGTAAATATCAGCAATTAGTGTAGCTGTATAATTGAGGCCTCTTTGACACACTGATGGAAAATGGCCTGACCTAGGATCAGAACTGCATTCGTGATAAAAAAAATGAAGTTGTTTTTCTTTTATGACTGGAGAGAACTGATGTACATTTTCAGAAACTATTGTCTATAAGAACTATCTTATGTTATTGTAACTTTTTTCTGATAGTGATGAATGAGTTTTTCATCTTGCTCATGTTTTTTAGATGTTGGAACTAAAGAAACATTTTATGCATTGTTAGTTGTTAAATAGTAAAATGAAGTGTAGATGGATTTAATTGTTAATTGCAATAATCTGAAACAATATAAACGTTTCTACTATGAGAGAATATTAAATAAATTCTTTAGTTAGTGACAACTGTCAATACATAAATTATTTTTTTTAACATCTTTTGATATATTTCTCATTTTATTTATATTTTATTTAAAAACAAATAAATATCTCATGTCTCAAACATGTTTAAGTTTTTCGAGATCAACCTATTTACTGAGAATTTACAATGAAAATTTTAGGTGATCCGGGCTGAAGAAAACCCATGTTCATCTAGATCAGGGGTGGGCAAACTACGGCCCGGCATTTGATTTTATCCGGCCCTCTGAGGCATTTATTAATTTTAAAAAACTCTTTGTTTTTAAGTCATATTGTTGAATTTTACAGAATTTCATGTACCGTTATAATTGTTTTTACATTTTGCATCAACATTTTTCTAATTTTCAATTTTTAAAAAACAGTCCTTGACTTTTGTCTTGTACTTGTAATGCTCAAATGCGATTTTTAATATAGAGAAATGTTTATCGACACGTACAAATTCGACATAATATACATGCGGCCCCCAAATAGTTTAACATATGTCAATGTGGCCCTCAGCACAAGTTTGCCCACCCCTGATCTAGATTCTAGAATGTAGTGTGATTTTGTTCTGCGCCACTGTTTTGAAAGGGATTCAAATAGTGTCCTCAGAGCCTCGATTTAAATTGGTATTTTCATCAAGAAAATCAATGTATTCTTCTTGATTTATATAGAGATTATTGGCACAGTTTAGTCAACATATTTCTAAGAATTAGTGAAGTGAGTAGTTTCATCACCCATTTTAACCCAAGCCTAAACTTTTGTACATCATCATATACAACTGTATCATGTAATGATTAATGTTATAATATTTGTTAATACACAGAGTCAATATCTAGCAGTTGATAAAGATCCATTAAACATTGTTCCAAAAAAGTAAACCATGCAATTAACATATTCCGATAAATGCAATTTAAAGTATTTTTATTGCACAAATGTTGTAGCATACATTATTTACCATAGAACATCGTGGACCAGAAAGTTTCAAGTCAAAATTCCAATACAGCAGATCAATGTTCTTTTTAAAAAAAGTTTGAATCTAAAGCGAAACTGTTGTAATATAAATTAGGAGGCGTTAAAGTTCCACATGCTAAGAAAGTCATTATTTTATAAAATTGAACTTCAATTGCTGATTCAGCTTTGAAAATAATTTTTTATTTATTATTATTATTGGTGGTTTTGTAAAGTGCGGTAACCCAGACCTAACTTATATTTCTTAGTGTATAAAAATATTTGAATTATTTAACTAAAAGCAGGTGAAGGGAAAAATAGCGTGTTAATTTCAACTCCGCCTTTTATTTTATAGCAATAGAATTCACATTTCCTTTCAAGTGACTTTTTAAAAACTTATTATTTTATTAATTTTTTTAAAATGATTTTTTTTTTTACAAATGTAATGAAACGGAATTATTGTCTTAATTGATATTTTGCAAAATTGTGTTAATTATTTTCTTACAATTTAAAAAAAAAACAGTCTTTGTCACAAACCTGAAATAATGTGTTTGATTAAGTTCAATGCATAACTGAAAGTATGTGAGAGATTTGAAAGTTCCTAATTTAATTATTTAGCAAGATATAAGACATATATATACAATTCAATCTAACACTACAGTCAAGTACAACGTATGTTGTTAGGTACAGTTTATAACTTCCATTTAACCTTTTCAATTTTGATCTGTTTGATGGTAGGCATTTTACATGACCCTAATTCTGAGACTTAAATCCTCATCATACTTTGTGGTACAGGTTCTTAACCAGCAATGCCTGCAACCCCAAGGGTTGTGGTGTGCAGTGCCAGGGACTGCTGGAGGACACAAACATGTTTTTAGCTTAAACACATAAAGTGCCAAATAATATAAAATAAATTGAAAAATTGTAGATCTATGCCTATATCTTTTTTAGGTAATAGCAGAAATGTACTAGCAAAACAACACAAGAAAAAAAGAGACACACATATTTTAAAAATCACTTTCCATTAATTTTGGATTGGAAAAGAAAGGATGGGGGATAATAAGTCAGGAATGAGAAAGGGAAGGTAAAGAAAACTTGTAAAATGTTAGAGTAATATGCAATCACCAGCTAAACTTTTACTTCTGAGCTGAATCTCCTTTTTGGGGGCAGTTCTTAAAAAGCATAAAAGGACAGTTTATATTTATTAATGTCACGTTAGTCATGAATGAAGATTAACATTATTTGGCCTACCATACATATCAATTTACAAATATTACTTTGCACATATATAACCGTTCAGGATTTTTCCTCTTAGAAAACTAAGATAGGTTAGATCTTACATGAACGTTTGATTGAATATTATTGATCTATTAGTATGACTACATTTTGATTAGAAATAATACCATAGACCAGGTGTTCCCCAAATCAAAAGCAAATAGAATGAATCAACCTGGCAATGGTCCTTAGTGCAATCTTGCACACCAAGCCACCAAACTTAACAGTTTGGCAAAAGCTGCTAACTAAGACTATAGTTATTATTGTAGCGTCCAGTCCATGTCCATGTCCATATGCATATTATAATTTTATGTAATTGTGCTCTTCTTCTTGAATTTATCAATTATATTGTAATTTATAATATTAAGTCTCAAGCTAAAAAAAAGTTAGGTAATACTATGGAAACTAAGCCTGCAATATTTTTAGAATAGCTAAATATTTATAATTATATATTACTGGTATAAAGTATAATAAAGTATCTACACTATCTGACATCTGATATTTTTATAATTATATACTACTGGTATAAAGTATAATAAAGTACCGACGCTAGGCCCTATATGACATCTGATATTTTTATAATTATATACTACTGGTATTAAGTATAATAAAGTACCTACAATATCTGACATCTGATATTTTTATAATTATATAGGCCTACTACAGGTATAAAGTATAATAAAGTACCTACAATATCTGACATCTGATATATTTATAATTATATACTACAGGTATAAAGTATAATAAAGTACCTACACTATCTGACATCTGATATATTTATAATTATATACTACAGGTATAAAGTATAATAAAGTACCTACACTATCTGACATCTGATATATTTATAAATATATACTATAGGTATAAAGTATAAAAAAGTACCTACACTGTGTTATTAAACCACGACTTACTGACTAAAACTTCTACTACAACTTCTAAGCAAACATTACTTAAAATTCAGTCTTACAAGTCTTAGGCGTAACTGGGTTTTTGACGCCCTTGGCTAATTTATTTTTGGGCACCCTTGATATTTAAATAAAAATTTAAAAAAACTAGAGATTTAGCGGCGCCCTTTTGAACTGGCGCAGGCCGGCGCCCTTGGCAACTGCCCAAATGCCAAGCCGTTGTTACGCCATTGCTTACAAGTCTTAGGCCTTGGCTTCTAAACAAACTACTAAAAGACTAAGCTTAGTGTAGCTGACGGAGTGAGAGTGACATTACATTACATTACACAGATTCCAGACTTTACATTGCTGGTGTTTGATTTTTTGAATCGATAACTTTGCGTATTTAAAACCTTAAAAAAATTGGCTAATTTAGATTCTTACTGCCTCAAGTTTGTATTTTGTATTCACTCCCCTTACAGTTGTAAGTTGTAACTAGAGTTACATTTTCCTTAAATTACGATGGCATGTTTTTTTAAATTTAAATTTTGATTGGTTGCTTTAAATATAATTTTAAATTTTCATTGGTTGGCTAATTTTAATATTTTTATGTGCTCTGGTATTTTTGAAAATGTGTTAGTATGTGTTTCACTCATTTTCTGGATTTAATTTCTTCCTCTCTCTCTTTAGAGATATTTCCAGCGAGAAGCCAGTATAGGAACTGCTCATTCCTACCAAAGACAATCATGGACTGTAACAAGCTTTCAAAAGGATTAGTTGAGGCGACAACACTTGACTCATTTGCGTCTATTGCCTCAGGCCTTCCAACCCCTATTGCATGATACCCTCACACAGTTACTCTTGTAATCAGTGAAATATCCTCATCAACACCAGGCACAGAGACATTGCAAATCCCATCTACATTCATAGAAGCCATAATGATCAATAAAGTGATCGTGGGCCCTTAATATATAGAAGAAGAAGAAGAAAAAGTGTATTCCATGACACTGTAAGTTAGGTTTTCATTATTTCTTTACTTTATAGTTATTTTTGGCCATTTCCTTTGCATTTTTCATATTTCTAGCCTTCAGTGTCAAAACCCATGTACTTAGGAGAGGGTAAAAACCCTGGTTAGGAAGAGGGTCAGAACTCTGTTTATGGAGAGTGTCAAATCCGTGGTTCCGAAAGTGTCAAAACCCAGGGTAGGGAAGGGTAAAAAAACCAGGTTAGGGAGAGGATCAAAACCCTGGTTTAGGGTTTGTGTTAGGTTTAGGGCTAGATTTTGGAAATTTTTTCATTAATTTTTAACGTTTTATTCTTAATTTTAGAATACGAGAGATTTTTTTTCCTCGGCCTCCATCTTGGTTGCCGCGATGTGATTCTTTTTCAATGTTAAATTTTAAAAAAGTCACGCTTTATGTAACCTGTACTGTAGACTGTACTGTAGACTGTACTGTAGACTGTGTACTGTAGCCTGTACTGTAGACTGTGTACTGACATGTCGGGACATCTTATTTCCAAGGATACCTACCAAACGAAATGTTGCTAACATTAAAATTTAGTAAAAAAACAAACTCCTTTTTGACAGGGAAAAGTTAAAATAAATAAAATTGTATCAAATTTTTTTAACTAATTATTATTTTTACACATTATATGTTATTAAAGAATGGTTAATAATAATGGAAGAAAAACATAATTAATTTAAATGTTAGAATAGATTTTCACAATTTCACACTCTAAAGTCTTTTCTCAGTACATATCACATATCACTATTACACTATCAAATTTTGCGTTCACTTTCTTTATGAACGTATTATTTTGTTTTTCTCTAAAGTGTGTTCAAAAATAAAATTTAACTAACGAAATTTTGAATGTGCGAACTGAGCATTTGCAAAAGTAAGCAACCTTAATTTACAACCAAAAGAAACGAACAAAAAAAATGCAAGCAAACTTTGTTTCGAGCAAATTTCCGTTCGACCAAACTTCCGTTCGATAAAAATTCCGTTCGCTCAAACTTCCGTTCGACCCAACTTTCAAAACCTACATTTTATACTTTCCATTAGATATATTTACTAAAATAATTGCACGCTACACACGATTGCTATATATATATATATATATATATATGTATACAGAGAGAGAGATAGAGTGAGAGAAATAGAGAGATAGAATGAGAGAGAAATTGAAAGAGACAGAGAGTTTGTTTGAAAGAGAGAGAAAGAGTGATATAGAGATATATACAGAGAGAGAGAAAGAACAGGGAAGAGAAAGACAGTGAAAAGAGAGAGAGAGAGAGAGATAGAAAGAAAAAGAACGAGAGAGAGGGAAAGATAAAGAGAGAGAGGAAGAAATAGAGAGAAAAATACAGAGATAGATAGAGAGAGACATTGAAAGACAGAGAGAGTGTGTGTGAAAGAGAGTGAAAGAGTGAGAGAGATAGAGAGAGAGAGAAATAAAAAGGGAGAGAGAGAGAGAGGGTGTGAAAGAGATAGATAGAAAGAAAGAGAACGAGAGAGAGGGAAATATAAAGAGAGAGAGAGGAAGATATAGAGGGAGAGACAAAGAGAGTGATAGAAAGAGAGAGATGGAAAGAGAGGGAGAAAAAGTGCGAGAAAGTGTGAGACAGAGAGAGAGAGATAGAAAGAGAAAGATAGATTAGAAAGACATAGAGCTAGAGAAAGGGCAAAAGAAAGAGAGAAATTAAAAGAGATATAAAACCAGAGGGAGAGAGAGAGAGAAAAAAAAAGAGATTGAGTGGAAGAGTGAGATAGAGAGAGAAATAGAGAGAGATAGAGAGAAAGAGAGAAAGAGGAAGAGAAGGAGAGAGAGAGTGTGTGTGTCAAAGAGAGAGAGAGAAAGAGAGGGAAAGAGAAAGAGAGAGTGTGTGTGTGTGTGAAAGAGAGAGAAAAAGAATGAAAGAGATAGTGCGGAGGAGAAAAAGAGAGAAAGAGATAGTGCGGAGGAGAAAAAGAGAGAAAGAGATAGTGCGGAGGAGAAAAAGAGAGAAAGAGATATTGTACTGACCCGAGCGTCATTTTTTTAATTTTAATTTTTTTTTTAGTTCGTAGTTGCTATTTTAGTTCGTAGTTGCTATTTTAGTTCGTAGTTGCTATTTTAGTTCGTAGTTGCTATTTTAGTTCGTAGTTGCTATTTTAGTTCGTAGTTGCTATTTTAGTTCGTTCACAAACTTTGTAATGTTGATGATAAGTTGGTGTTTCCAATGTTCTGTGGTGTCAGTAAATGAGGGCGGCAAAATCATTGATAGCCACTGGTGTCCGAAACTGTAGCTACCTCACTGGGTTAGCTACCTCACTGGTACAGCTACGTCACTGGTGCAGCTACCTCACTGTTGCAGCTACCTCACTGGTGCAGCTACCTCACTTTTGCAGCTACCTCACTGGTGCAGATACCTCACTGGTGCAGCTACCTCACTTTTGCAGCTACCTCACTGGTGCAGCTACCTCACTTTTGCAGCTACCTGACTGGTGCAGATACCTCACTGGAGCAGCTACCTCACTGGTGCAGCTACCTCACTGGTGCAGCTACCTCAGTGGTGCAGCTACCTCACTTTTGCAGCTACCTCACTGGTGCAGCTACCTCACTTTTGCAGCTACCTCACTGTAGCAGTTATAGCTTTATAGAACTAAAGAATAATAATGATTTCTTCCATGGAAAGTGGGGATAATATGGAAATTACATTTCAATAAAAAAAATATGTTATTCTGCGCTGGTATTAAAAATACTTAATCGGTATTTCCCATTGTTGTCCTTTAACAAAATTCTGTGAAACGGGCACGCTGCTAACACTTCAATAATTTGACATCAAACAACATGATCATACAAATCTTCACAAAACCCAATTACAATCGTTAAATATTGTTTTTTTTTCCTTGAGTAAAATCTTCGGAAAACAAAATTTCCATTGATCTCTTCATATATTTTTGTACCGTGTCATCGATGATCGATGTCTAGTGTTAATTGGGAACTTAATGATCTTACACATGTAGTACGATACCAATGAGGTCTGTGAACCTAATGATCTGACATTTATAATACGTTACCAAAGAGGTCTGTGAACTCAATAATCGGTAATATATACATAGACAACACTGCCGACACGTTTTGGATAAAGCGAGACATGTGTGTGTGGAATTTATCGCGTATTTGTTAAAACGGGCCCATAATTGCCGCAGCCTGAAGACATAATAGGACAATGTGAGGACTACTATTAATGTTTATCCCAAATTTCTAATGTAATAAAAAAATAGATTTGTTTAAAATCAATACATTTCCATTAAGCTTGAACAAGTTATGTACACTGAGCTCATCTTGATTCGCTATTATTGATTACCCATTATAATTATTATTGTCTTTAACTGAATATTTCTCACTCATTGGTAGCATGCTTCTAAACCCAATGGACTTATTTCCCAACCATTAGACATAGTGTGCGTCTCTGAGGATATAATGTGGTTGCTGTTCTCCCTGTAGTCCGTCCAATGTCTTCACTTGGGTTGATTTCATCCAATGTGATAAACTCAGTTGGCCCCCTTATCTTATCCAGACTTCCCTTTGGAAAGCATCAAGTCTGCATTTTCTGGGGATACGCGGCACCCTGCTCTGGTGGCACCCTGCTCTGATGGCACTCTGCTCTGTTGGCAACCTGCTCTGGTGGCACCCTGCTCTGGTGGCATCCTGCTCTGATGGCACCCAGCTCTGTTGGCACCCTGCTCTGGTGCCACCCTGCTCTGGTGGCATCCTGCTCTGATGGCACCCAGCTCTGTTGGCATCCTGCTCTGGTGGCACCCTGCTCTGGTGGCATCCTGCTCTGATGGCACTCTGCTCTGTTGGCACCCTGCTCTGTTGGCACCCTGCTCTGGTGGCACCCTGCTCTGGTGGCACCCTTCTCTGGTGGCACGCTGTCCTTTCTTATCCTATTCTAGTAGACTAATTCCTTTAAAAAACTAATCTGATTCAACGGAATTTGGTATCAACCCACTTTATTGGCAACCTACTTTATTGGCAACCCACTTTATTTGCAACCCACTTTATTGGCAACCCACTTTATTGGCAACCCACTTTATTGGCAACCTACTTTATTGGCAACCCACTTTTTTGGCAACCCACTTTATTGGCAACCACTTTTTTTGGCAACCCACTTTATTGGCAACCCACTTAATTGGCAACCCACTTTATTGGCAACCTACTTTATTGGCAACCCACTTTATTGGCAACCCACTTTATTGGCAACCCACTTTATTGGCAACCCACTTTATTGGCAATCCACTTTATTGGCAACCCACTTTATTGGCAACCCACTTTATTGGCAACCTACTTTGTTTCGTGGCACTCTGCTATTGTGGCGCCTTGCTCTGTCTAGTGACACCCTAAGCCCTCTGATGACACTCAGCTCTGTGTGGTGCCATCCTACTATGGTGCCACCCTGCTCCGTATGGTGGCATTCTGCTCTGCGTTGTAGCTTCCTGATCAGTGTGTTAGCATCCTGTCTTGTTGGCACCCGGCCCTGTTGGAACCCTGCTTTTGTGGCACCCTGTTCTGCTGGCGCCCTTCTTTATCTGGCGTCATCCTGTTCTGTAGGCACCCTGCTCCATCTCGTTGCATCCTGCTATGGTGGTGCTCTGCTATGGTCGCGCCCTCCCCTGTCTGGTGCCATCGGTGGCATACTTTCTCAGGGGCACCCTGTTCTTGCGGACCCTGCACTGGTGGCACTCTACTCTGGTGACACCCTTTCTCATGGGCCCCCTGTTCTTGCAGCATCCTGCACTGGTGGCACTCTACTCTGGTGACACCCTTTCTCATGGGCCCCCTGTTCTTGCAGCATCCTGCACTGGTGGCACCCTGCTCTGGAGCAACCTGCTCTTGTATCTAAATGGGCCATGTTATGAATCTAAATCGACCGAACGCTGCCAAGTTTTCAAATTTCTATTTTGTATCACGCTCCCCCCCCCCCACCGGTATGGTATTAATCAGTTTTATCAACAACCCTCGCAGCCTCCTAGTTACACCACCGGATCCGTCAGTAACCATGCGCAATCTCACCTGTTTGCAATCTTGTAGAGCATAACTCTTAAATTCTGTTAAGAAACATCTACCGGTACGTACTTTTGTAAAAGGAAACGTTGTAAAAGTGGGGGGGAAAAAATTGAGAGAAAAAGCTTATTACAGATAGATGATAGAGAGTAACAAAAGTAAGAGTGAATGAGATAGAACATTATTTTTGATGTGGAGATTTTGAGAGAAGCGAAGAGGGGCAAACAGAAAAAGTGAAATTGAATGAAGGAAAGAGCGTGAAAAAGTAAGAGAGAGAGAGGCAAAAACAAAAACAAAAAAGAAGGAGAGATAGAGCGAAAAATAAATCGATGAGAAATGCCGTTTAAAGTACTGAATGAATAAAGATTTGATGGGCTTGGGCAGAGATGTTGTCTGTGTTTATAAGATTTGATGGGCTATGGCAATGTTGACAACCTATGCATGCACGATGTGATTGGCTTAGACAGACATGATGTCGATGGATGTAAGATTTGATTGGCTTTGTCAGAGATGATGTCTATGTATGTCATTATATTCTTTATAGATTACAAAAAGTAACTGATAAATAAATCAGTAATTTAAAAATAACATTTATGTTGAAGATCGGCTGGTGTAGTTAGTTCGACTGGTTACTTTGGTCGAATTATGAACACTTATGTTTTTGCTTAAATCATGGGGAGCAACATTTTCTGGAACGTGCGATTTTCCAACGCTTACATGACAACCTAGAAACAGAATCTAACAATCCATGAGTTAAATTTAAAATATTTAAAATTAAGAATCAGTGGATAATTTGTTGCTAGGTAACATTTGAAGCTATTAACTATCAGCAAGGAGGCGAATGTCAAGGGGCTGCGAATGCTTGATAAAAGAACCAACTCGCTGGCTGGATACACACTAAGGGACACAAGCAAAACAAAACTGAAAATCCAAGTGATGAGATTTACTTCCTTTACTCTTTCCAGTTATAAGTATAAGAAATATTAATTAATTTTTTTTTATATCAAATGATAACTTTTTCTGCACTTTTCGTAAAATCAAAACAACTCAGAATTTATACATATAAATACATTTTTAATTAGCATAGCCATGTCCAATAAGCATATAAGGATATATTTTGTAACAAATTAATTAGATCTTGTATTGGTGTTCGATCTTTGGGCTTGCAACTCAGACATTTTAAAAGTTTGTGTTAATACGGTGTTTAATCTTTCACAGACTATGTTTTTATTTAATACTGTTGATTTTCTTCTAACATCACCCTCCCATCGTCCTTCCTGGCACGACATACTTGATCCACCTGGAAGATGACTCTACCGGAAGCGTTCAAAATAAACGGCGAGGTCATGACCTGAAAAATTGTCCAACATCACCAATCTCAAGGCCACACATAAGCTGTATATGTCAGACGTCACTGTGGTGATCTCGCTCAGAACTGCTTCCGGGGCGATGTATGTGTACGTGTTATAAATTTGAGAACCTCTCCCGTAGTATAAGCCGTCGTCCAAAGTCGTAGCTTGTCCCAGGTGGATTAGTTTACCATCGACCGATGAGTTGACCCGAATTAGGTCAATTCTGGACCTTGTCTGATTCCATTTCACGAGGATGTTCTCCCCTTTCAGGTTATTTATTATAACCCTACTCGCGTGTTACACCGTGAAGAGTTCAGTAGTCAATGGTCAGTCCGATGACAGCCGGTGCCACGCCTCGCTCCCCCAGATACTTGGTCATGCAGGCCTCGTAGTAGTCGTAGCGAATAATTTCGAACTCCACTTTGTAGAATTCTTTGACTATCACTGTTCTGTTGTTTTCAGCCAGCGTCGCCAGTCGTATGGCGTTGTCATTTACATCGTCGGCCCGGTTGATGTAGCCGTCGTCTTCCATTTCTGCAAAATCGTCTGTGTTAAGAATGGGTAATCGAGTTATGCAGCTCAGAGCGTCGTATTCCTTTTGCAGCGACGCTGTCAGATCCAGTTTCGGGCGTGGTTTTGGGAGGTCACAGCTCCGCGTTTGGAACGGGTTTTCCCTGAAGATGGTCGTGATAGGAGGCGGTTCTTCCACATTTGTATCATTACGGATTTCCAATTTTTTTTTTTTTTTTTTGGGGGGGGGGGGGGTTAGCAAACTGGCTGCAGTGCGTGTTACCGCAGGTTCTAGCGGCGTAAAATAGAGTTTTTCTCATAGTAAATGTCTTCAGGCCTGGCCATGACGTAAGGCAACGTAGACCTGTCTTTTGGATCCACGCTCATGCACCAGTCAACCATAAGCTGGAGGTTTGGCAGTTTGATCACTTTGTTTAAGGGGAAGTTGTTGAAAGAGGACTTCGTTCTGGTGAAGAATGTGGAGGATGCGAGCCATGTCATGGCATATTTTCAGGGACTGTACGGTCTTGAAGGGGCGCCTTTGACTCATCCAACAGTTTAGGTCATGGCTGTTGATGACATTCTCAAAGACCAATGAAATATAGCGCGCCAGATGTTCTGAGGGTAGTAAGCCAATCAGAAGTGGTTTTACTCCGAAATGCTCAATTTGTGTGAACTGCTTACATTTTGATGAAATTAAAATTTAAAAAAATAAAATAAAGCAGATGCAACATTCGTTTTTTAAAATACATTTTAATCTAGGACGCTTCAAGAACACAAACATGTAAAGAACAAATGTTATTGCATTCCCATTTTTATCCCAAAAAAGGAATAACTTTATAATTGTTGTGAGAAGCCCTAAAGATAACAGCAAATCAAAGTAAGTTACGTGTTTATTTAACTGAAATATTTGCTTAATTTTCCTAAAGCTCTTTTCGTGAAATAATTTTTTTTGCCCCGTGTTCACTTTTCATCGACCTGTCTTCTGGCGTATTCGTTTAACGCTGTTCGTTATTTTTTTCAAACCATTCCAACCCCCCGCCCCCAACCCCAATACCCCGTGGTACCACCTATTGCTGCAATTTCATAACTTCATGATAATTCCATAATCAATTAACTATTTTTATTGTTTTTTTTAAAGTTAATTTAGGACTTCTTATCTATCAGCAATTAAAAACTAATATTTTCTTTTAGGAGTGCTCTATTTTATGATTATACTAAAAAAAGTGATAATATTTTACGTTATTATTGCTCAAATTTTATGATTATAATAAAAAAATGATAATATTTTACGTTATTATTGCTCTATTTTATGATTATAATAAAAATAAATTGCTAATATTTTCGAGGCTCTTCACTGCTTGTACTTGGGACTGGCCCCACACGGTTGGTCATCACGTGCAGAGTGTTCGTCAGCTTTGTTCTATCCGACTGTGAATGTGACGGGACGAAATTCTCCGTGGGTACATACACTGCAGCGCATATCTTCGGCAGGTACAGGAATATAATAGCCAACGTGTGGTTGAGCAGCAAAGTTATGGATTTAACCAGCGTGCGGACAGAGCCTCGGCTGACCGTGAAGTACGTGGGGATGAAGGCCAGCCAGATGATGAGCGTGGTGGACACACATAAATATGAACCTGGACTCGTTGAAGTTATCTGAGAGCTTCCTTGTTTTAAAGGCGAACATCGAGCAGAGGGAGACGAGCACGCGGTTGTATGCGAGAAATGAGGTCAGGCTGGGTTCCGTCATGCTGCAGGACAGCTCCACGAACTTCTCTGCCAGGACCGGCTGGGTCTTGATGGCTGTGGGTCGGTACATGGCGTAAATGTAGACACAGATGATAAGCTGGAGAGTGTACAAGTAAAACAACATTAAAATAATGATTTACATTTTTTACAGCTATTTCAAAATAATAATTTAAACTTTTCAACATTATAATTAGGTTGAGCACATTAAATACAGTTAGCCACAGTCCCTTGGGGTTCAGGTGATCTGAAACCATATGCGGTATTTTGTTTTGACAATAAATTTGCAGACACAAAAAATTATTGACCAAAGTTTGGTGGTACGGAATTTTGATGGAACACATTATTATTTCACTGGATCTTGTTAGATTTTTTTCCATAAATGTTTTGTAACTACAGTTTTAATTATAATGTAGGGTGAAATAATTCAATGAAACAGGCCGGGTAATTGGCAGACCATTTGGCCACCCTTTTCAACGATTAAAAATACTGCAGTTGTCCGAAAATTCCGCCCCTAAATACAAAGGGAAAAAAGTGCTGTACGTGGTAAACCACCATATCCGAACCCGGCTTCCTACGCCACTGCAAACATTTATATGGTATGTTATGGCATCTTTCCTTCTTCGAGAGACAAAAGATTTATCTTTTCTGATTGCAGCTCTTGGTGTGGCTAGTGAGACCGATCCTCTAGTGGCAGTCTCTTTTGCATGTCCTACACACGAATGCGGTGGAGCAGTGTTTTCTGGCCTTTCTCTGCGCTCTCTTTACAGCTGCTTCCGCCCTGTAGAGCTCCTCGGCACGTAGTGATCCTGCCTTCACGATGCCCTGCTTGTGGATCGATCCTCTGCCCGGTCCTCCCAATTTGAGATGTTGATGTTGGTTGCCTTCATGTCTCTTTTGCTTATGTCTAATTATCTGAGACGATGCCGTCCAACTAACCTTTTCCCTTTCGCCAGCTCGCTATACAGCACGTTCTTAGGTATGCGACCAGGTTGCATTCGCTTGACGTGCCCAAGCCAGCGGAGGCGTCTTTGGATTTAAATGGCTGGGACGCTGCACATATTTGTTTGGTACAGGACATCCGTGTTGGGGATTTTTCTTGCCATTTGATATCAAGGATGCGGCGAAGGCATCTGAGGTGGAAGTCATTGAGCATTTTTCGTGCCTGGTATATGTGGTCCAAGACTCGCATCCATAGAGGAGTGCGCTCAGTGTGCAGTCCTGCAGCTTAGTTCTTGTTGTGAGTTTGGCATTGGACCAGACTCTTTTCTTCAGTCTCGCCATGACAATTGCGGCCTTCCCTATGCTACCACTTATCTCATCCTCCATTGAGAGGGTGCTCGAAATGTTCGACCCTAGATATGTGAATCTGTCAACAGCATCCAAACATTAGACAACATGTAATAAGGAAAGTCATAGGTAGTTACAGCTGCATTTTAAATGTTTGTCATAATTTTTTTTTTCACTTCAGCTATTGGAGCTATCAGATGCTTGATTTGTTTTGTTTAGTTTAGGAAATCAAAAGTATATCTTTTTAAATTACTTTTTAGTGGTTGTATTTCTAAGTTTTACTTAATTACCTTAAATAACTGGGCTACTTTACAATGCTTTGTATTTTTTTAAAGCTAAATAAATAACAGAAAACAACAAATAAATGCAGTACACGCTAAGCGTAAAAATGACGCATAACAATATAACTTTCAAATATGAATATATATATTTATAAAATGGGTCTAACTATTAAAATGTTCAGCTGACATAACACAATTAAAAAGTAGCATTGCATTTGTTAGCAAAGAAATATGCATATGAGCAGGAAGTAATCTTCACAAACATGAGGCGTATGACTAATTCACTGACGATGACAAATGGCATTGTAACGACAGCTCCGCTGTATGCGGGCTACAAAATTAGGCATTGCATTCTGACACGTTAAGGCAGAGCTGACGTCGGATGCACAAAAAGAAACTTTGTTACGTTTTTTATCCTCGTTCAGCCACTTTTTGAATAAATTTATAAAGAGGGGCGACTCATTTCGCTCATTTTATTTTATTGATCTGTCGCGGAGTCCTTGGTAGCGGATGTGGTGGACTCCACGGATTCCTTGGTAGCTGATGTGGTGGACTCCATGGAGTCCTTGGTATCGGATGTGGTGAACTCCATGGAGTCCTTGGTAGCGGATGTGGTGAACTCCATGGAGTCCTTGGTAGCGGATGTGGTGGACTCCATGGAGTCCTTGGTAGCGGATGTGGTGGACTCCACGGAGTCCTTGGTAGCGGATGTGGTGAACTCCACGGAGTCCTTGGTAGCGGATGTGGTGGACTCCACGGAGTCCTTGGTAGCGGATGTGGTGAACTCCACGGAGTCCTTGGTAGCGGATGTGGTGGACTCCACGGAGTCCTTGGTAGCGGATGTGGTGAATTCCATGGAGTCCTTGGTAGCGGATGTGGTGAACTCCATGGAGTCCTTTGTAGCGGATGTGGTGGACTCCACGGAGTCCTTGGTAGCGGATGTGGAGGACTCCACGGAGTCCTTGGTAGCGGATGTGGTGGACTCCACTGAGTCCTTGGTAGCGGATGTGGTGGACTCCACGGAGTCCTTGGTAGCGGATGTGGTGGACTCCACGGAGTCCTTGGTAGCGGATGTGGTGAACTCCACGGAGTCCTTGGTAGCGGATGTGGTGAACTCCACGGAGTCCTTGGTAGCGGATGTGGTGGACTCCATGGAGTCCTTGGTAGCGGATGTGGTGGACTCCATGGAGTCCTTGGTAGCGGATGTGGTGAACTCCACGGAGTCCTTGGTAGCGGATGTGGTGGACTCCACGGAGTCCTTGGTAGCGGATGTGGTGGACTGCATGGAGTACAGATTATAACCACGACTCCAGGTGACTTATTGAATTATGTTATTTAATACAGAAAACCTTTGTTTATAACGATTGCGTCATGTTGGACACCGGAAGTCACGTTAACAGAGGCGGGGCGAGGGCTACAAGCACCGCCCGGGCGGGCCAAGATTTGTTCGCCCCTTTTCCGTTAAATTGTTTGTTGAGCTCTTCGAAAATGCCGATTATCACCCCTCTCCTCATCCCTTTAGTACGCATGTGCATGTTAATTTTTTTCTGAATTCTTGACATGAAATCAATTTTAATGCTTACGATTATTTCAGATTTGTGATCTTAGCTAATCTTGAACTCTCGAAAAGACGAAGTGATAAATACCAAAAGTGGTAAATACCAAAGTGGTTAATACCACAGGGGGGGGATAAGACATATTTGAAGGATTTTTATGCAATGACTTCAGCATAACCAAAGTATTTCTTCACATAGAGAATGGTATCAGCAGGAAATGGAAATTAAATGTTATTTTGGAAATGTGACAAAAAATAGGCCAAACGAAGCAATATTCTACTGTATCATAATTTCAGTACACTCAATGTGAGCAGATTCACAATTTATTTAATCCTGCTGATTAGTCGATGGATTTGATGGTGTCGTTTCATAATTTGGACACATCCATTGTCTTTTAGGAATTTCTTATAAATATTTTCTTCTGGTGTGGCTGCTTCGGTTTCCCAACAGCTCCAACCCACCCTTTACTCAAAATGCTATCAAGCAGCAAGTGTCATGAGTGACTGTTGAACTCCGTCAAGAAAGTTGAATTTTTCGGAGCTGACTATTTATATTAATCAATAAAGGACTTTGTTTAAAGACGGTCAGGTAGTGTATAGGACAATTTGTAGACCTATTGTTAAAAGTCCGGCAGGTAGGGTGTGGGACTGTCTGTAGTGCTGTTGTTTAAAGGCCGGCATGTAATAGAGAAAATAAGAAGTTAATGTTAATCTTTTTCAGACCCACCGGGGTATTTCCTCAAAATGCTCCCTGCTAATCATCACCACCCACTAGTTCTAAAGACAAAAAAACGTGATCATGGCACTCCACTTCTCCACTCACTTCTTTGGCTCCCTATACAGTCGCGCATTGATTACAAGCTGTCTGTTCTCTGTCACAACTTATTCTTGGTTTCCTGCCCTACCTATCTAACCGAACTTCTTTTTGTGTATTCACCTCTTCGACAGCTTCGCTCCTCCGCAGACACGCGTATTCTGTCCGTTCCCAAGACACGCACTAAAATATATGGTGAAAGATTTTTCTCTTTCTGAGCCCCCAAACAATGGAATCCTCTGACACCACACATCCGCAATATACCAACCACCAAGGCCTTCAAAACTGCACTCTAAACACATCTCTTTAAACTCTACTACCCCGACTGATTACCCCCACCCCCTTCTGACCGATAAACGATGCTGCTGGCTGCCGTCCATGGCTTGACATTTAAAAGTTCTGGAGTGGGTGGGGTGAATACATGGGCGCCCGCAAGTAATGGCAAGGTGGGGCACTTGCGGGGCATTTGCCCCCCCCCCCTTGGATTGATTGATTAAAATAAATTTTAGACAAATATAGACACAAAATGTATTAAAGTAAAGAGAAAATAAAGAGAAAGTATTTGCCCCCCTAGAAAATATTTTGCCCCCTACCAGAAAATATTTTGCCCCCCCCTAGAAAATTTTCTTCGGGCGCCCATGGGTTAATATACATTTGTTTTTGTATTGTTTTTTTACACATATTATTTATTACATAAATGTTTTTTTATAATAATGTCACGATTATGTCTCTTTTGCTAATATTCTATTTACTGCGCGGTGAGTCCAGTCCTAGGCAAGGCTGGGGTACCGCACTTTATAAGACATGAAATAATAATAACATATCAAATTAAAGGTTAACTAATCTGGACCCACCGGGATTTTCTCAACATACCCGGCCCCAGGATTATTTTCGTTGCTACTTCATAACTGGAGAATATGTGTGTTTTCCGATAATGTTAGTCGACTCCTGTGGAAGGGTCTTTTGATCACCAAAGTGTTCGCGACCCACTGGTTCAGAACCGCTGCTCAAACGAATGCAGTATCGTGGCTACTTAAGATTGTAGTTACCATCAAGCTCTGCAAGTATTGTGAGGCATATGTTCTTATGGAGATGTATGTCCCGTACTTACATTATACAGGTCTATGACATTTGCAAAAAAACAACAAAAAAAAACTGTATTATGTGCACAGGAAATACGATATCTTTTGCTGTGTGACTCAGCTGTACAAGTATTGTTATAAGAATGGTATCTAGACATTCAGGGTACATATGTATACATTTATTCTTATTGGATTATTTAAGAATATAATATAAATGTATTGGTATAAAATTGAATCATTATTTAAGATTATAATGTACCTGTATTGGTAGGCTATCAAATTATTTTAGATTATAATGTACCTGTATTGGTATTCTGTTGAATTATTTAAGATTATAACGTACCTGTACCGCTATGAGAAACGCCGTTAAGATAAGCTGGGACTTTGGGCTAACAAATCTGGGTTGCCTGTTGCTCTTGGTTCCACTCTCAAAGATGCGGTAGATTCTGATGACCTTTACCAACAAGGGAGCGTACAGCCAGGTGAAGCTGAGACAGAATGAAAAATATCGCACCCCGCACGTGATCGGGGTGGGCGTCGCCTGTAAGAGAATGATCGTCAGGTAGCCGAGAAAGATGGCCCCCATCTGGAGTATGCTCAGCTCCTTGCTGGCAGCTTTGATGATGCTCATGTCCCGGAAGTAGAAGTAGCAAAAAACGACTACCACGCCGCAGATAAGGGCGGTTACGCCCAAACAGATTAGAATAAGAGGCAGCGTATCGGATATGTCTTGATAAGTCAGGGGAATCTTGAGGCAAGTCTTAAAATCCGTCTTCGGGTCGGGCCACGTGTATTTCGCACACCGCTCGCAGCCCGTGTTGTCGTTGTTAAGTCGCTCGTTGTCCCGGAACTCACGGCATTCCCAGCAGCACTCAGGCCCCTTCTGTATCTTGTACTCGCCCAAAACACAAGGCCGGCTGCACACAGATTCGAGGGCCACCCGCGGCTGTAGGCCGACTGCAAGTGGAACCACAGTCTCTTCTTTTCTCAGATGGTCCCATGATATTGGGACGTTAATGTATGTAATCTTCTGCCGTTCAATATTGTACGTCGCTTTGAGCCTCATCTCGAGACCAACAGTGGATATTCGGTTCACAATAGAGATATTTGTAAAATCATTAAGGATCTGATTGATTTTTTAGAGTCCTTGTTCATCTCCGTCAGAATTAAACTTAATCCGACCATTATAGCTACTGAACGACACATTTTTCAAGTAGTTTATAAAAGATTGATTTTTCAAACAGAAATTCGCATGCTGACCAATAGCGTTGGGGCAATTTTTGGTGAGCATGTCGTGCGCACAGTGCGCGAACGTTAAGACCGCGTCGATAAAATTTGACGTTGCTTCATAAAATACAAAATCTTTGGATTGGAGGATATCCAAGCGTGGATCGCAGATGCCATTGTCCAAAGAGCAGCCGGCTAAATTTTCCCATGCCAGTTTCAGCCAAGGGTTTGTGGAGCTGGGGACATCGAGTTTTCTCAAGTAGTTGTAGTAGTCTGCCACAAGCAAAGAGTAGTATGTGAAGGAAAACATTCCCACCACCTCGTTCTCAAAGCCTTTGAATTCGGTACGGTAGTTTTGCACTAGGCCCTCGCTGCCTAGCCAAATAAAATTGCCGCTCGCATTGTAATATCGCGCCCATTTGAAAAGTTGTTGTGCATCAGACTTGTACGTGAAGAGTATAACAACACGAGCGTGAGGGTGGGAGAGTAAATATTTCATGACGTCATCGTAATCGGTGTGAGAGTCAGTGCGATGAGACGTGGCGATGCAGCTTCATTGTGACCTGCTGGATGATTTGATCGTGTCGAAGGCTTTTTCTCCGTAAGATCCGATTTCGTAAATCACCGAGATATACGACCAGCTGTTGTCTTCCGCGAATTTCAACATGGCCGCCACCTGGTATTTATCAGGAGGAGTAACTCTCACGAAATTAGGGTAGACGGATTTATCGCTCAGACTATCGCTCGTGGCGACACTGCCATCAACGGGGATTCCCGCCGCGTTTAAAATCTGTATCATCATGACGGTCGGCTGACTTTTGAGTGGGCCGATGACGCCGATGACGTCATAGTAAGGCATGACGTCAACGTCTCCACCGAAAACCAAGAAAGCGTCACAGGACGTGATGTCGGTTCGTGCCGGAGAGACCCTCGGGAGAAAATAGAAAGACTTTCCCACGACACTATCCACGATATTGCAGTCATTCAACACGACGAATCCTAGCGTGACGTTGGGAAGCAGCGCCGAGTTCTCATTCACCAACTTCACGGCGAAGGCTACGACCTCAGAATACTCCAGGGTGACCGAGCCCCCAGGAATGGACTCCAAGCAGAACGAGCCAGCGGCATCGGTCAGTCCAACAAAGGACGCAATGTTGATATCGGCCGGTTTAATATACGCTTTGGTGTCCATGTGGGACGTTGCCTCAAGTGGACCTTATCGATTCTGTGAAATAATCTCCAAAGACGAAGTTGAAATTAAAGCAAGAACGAGATACAATGAAACACTATAACGTAAATATCCGTACTCGTGACACATTCTCAATATTTATATAACTGTTTGCCGTCCAAATATTTCAGTAAAAACGTCCAAACTTTATTTTGCTTATATTGCCAAACTAACAAGCATTTGTGGTCACCGACTTTCAGACCTGCTATTCTGCTCCGTTCTCTGATACCCTCCAGGATAAATTAAAACTATTTCGATATATCGACAGAAGCAACCAGTCCTGTAGTCTGAATCAGAAGTCGTGACGGCAGTGAGTGAGCCGTGCGAGTTTTTTCTGTGGCATAGATGAGGTAAACGTTGTCAAGGATTACACTATACTCAGCAGTAGTGTATCACAAGATTTATCTGTGTCCATTTAAAGTCAACTACACAGAATAAACCAGTCTTGTATTCTGAATATAATGTCGTGACGGGGGCGAGTGGGCCGTGAGAGTTTTTCTGTGGCATTGATGTGATTAATGTGGCCAAGGTTAACACTATGCTGACCAGTATTGTCAAGGTTAACACTATACTGACCAGTATTGTCAAGGGTAACACTACACTGACCAGTATTGTCAAGGATGACGCTATACAGAACAATATTGTCAAGGGTAACACTACACTGACCAATATTGTCAAGGTTAACACTATACTGACCAGTATTGTCAAGGGTAACGCTTTACTGACCAATGTAGTGTTACCCTTGACAATACTGGTCAGTGTAGTGTTACCCTTGACAATACTGGTCAGTATAGTGTTAACCTTGACAATACTGGTCAGTATAGTGTTACCCTTGACAATACTGGTCAGTATAGTGTTAACCTTGACAATACTGGTCAGTATAGTGTTACCCTGGACAATACTGGTCAGTATAGTGTTAACCTTGACAATACTGGTCAGTATAGTGTTAACCTTGACAATGGTAACAATGGTAATTGTCAAGGGTAACACTACACTGACCAGTATTGTCAAGGGTAACACTACACTGACCAGTATTGTCAAGGGTAACACTACACTGACCAGTATTGTCAAGGGTGACGCTAAACAGAAAAGTATTATAAGACACAGTGCAGGGCTTCACGTTGAGTATATTAATTAAGTGGAAAGTAAAACCTGATGTAAGAAATTTATAGAACTCTGTATATCACAAGATTGGTCCATGTCCATTAATAGTCCACTACACAGGATAGTATGGCTGTGCGCTATCGGGTCTAAGATCTGATTGACTGGACATTTTGCCTGTTACCAGGTGAGACGAATCACTCTTGACCATTTGTACTGGGTAATCTAGTCAAATGAACCAAGCAATCGAGTTCGGTCCTTAAATCAACGTAACATTTTCCGACTTTAAATTCACTGTTAGATCTAATGGAACATCTATGTATTGCCGATTCATAACTATTTCCCTTTACGGACACCGCTCGTATCATGTACATACTAAATTTTTAGGTAGGGCACAGCTTCATAAAAAATATAGGTATATCAAAGAACTGTTTCGCTTGCGTTTTTGCCTTACGTTCGGTCTCAACTTATTGCCCGAGAAGGTAATTTGTACACCTAACTTTACTGTTAGAGTTTGTGTCCATGGAGCCTTTGGTCTCAACAGGCCACTGATTGCACAATTTATATTCCAAGAAATTCTTGTACGCGTCTAACATGGCTGTTAGAGACCGTGTCCACGGAGTCTTTGTTCACAACAGGCCACTGAGGGCACAACTTATATCCGAAGAAGATCTTGTGCGCGCCTAACCTTGCTGTTAGAGACTGTGTCCACAGACTCTTTGCTCGCTCATTTCACTCAACAATTTCATAGATCTAGTTAAAAAATAATATATCAAAAAACATTTTTTATAACTAATTTAATCGTGATAGAGATTTAACGAGGCGAGATTCTTTGAGATTCTATGAGATTCTGTGACAAACCAATTCAATCAGGGTTGTCGGACAAGAGCAAAGGATTTGCAATGTTTTCCAAAGTTTTAATATATAATTTTTTTTTACTCTTGTTTCGCTTACATAATTGCCTTAATTATTTTTTTAAAATCCATACAAAATCGAAATTCTTCTTTTTCAAGAATGTACCATACTGTTTTTACATATAATACGTTAAAAAGCAATGACACGATATTGCAATATTGTTTCCATATAACTGAATTCAAATGTGCCGAAGTAATGCAAAATAAAATAATTAAAAAAAAAACAGCTTCTAGACAAGACTCGGCACATCGGTTAGATGAAACACGCTACACTGACAGGATGAGACTCGTCGCACTGGATAGATGATGCTGACGTCATCCATCATTGTGTCTGACAATGGTTGTTAAGCTTTAATAACAAAAATTATATGACTGGTTTCTATACTTTTATTCTGAAGACTCCACTGGGCTGTGTGGTCTGTTTTCAGCTCTTTGCATTATCAGGTCAACAGACTTTGATGTGTGCTTAACTAATTATCACAGGGCTAGCCCTGCCATGGAGATTTTAAGTATTTTTAAAATAACATAAATCGGTTGTGTAAATACAACAGTGAGAGGTAAGATTTAATTATGGAATGAAAAAAAAAGAAAAAAAATTTAAGACGTTTCCGCAAAATGCCTTCGTCAGTACAAAGGAAATAAAATATGTCATTAATATAAATGAAAAATTTTAATAATATATATTTACATCCGACCTTTTAAGAAAAGTAAAGGAAAGAATAAAGGTGGTCACAATTATGGGCGCAGTACCCTGGTAAAACAAACATGAGAAGAACAATGGGTGGAAGTACAATTTTAAATTAAACAGGACAAGAAAATACAGCTATGAAAAACTTTGAATATGCTCTAGACGGTGTAGGTCAACGTACCAAATAGTTTCACACAATGAAAACCCTTTCAGGTCTACTTGATTGGATACTTCTATAGCGCTGGTATCAACGCTACTTTAGCATGCTCAATGCGCTCTGGTTTACTCAAATCTATTAAACGAAACAGTATTTAAATGTTTTCTAAATGATTTTCTGTCCTTTTCAATACTCCTCAAAGATGGAGGTAAACTATTCCATAACTTTGGCGCTACCGCTTCAAAAGAGCGCACTCCTTACGACTTTTTTCTGTGTCCATCCACACTGGGAATTTTCAGTAAGGACTGAGTTGAGAACCGCACGTTCTTTAAGGTTATATGTTTATAAAGCAGTTCTTTCAGATATTCCGGTTCAGAGCCTTCTATGCAGCCGTACGCCAAGGACAGAATCTTGTGGTCAATGCGCTCACTCACGGGAACCCAATGGAGATCTCGTAGAACTGGGGGTGATGTGGTCAGCTCTCTTTTTCCGCGACACAATGCGAGCTGCAGAATTTTGCACCTTCTGGAGTCTATGATGATTAAAATACCAATATACTTGTGGGAAATCTAATGATAAAAATATTGTTAGACGCATGTCAACTTTGTAAAGATCACTGGCATTAGATGTAAAGACAATCTCGAAATTTCAAATCGACCTTATATATAATATATATATATATTTATTTATTAATATATTTAAATATATATATATTTAAATATATATATATATATATAGAGAGAGAGCGCGAGAAAGAGAGAGATGACGAGATTGTGTGTTAACTTAGACAGATAGAGTGAGAGAGAGAAATATATAGATAAATACAGAGAGACAGAAAGAGGGAGAGAAATAGAGAGAGATAGAGAATGTGTGTGAAAGAGAGAGAAAGAGGAAGAGTGAGAAATTAAGAGTGTGTGAAAGAGAGAGAAAGAAAGTGAGAGAGAGAAAGAGAGAAAGAGAAGGAGAGAGAGTGTGTGAAAGAGAGAGACATAGAATGAAAAAGAGAATGAGAGACAGGGAAAGATAAAAAGAGAGAGAGGGGAAGAGAGAGAGGGAGAGAGAAAAAGGGAGAGAAAGAAATTGTTAAAGAGCGAGAAAGAGTTAGAGAGAGCGAAATAGAGAGAGATATAGAAAGGGAGAGAGAAAAAGAGAGAGTATGTGTATAAGAGAGAGAAAGTGTGTGTGTGAGAGAGAGAGAAATAGAGAGAGAAATAAGGAAATAGAGTGAGAGAGAGAGAAATATATAAAGAGAGAAAGATAGAGAGTGAGTGGAAGAGTACAAAATAGTAAGATAGTGAGAGAAATAGAGAAAGATATAGAGAGAAAGAGAGATATTGAGAGATAAAGAGAGAGAGTGTGTGTATAAGATAAAGAAAGAGAGAGATAAAGAGAGAGAGTGTGTGTAAAAGATAAAGAAAGAGAGAGAGAGAGAGAGAGAGAGTATGAGACAGAAATAGAGAGATTTAGAGAAAGAGACAAACCGAGTGTGTGAGAAGGAAAGATAAATAGAGAGAGAAAGAGAGAGAGAAATAGAAAGTGCGGAGGAGAAAAAGAGAGAAAGAGAAATAGATAAAGAGAGAGTTCTGTCGCGAGGGGCATTTTTTTAACTTTAATTTCTTTTTGGTTCGCAGATGCTATATTAGTTCGTTCACAAACTATGAAATGTTGATGTTTATTTGGTGTTTCAAATTTTCTGTAGTTTCACTAAATGAGGGCGGCACAATCATTGATAGCCACTGATGTCCGAAACTGTAGCTACACCAGTTACCTCACTGGTGTAGCTACCTCACTGGTTAAGCTACCTCACTGGTGTAGATACCTTAATGGTGTTGCTACCTCACTGGTGTAGCTATCTCACTGGTTTTGCTACCTCTCTGGTGTAGCTACCTCACTGGCTAAGCTACCTCACTGGCGCAGCTACCTCACTGGTGCAAATACCTCACTGGTGTAGCTACCTCACTGTTTAAGCCACCTCACTGGTGTAGCTATCTCACTGGTTTTGCTACCTCTCTGGTGTAGCTACCTCACTGGTTAAGCTACCTCACTGGTGTAGCTACCTCACTGGTTTTGCTACCTCAGTGGTGTAGCTACCTCACTGGTTAAGCTACCTCACTGGCGCAGCTACCTCACTGGTGCAAATACCTCACTGGTGTAGCTACCTCACTGGTGCAGCTACCTCACTGGTGTAGCTATCTCACTAGTGTAGCTATTTCACTGGTGCAGCTACCTCACTGGTGTAGCTACCTCACTGGTGTAGATACCTCAATGGTGTAGCTACCTCAGTTGTGTAGCTACCTCACTAGTTAAGCTACTTCACTGGTGAAGCTACCTCACTGGTTAAGCTACCTTACTGGTGTAGCTACCTCACTGGTTAAGCTACCTTACTGGTGTAGCTACCTCACTGGTGTAGTTACCTCACTGCTGAAGCTACCTACCTCGTGTAGCTACGTTTGAAAACTTCAATTACTACAGCTTTCATAGAACGAAAGAATAATAATTATTTCTTCAATCCAAATGAAGGAATAAAATGTAAATTACATTTCAATAAAAAATTATAAATCTGCTTTGGTGTTAAAAATACTAAATCAATATTTCCAATGTTATGTAGACGACGGGTTTACGACATCTTTCCCCGTGAATGAACTCAGGCTGGCCTCATTTTGGCTGCATTGTGCTATTATTAGCATGAGGCTTAATAAATATAGTCTCCCTTTGACCTAGTTTACAACTAAATATAATTAATTGTCTGTATCCTTAGGATCCTGTAGAAATATCTGGAAAGGAAAACACACTGTAAGGTTTATAAGGATATCAGTAGAATAGACTGCAAACGCGTTGGAAAGGATAGTGTGCGATCATTTTATCACGAGCTGTTTTGAGAGTGTGTTATTTTTGCTAGGAGACAGATTTGTTTACGGTGCGTGTATAAATTCCTTTTTATCATTGTACCTTTCCACAAAATTGTACCGGTACAAGCCAAGCATTATTCTGTAATTCGATTTAATTGTATTTCCTTTAGATTTTGTAATTTATAATTAACATAATAAAACTTGATTGTAATTTGCCCTGGTTTGAATATCGTATTCTTTCTTATTGTAGTTTAACATTAACCTATGGTATCTTCTTTTGTTGTGTACTGTGGTATAATGAGTCCTATACTTAAAAAGAAGACTAATTTCTCCATACTGATAACTGGACGTAACATCAATTATTTAGCAAAATTCTTTTAAACATACACGCTGGTAACACTTCAATAATTGGATTTCAAATAACGTGATGATACGAAACTTCACAAAACCCAATTACAGTCGTTAAATGTGATTTTTTTTTCCCGAGTAAAATCTTCGGAAAACGAAATTTCCATTGATCTCTTTACATTGGATTAGTATTATTTTTATTCAATTTTGAACCGAGTCATCGATGATCGATGTGCCGCTTTAATTGGGAACTCACTGATCTGACATCAATAATACGTCACCAAATCGTTCTGGGAACTCACTGACCTGACATCAATAATACGTCACCAAATAGTTCAGGGAACTCAATGATTTAAAAAAAAAATATTTTGAAGATCGGCTGGTGTACTTAGTTCGACTGGTCAGTGTGATCGAATTATGAACATTATTTATTTTGTTTAATTAATTAAGAGGAAGTTACTTTTTCTGGAACGCACGAGTCTCCAGCGCTAACAGGACAGCGTGGAAACGGACCCTAACAATCCATGAGTTAAATTTTTATTTCTTGTATATTTCTAGGTAACATTTGAAACTATAACCTACCGGCAAGGAGGCGAATGTCTTGAGGCTGCGAATGTTTGTTGTAAGAACCAACTCGCTGGCTGAATACATAATAAGGGACACAAGCGAAACAAACTGTAAATCCAAAGGATAAGTTTGTGAAAATGTCATAGCAAAGGGAAGCAAGCAAAACAATATATAAACAATCCTTTTCTACTTTCCTTTTACTCTTTCCAGTTATAAGTAAAAGAATTATTATTAATATGTTTTAATATTAATTCTTACTTTCTCTGCAATTTTCGTAAAATCATTACAACTCAGAATTTATACATAAACATATTTTTTTTGTATTATTATAACCATGTCCAATAAGCATATAAGGATAAATTTTGTAACAAATTGATTAGATCTTGTATTTGTGGTCGATCTTTGGGCTTGCAACTCAGACATTTTAAAAGTTTGTATTGATATGCAACATAGGGAGACGTGTTTAATCTTTCACCAACAATGTTTTTATTTAATACTGTTGGTTTTCTTCTAACATCATCCTCACATTGACCTTCCCGACACATCACACCCGATCCCCCTGGTCGATGACTAAACCGGAAGCGTTCATAGTGAAAGGCGAGGTCGTGACCTGAAAAATATTCCAACATCACCAATCTCAAGACCACACACAAGCTGTATATGTCAGACGCCATTGTGGTGACCTCGCCCAGAACTGCTTCCGGGGCGATGTATGTGTACGTGTTATAAAGTGGAGAACCTCTCCCGTAGTATAAGCCGTCGTCCAAAGTCGTAGCTTGTCCCAGGTCGATTAATTTAACATCCACCGATGAGTTGACCCGAAGTAAGTCAATTCTGGACCTCGTCTGATTCCATTTCACGAGGATGTTCTCCCCTTTCAGGTTATTTATTAAAACCCCACTCGCATGTGACATCTTGACGAGATGGGCCAGGCGAAGGGACACGCCTTCCAAGATCCTCTGCCTGTACGACTTCGCCACGCAGGCTGGTGACGTGATGTCTGCGATAATCGCGCCTAAAACTCTCGTCATATTAACGTGACATTGAGAAGCACGGAAGTAAGCTAATGTAGGTTCAAAGACCTCATCTCCTTCCGGCTTATCAAGAAGAAAATCTCTGAGTTTTCTCACATTCCACTCTTGACCTCGTGTCTCTCTGACAAACGTGTGCAGAGTGATCCCCTGGCCGTAAAACTGCTGAACAAACGCTATGTCGTGAAGAGTTCTGTAGTCAATGGTCAGTCCGATTATAGCCGGTGCCACGCCTCGCTCCCCCAGATACTTGGTCATGCAGGCCTCGTAGCGAATAATTTCGAACTCCACTTTGTAGAATTCTTTGACTATCACCGTTCTGTTGTTTTCAGCCAGCGTCGCCAGTCGTATGGCGTTGTCATTTTTATCGTTGGCCCGGGTGATGTAGCCGTCGTCTTCCATTTCTGCAAAATCATATGTGTTAAGAATGGGTAATCGAGTTATGCAGCTCAGTGAATCGTATTCCTTTTGCAGCGACGCTGTCAGATCCAGTTTCGGGCGTGGTTTTGGGAGGTCACAGCTCTGCGTTTGGAACGGGTTTTCCCTGACGATGGTCGTGATAGGAGGCGGTTCTTCCACATTTGTATCATTACGGTTTTCCACGTTGTGTTGTGACCAAGCAAACTGGCTGCAGTGCGTGTTACCGCAGCTCCTAGCGGCGTAAAATAGAGTTTTCTCGTAGTAAATGTCCTCAAGTCTGGCCATGACGTAAGGCAACGTAGGCCTGTCTTTCGGGTCCACGCTCATGCACCAGTCAACCAAATGCTGGAGGTTGGGCAGTTTGATCACTTTGTTTAGTTTGAGCATCATGTAGCCCAGCGCGTACACGTCTGCCGCCTCGGTGGTGTATGTGTTATTGACCAGCTCAGGTGCGAGGTAATTATAACCTTCGATGGACTGTTGACCGTTTTTGTAAAGCTTACCTGTTTGGTAGGTGGCCAAGCCAAAGTCGATAATGTAGCCTTTTACCCGGTCTCCTAGTTTCTGGATTAAAATATTTTTTCGGTGGAAGTCGTTGAAGATGACTCCGTTCTGGTGAAGAGTGTGGAGGATGCGAGCCATGTCATGGCATATTTGAAGGGATTGCACAGTCGTGAAAGGGAGTCTTCGACTCATCCAGCCGTTGAGGTCATTACTGTTGGTGACATATTCAAAGACCAATGAAATGTTTCGTGCCAGAGGTCCTGTGGGTAGTAAGCCAATCAGAAGTGGTGTTACTCCGAAACGCTCAATATGTCTGAACAGAAGAAAAAGCTGCAATTGATTTATTAGCAAGATGAAGGGGGAAAAAAAAGAAACAAAATTTGCAGAAAAAAAAATGTGTCCAAAAAAGTGTAAATAAAGACATTATAAAGATATGGAATGTAGGGAATCAGTGGTACAATGACATATTTTACCTGTGGATTCTGGCCTCATGTAAGATATCATAAAAAGAAGATTCTTTGAATTTCTTGAGGACCACCAGCTGACCATTGACCCGCAGCTCGCCCAGGGTGACGTTGGCAAACGTGCCGCTCCCCACCTCCAGGAATTCTTTGTTGGTGTCCACGTAATGAATGACGTCATGCTCGTGAAGCAGAAGTGGGTAGGGCAGATCTGAGATAATGGACGATAGGGACATAATCTGAGTTAATGCACAAATGGGACATACTTTTAACATGTTTGAACATTAATGGCCAGGATCCCCCGAAACACTAATCACAATTCTTAGATTAATTCAACCTCAGTCAATGTATTTACACAACACCTTCAAATTATTTCGGCAAAAATCCAGCTAGAACTAAATTTAGATCAATTTCCGAATATTTTTTTTCACCCGATGAAGCTTTACTCCAATAGGAAAAATTAATTTACAAAAAATGCATTAACACTAAAGTTAAACACGTTAACTAGCAGTTTCGACGACTCTGCTTCATTCTTAAATTTAAAAAAATTCAATGGTTCTCAAGACATGGGTCTCGTTAGGATTTTTTTTTTTTAATTTATTTTTTTTAATTTTTTTTTTTTGGACAAAATTAACCGTTTAATTGCAAAACGGTTTAAAACGCTCTGTACTGTAATAATGAAAGAACTAAAGTTAAACAGCATAAATAGATACGACCATAATATATGTCCCGATCGGATTACAATAAACGTTGTTTTTTTTCATTGCTGCCCATCTTGTTGAGTCTCCTATGACGTGAGACAGCACCGGTGCGTTAGAGTATGATTTGTGACGTGTGGGCCTCGTTATGGCTGAGAGATGCAAACAAGAGATCGGCATAGTGCGTTTTTTTTTTTACTGCGCTGCATTTGGGAAAGGAACAGTGCACGACGAAGATTGCGAGGATTTCGTTTTTAAATATTTTAATTGCTTTATGGAGTTGTGCATGTCACATGCACATTTTATTGCCTCTGATTGGTTGTACAGAAAACCCCCAGTCATTTTTAACTTCTTTGTATTAGGTTCGCTTTTGACCGTGTGTTTCTGACGGCTAATTGACTCCCTTCCAGTCAACATATCGTGCTGAGACTTGGCAGATAGTCTCGTTACCGATGACATCGCACGCTGACAAATTTTCAGCCCCAAGCCCACAAAACTCAGTTTTTCCTGTTTTTCAAAGGAAAGATGGGGGAAATAGGATGCAACTGATTTAGTGAAATAAGTTTCCCGACAACTGCGCTAAATGAGATTCGTAAAAAATATCGCAAGTGACTTTGGTGCTTCATATTTTCTTTTCGTTTTCAGAAATAGTTGGTGAAATAAATCTGTGGTGTCAAAGCGGGTATGACGTTAGCCTATTAATCGATGCATATAAAAAAAAAGAATGGTTCTTACTTTGTTTGTATGTTTGTCCCGTATGCGTTCCTATACCATTAACTCCATTGCGATAAAACGTTGGCGACTTTTTGTGCACGCGCTCAGCAAAGGTTTCTAAATCGGTACAACATTTTCATAAAATTTCGATTTGGGCCGGGGGCCCTTAATATGAGCTATGTAAATATAATTTTTAACAGAGCTATTGCATTGAAAGGATTCGTCAAGCAACTGGGCATTACGATGACCTCCTGGCGTCTGTAAAAAAAGCGCAAACTTAAATAGTATGGCCACGTGACCAGAAAAGAAGGGCTCGCCGAAGAAATCTTGCAAGGCACAACTAGAGGAGGAAGAAGAAGAGGAAGACAGAGAAAAGATGGGAAGATAACATCAAAGAGTTGGCGGGATTACAACTAGGCGATGCTATGCATAGGACAGGAGACCGAGGGGAATGGAGAAGAATAGTTTTCATGTTATCTGTGGCGCCCCAACGGTCGAAAGACTACGGGACATGATGATGATGATGATTGCATTGGTGGATGGAATTGAATCAAATAGAAACATCGATATTTCAGTTTGTGTGTGAATCATTAAGTAGGTTTCTGAGAAGTACAATCATTTTATAATATTCCGTTTGGGTCGGGGGGGGGGGGGGGGGCAAAATTCGTTGTATTTTTCTTATATGAGCTATATAAATGTAATTTAAAACAGAGCTATTGTTAGGGTGGATAAACCGTTCGAGTTCGCCCCGCTCAAGCCCGTTCGCCTGAAACAGACAGCTGCATGTGACCTGCTCACGCGTCGGAAACCTTCTGATTTATTCGTGTAGGCATCAAACGGAAAAAAACAACTAAAAAATATCGTGTATCTAAAAGCTCTCCAATAAACACAATTTAAACACAAACACTTTCTTTATTTGATTGGTATTGCAACGCGTGCCGCGCACTCGCCAGTATAATATAAATAATAAAAAATGCATTCAAAGGATTTCTACGAAAACGTGTGTTGTTAAGCGGTTGTTACATGGGTTAAATTTACAATTTCTTTTGGGTCATCCCTCATACTTAAAAACTCAAGTATCCTTGTGAACGTGGAGTCAACGTCATCTATCTAGCTATGTTACATTCAAAGTACCCCTGAACTTTTCTGATAAACTGGAGCGAATGTTCTGTCAGCGACTCATATTGACATTTTTATAGTTATCTATAACAAACATAATCTAAGAATAGTTTATTTAACGAAAGAAAAAATCGTTAATGACGTCTTGATCGGGCCCAGGGTGTAGGAGCTTTCAAATCCATTGGCCATTTAATACTTTAAGGGTGTGGGATCATTTTTTAAAGAGCTAAAATCCTTGTTTTCAGACGAAAACAACAACACTTCTTAAACTTGTAGGTGGTGATCAGGAGATCACTTACCAAGAAATTACAAGGAGATCGCTTACCAAGAAATTACAAGGAGATCGCTTACCAAGAAATTACAAGGAGATCGCTTACCAAGAAATTACCAGGAGATCGCTTACCAAGAAATTACCAGGAGATCGCTTACCAAGAGATCGCTTACCAAGAAATTACCAGGAGATCGCTTACCAAGAAATTACCAGGAGATCGCTTACCAAGAAATAACCAGGAGATCGTTTACCAAGAAATTACCAGGAGATCGTTTACCAAGAAATTACCAGGAGATCGTTTACCAAGAAATTACCAGGAGATCGTTCACCAAGAAATTACCAGGAGATCGTTTACCAAGAAATTATGTACAGCGCGATAGAGCCCAGCACTATGCTGGTGTACCGCGCTATATAAAACAACTAATAATAATAATAATAATATTAATTACCATGAGATCGTTTACCAAGAATTTAAATCAAATTTTTCCTGTTCTATAACTGCACCATAAGTCGTAAAACGTAGTTTTTTTTAAATTTAATTTAAATAAAGTTATTAACTTTTTCAAAAGAAAAGGTGTACTATTAAAAGTTGATAACCTTATTTTTTTTAAAACAACGTTCGCTTGGCACAATCCTTATACTCAACGTTTATCATCACTTGCCATTAGGATGATTATCTATTATGTGATCCGTTTTATGTGACCCATTATTTTGTCACCAGCTCTGACGGACGGATGGATAAATTTTTTTGATTCTTTTTTTTTCCCTAAAACATTTTGTTTTTATATTGTTATAAAATAGCTCTGGATATGCCATAACTTGATTCTTAAATGAAAACGAAACTCCCCCTTTTAAAAAAAACAACTTCTCTATGAGACATTGAAGTGATCAGCTGTACACAAAAACATATTTAAAAATCAGAGTTTTGAGAAAACGAGTTACAAGTCTTAACATTCAATTTCACTTAGTGCAACAGTAACCATAATCGTATTATAAACATTTACACGTCGATGGAAACGGAATCGTTTCCCTTGACAGTGGCATCACCGATGATATTGAATTGCAATGTAAAGCAAAAATTGTGACTGTTTTAGTAAATTGACGCTATGTTTCTACAGTAAACCTATCAGGAAATTCAGTTGGAAACATTTGGTCTACAGAAAATTGATCGACGTGAGTTTGGTCAAATGGAAATTAGGTGGCATCGTGTTACTACTAGTTTTGTTTGTTATCGTTGTTCACTCTTAGCGTTGCGAATTTAGAAAGGTGGAGATTTTGTTAAAATTTAAACAATTAAAAAATATAGTACATAAACTAACATATTTATTTAATCGTTGGGCGACTTAAATAAAAATGATAGACATACGAACAAACAAAATTTGGGGGGAAAAAAAATATATTTAAAAAAAATGCGTGCTCTCCATGAGATTGTCTAAATCATTTCAACGTTGTTTTTAATGGGACATTGGATAAACGCATTTAAATTATGAAACATGATTTATGAGGATATAAAATATGTTAAAAATAATTAGCGATATCAACCGTAGATGATAAATTGCCCCCTTGTCTCGTCAAAATCTCTACAAAACCACCATCAGTTGAGAGATACGTTTCCGTGAATAATGAGAGCAGTACGAGGGTACGGCTCGTTGGTGGTGCTACAAATACGGCTCGTTGGTGGTGCTACAACTACGGCTCGTTGGTGGTGCTACAACTACGGCTCGTTGGTGGTGCTACAACTACGGCTCGTTGGTGGTGCTACAACTACGGCTCGTTGGTGGTGCTACAACTACGGCTCGTTGGTGGTGCTACAACTACGGCTCGTTGGTGGTGCTACAGCTACGGCGCGTTGGTGGTGCTACAGCTACGGCGCGTTGGTGGTGCTACAGCTACGGCGCGTTGGTGGTGCTACAGCTACGGCTCGTTGGTGGTGCTACAGCTACGGCTCGTTGGTGGTGCTACAGCTACGGCTCGTTGGTGGTGCTACAGCTACGGCGCGTTGGTGGTGCTACAGCTACGGCTCGTTGGTGGTGCTACAGCTACGGCTCGTTGGTGGTGCTACAGCTACGGCTCGTTGGTGGTGCTACAGCTACGGCGCGTTGGTGGTGCTACAGCTACGGCTCGTTGGTGGTGCTACAACTACGGCTCGTTGGTGGTGCTACAACTACGGCTCGTTGGTAGTGCTACAGCTACGGCTTGTTGTTAGTGCTACAGCTTCGGCTTGTTGTTAGTGCTACAGCTACGGCTTGTTGTTAGTGCTATAACTACGGCTTGTTGGTAGTGCTATAACTACGGCTTGTTGTTAGTGCTACAACCTCGGCTTGTTGTTAGTGCTACAACCTCGCTTGTTGTTAGTGCTACAGCTACGGCTTGTTGTTAGTGCTAAAACTACGGCTTGTTGTTAGTGCTACAACCTCGGCTTGTTGTTAGTGCTACAACTACGGCTTGTTGTTAGTGCTACAGCTACGGCTTGTTGTTAGTGCTAAAACTACGGCTTGTTGTTAGTGCTACAACCTCGGCTTGTTGTTAGTGCTACAACTACGGCGCGTTGGTGGTGCTACAGCTACGGCGCGTTGGTGGTGCTACAGCTACGGCGCGTTGGTGGTGCTACAGCTACGGCTCGTTGGTGGTGCTACAGCTACGGCTCGTTGGTGGTGCTACAGCTACGGCTCGTTGGTGGTGCTACAGCTACGGCGCGTTGGTGGTGCTACAGCTACGGCTCGTTGGTGGTGCTACAGCTACGGCTCGTTGGTGGTGCTACAGCTACGGCTCGTTGGTGGTGCTACAGCTACGGCGCGTTGGTGGTGCTACAGCTACGGCTCGTTGGTGGTGCTACAATTACGGCTCGTTGGTGGTGCTACAACTACGGCTCGTTGGTAGTGCTACAGCTACGGCTTGTTGTTAGTGCTACAGCTTCGGCTTGTTGTTAGTGCTACAGCTACGGCTTGTTGTTAGTGCTATAACTACGGCTTGTTGGTAGTGCTATAACTACGGCTTGTTGTTAGTGCTACAACCTCGGCTTGTTGTTAGTGCTACAACCTCGCTTGTTGTTAGTGCTACAGCTACGGCTTGTTGTTAGTGCTAAAACTACGGCTTGTTGTTAGTGCTACAACCTCGGCTTGTTGTTAGTGCTACAACTACGGCTTGTTGTTAGTGCTACAGCTACGGCTTGTTGTTAGTGCTAAAACTACGGCTTGTTGTTAGTGCTACAACCTCGGCTTGTTGTTAGTGCTACAACTACGGCGTGTTGTTAGTGCTACAAGTTCTCATTTATAGGAACAATTTTTTTTTGTCTATGAAGATAAACTGTGTAGAGGTGTATTCAATAAATAAAGGTCCGAGTGTCCGTTTCATCGATGTATAACACAATTTTTATAGGGGGTGGGAGGGAAATGTGCTGGGTTTTAAAATTAAGATACGCTTTGAGAAATCTCTATAATTAGAAGGCAAGTGTGTTCCCGGGTTCCGGTCGACAAGTCTATGGTGGCTTGCCGATTTGGAAGCGTTGGCCACCGACCCCCTCGAAGTTAACCCGGGAAACATAACCACCATTGCGTGCCCCGTGTGGCAGACATGGGCATACATGGTAACTGCTGGAATAAACGGCACCTACAGGGCTGCCCCTTGCGATATTTCACATGTGGAAGAAAAGGCAGATACAGGTAAGGGATCATGATTACAAGTTGCCTTTAAGGGATATGAGGCGAGAGGCCGTGGTAGAAGTCTCTAGTGGATGATTCTAGATACGCAGCCCTGAGAAAGCTGCTCCTAGGCAACCGTTTCGTCCCAGCTACTTCGAGAATTAGTTGCGAGGTGGAAACCCACTGTGGAATCCCCCTTAAAGGGCGTCCGATGCTTCCCCGGGACGGGTAGGGGAGATATTAGGACGTAAATATTCCGTTCTGACCCCTAGGAGAGTGGACTGCGGACGCTTTAAACGCATTGTCTTCGGTCGACCAGCCGTCTCCGGACGGAGAGGGTCTCTCGGAAAACCCAACGGAACGAATTAAATTTATATGTCACAGCAATAATTTCAAATCAAAGCATTTTTTAAACATGTATAATGTATAGCATACATAGTCATTGGTACATGATAAAGCAACACATTAAAATTGCTCATTTCATTTATTCAGTTTGCTTACTAAGTGAAATAATTTTCATTAACTTCATTTCAATTATTACAAGCAAACTGAACTTGGTGAAAATATTTTTTCTGTTATTTTTTTAAAAAATATGGTAAGACAATTAATATGAAATTTGACTGTTAAAGAAAAGATTATTAATTACATGGCAGGTGAATGAAAGAGTTGTTTTAAATGATTAAGTAATCCAGATATTACCTTTAGGCCGGGGTGGGACAAAATATGGGTCACCTTCATCATCAACGTAGCAGCGAACTAAAATGTAAATAAATAAAACCAGGGCTACATTTAGGGTTAGTGTAAGGGTTAGAGTTAGTGTGAGGGTATAGAGTTAGTGTGAGGGCTTAGAGTTAGTGTGAGGGCTTAGAGTTAGTGTGAGGGTTATAGTTAGAATAGCGTTTAGAGTTAGTGTAAGAGTTATAGTTTTTTTTTTAATGTGTTAAGGTTAATATACGAGCTAGACTAGAGGTAGCGTAAAGGTTTATTGTTGAATTAACTTTATATTAAGATTATTGTCGAAACATTAAGGACTGTTTTCAACATCATTGTAAAAATTATTCATCAGAATTACATTAAACATTTTATAAATGAAATACTAGTTTATGTTATGAAGATTATTTGAATTATTAAGAAATAAAAATAAAATTTGCCATTGCATGCTACACATCGTCCCCGTTATTCAAACCTTTCATTTGACTCACACACACAGAGATCTTGTTTGATAAGGTCCAGTCTTCAACTAGTTATAGCTAAAAAAAAATTAAATATACAAATAAAATATTTCTATAAGCCAGGGGAGTTGCCGTTTTGAAGAGTTAAACCCCCGACAAAAGATATTGACCACTAGAACTGACCATTACAGACCAGCGTCTCACCGCTCACCCTCCCCTTCATAAGCCCATCTTGAGGGTACGGGTTATCTTAAAAAACACTGCCAGGGAACATGAACAAAGAGAGGTACTGCGTGCTTACCGAGTTAAGCCAGATTGCGTTTCGTGGAATGTGGAAAGATGAAATGTTGCAACTTAAATGACGCAATGTTTAATATACAAAAGCGACCCATCTTGGTATCTGTCTATCAATGTTAATGGCGGTTTTTCTTTTAAGGCTACTGAAACATTATTCACATTTAAGTTCATGCTGTTACTATCAAAGAAGTAATTCAGAAATCAACTTACCAGAAACAACGAGCTGTGTCGTAATCAAAGCAACTCCTAATAAACACATGCTCACACAACTAACGCAAAATGAACATTTCTTCTCCATGCTTGGCTTCAGCAGATGAGAATATTTGTCCGGTATTATGTTTTTTTTTTGTTTTCTAAAATTCACACTCTCAAAAGTGGGATGTTTTCTTTACTTCCTTAAAATAGTTTCTTCTACTAAAAGCACACATAAAATTTCAACGTTTACACCTTGCGATGATAAGTAAATCAAAAAGTAAACATGTGTAGTAGCTCTGACACCGGTATTGGAAAGAAGGAAAGTTTTTCTTCAAAAGTGTACTCAAAAAAAAAAAAAAAAAAACAACTTAAAAACAGCAACAGCTGTAGCGGTGTGTTGGCCGTGCGATCAATTCTGTCACGTCTGGGCGACATTAGTTGGACCGTATATCACTATCACACAGGGACTCGCCAAACATTTTACAACAAATAAATACTTCACAAACTTCTTTCTATAGTCTTTTACTGTTCAGCCGAGTCAGACACGGACAAGACAAGATAACTAGAAGAGTGAATGGTATCGCATGTCACAGTCGGGCCCTCGAGCGTCGCCGAGGGCAAGAAAACACAACCAAAAGAGATTTCGATACTTATATGAGTGTTGATACTCACTCACGTACAGAGCGTGAACTTCTTATCTCGCCCATGTGGGCGTGTAATAATTAGGTCGGTATGGATTAGCTCTCATGCATGGTGTAGTCGCGGTGATAGGATTAGGATGGAAATATTATAATAACTGCGGGGAGTCACTCTGGAGTTCGGGGGGCGGAGGGGGGGTGGGTGTGGGGGGTAACGATTTAAACCAGACACCGGACATATGTGTGTGTGTTTGTTTGTTTGTGTGTGTGTGATTGTCTGCGTGCATTTTCTGTTTGCAACGCGGGGTAAGGTTGACAATGCAGAATTACACTTTCTAAATGATTGAACACGAGTGGTGGGCGTGGTCCAATATTTGATGGACATCAGATTTATTTAATATATTGTCTACAGCCGGGGGGCGGAAGGGGAGGGGGTGTAACATTTATAACTGAGTGCTCCGTAAAAAAAAAATTTAACGCGTGACACACTCAGGCCTTTCCCGTAATTCCGCGTCGTCCCACAGTTAAAACGAACACTATGGTGAACAAAGTACATTCAATGGCTTGGGCCAGCAGCCAGCAAAACTTCATAGTCTAAATGTAATCACAAAGTTAACATTGAAAAGATCACAAAGTTAACATTGAAAAGATCGCAAACCTAACATTGAAAAGATCACAAAGTTAACATTGATAGATAACGCAAATATAATATATTTTTTTATGAGGTAGTTTTATATAATTTGGGTTCATTTCATTAATTGGGCTTATTATAAAGTGCGTTGCTTGTATGCCTGTTTTGACAAATTTTCAGCCATTGTTCAACGTTACATTTGTATAAAGGATTTATACGTAAAACTTTGTTTTTAGGAATTGTTTAATTATTTTTATTTTTGTCCGTGATACTTAGACAATTTCGTTCGTGGATTACATAATGGTTTCGTGGAATAAAGGGTAACTTTGCTGCAACTAATCATTGAACGAATGAAATATAGAAAGAAAAAGACGTGGGAAGGTCGATACTACATATAGCCTAACCTATTTATACATTTAGCCTAACCTATTTATACATTTAGCCTAACCTATTTATACATTTAGCCTAACCTATTTCTACTGGGTGGCCGCTTGGTCTAAACTGAGTACATCCCAAGTTCGTGGTCTGGAGTTTTAATCCCCACGAAAACCTGGTCAAGCAAAAAAACATCCACAGCATCCCTGGTGGATTGGACTCGTTAACCTTGGATGGCAACTCGTTAACCTTGGATGACAACTCGTTAACCTTGGATGGCAACTCGTTAACCTTGGATGGCAACTCGTTAACCTTGGATGGCAACTCGTTAACCTTGGATGGCAACTCGTTAACCTTGGATGGCAACTCGTTAACCTTGGATGGAAACTCGTTATCCTTGGATGGCAACTCGTTAACCTTGGATGGCAACTCGTTAACCTTGGATGGCAACTCGTTAACCTTGGATGGCAACTCGTTAACCTTGGATGGCAACTCTTTAACCTTGGATGGCAACTCGTTAACCTTGGATGGCAACTCGTTAACCTTGGATGGCAACTCGTTAACCTTGGATGGCAACTCGTTAACCTTGGATGGCAACTCGTTAACATTGGATGGCAACTCCTTAACCTTGGATGGCAACTCGTTAACCTTGGATGGCAACTCGTTAAACGTGGATGGCAACTCGTTAACCTTGGATGGCAACTCATTAACCTTGGATGGCAACTCGTTAACCTTGGATGGCAACTCCTAAACCTTGGATGGCAACTCGTTAACCTTGGATGGCAACTCGTTAACCTTGGATGGCAACTCGTTAACCTTGGATGGCAACTCTTTAACCTTGGATGGCAACTCGTTAACCTTGGATGGCAACTCGTTAACCTTGGATGGCAACTCGTTAACCTTGGAGGGCAACTCGTTAACCTTGGATGGCAACTCGTTAACCTTGGATGGCAACTCGTTAACCTTGGATGGCAACTCCTTAATCTTGGATGGCAACTCGTTAAACTTGGATGGCAACTCGTTAACCTTGGATGGCAACTCCTTAATCTTGGATGGCAACTCGTTAACCTTGGATGGCAACTCGTTAACCTTGGATTTCAACTCGATAACTTTTGATGGCAGCTCATCTAAGAGTAGGAAACAATGACTTCAAACCCGTCGATGTAGTCCCGTAGGCTAGCAAAGGATTTATTTCCCTCAACTTGTGAGACACGACCTGCTTAACGTCAGAAGAAAATCTAAAAAATGTCTCGGGATGAAAGACTTCCAAGTCTCATTTATGTGTACCAAAAAAAAAGGGCCATTCTTCTTCTTTTTCTATATAATTAAGGCCCCTGATCAATTTATTGACCAAGAGTTTCGTGCTCAGTGCCGCTTCTGCCGATTACTTGTATGGCTCGTATGAATGTAGAGGAGATTTGCAATGTTTCTGTGCCTGGTGTTGATGAGGATATTTCACTGGTTACAAGAGTAACTGATTGAGGCTATCATGCACTGGGGGTTGGAAGGCCTGAGACAATAGACGCAAATGAGTTAAGTGTTGTCGCCTCAACTGTTCCTTTTGAAAGCTTGTTCCAGACCCTGTTTGTCTTTGCAGGAATGAGCAGTTCCTATACTGGCTTCTCGCCGGTATGAGCCGGAACTGCCTGTCACGGCCTCGTCGCTGTCTATGTCTTTATTGTGCATGACGCAATGGTCTGTTTGGGGCAACCCATGCATTATGTATGACGAGAACAGTGTGGCGTGTCATATCGACACTTTACCATTTTCCTACAAAAATCCACTTGAAATTGAGGGCGAAATTTGCACTGATATGGCAGATGTGGAGACTTACTAGTTGAGTTTACCTTGTTTCTGTGTACTACTTTAACAACCATAAAAATTATTTTTTTGGTATAAATCCTATAAACCCATTTTTATTCATGTACTTGTAAGTGATTTATTTATCATTTATGTTGTTGCAGCAATTGAGTTTAGGTGTGGGAATTTTTTTTTTTTTTAAATCCAACTTAGTGCATATAACGCGTAATAGATTTAGATATATTTAAAACCGAATATATCACAAATACCAAGCACATAGCAACAGTTACATAACTAATCTCCACACAAAAAACTGGAAATCATTATCATCCCTACCCATGAAAAATAGGAGATCCTGTTGTTGTTGTTGGTGGTGGTTTGTTTGTTTTTTTTGTTTTTTTTGGGGGGGCGGTTGCATGAGGGAACAGGGCTGAAAATTTGATCGAATTGTTAGCAACGGCAACAAGCCAATCTGCCAAAATTTCAGATTGATAGGATGACGGCTAGTGGGTCAATTAGCTTCGCCTTGAAAAACAGAAAAAAAAACTAATTTTTGGGAGGTGGTATTTGGGATGAAATTTGATAAATAAAATGTTTCAGCGGCATTAAATGTATGCACTTAGTTTCAGCTTGATAAGATGATGGAAAGTGAGTCAGGTAGCCTTCCGAAGATTGGGTGCCACAAATAAAGAAACGCACGAACAAAAGCGAGGTAAACATATAGCTTTAAAAAGTATACGGACACGTTTTTGTAAAAGAAAAAAATAATAATAATAACAACAATAATAATAGTAATTTTCATTTGGTTTGGAAATTCAACGGATATTATCAAAAATACAAATATATTTTTTATCAGTGACCCCCCTTAGTTTTAACTGACGGCTGTGAAATAACGTTATTGAGAATCGCTACTGCTTTAAATAATTTTCATCGATCAAATATCATAAGGTTATAACATTCAACCAGAAAAGTATCAACAGGTTGGAGGTGGACCAACGACGGGCAGCACGCTTTGTACTGAGCCGCTACAGGATCACCTCTAATGCAGGCAGCATGCTGGAAACACTGGATTGGTCCCCATTGGAGGAATGACGACGACTATCCCGGCTCTCCATGATGTACAAGATAAATAATGGGCTGGTCTACTGTTCCAAAATTAAACAGAAACCCGTCCGTCTCCCTCCTAGACAGCGACGAGTCCATGACTGGCAATCCTGGTTCAAACCAGCGAGAAGCCAGTATATGAACTGCTCATTCATGCCAAAGACAATCAGGGACTGGAACGAGCTTCCAAAACCAACAGCTGAGGCGACAACACTTGACATATTTGGGTCTATTTCCTCCTGTCTTCCAACCACCATATCCTGATACCAACGTTGAGTCGCTCTTGCAACCAGTGAAATATCCTCTTCAAAACCATGCACAGTTACATCGCGAACCCCTCTACAAACATAGGAGCCGGAATGATCAATAACATGATCGTGGGCCCTTAAATTATAGAAGAAGAGGAAAAGACATGTAAAAGTATCGGAAAGTCCTGCCCCAAATACGATCATCTAGAGAAAAGAGAACACATGCCAATATGTATTGTTTGTTTTTTATCTAAATTCCAAGTAACCTTTATCTCTCTGGATCACAGCTCAGCAAATGTTATTCACGGGCAGCGCACGCTACGACCTTCCCAAATTAACAAACACCACAGGTAAAAATACCCAGAGATATGCCGAATAACAGAATATATTAGATGACGGTCGTAATGCAGTCACGAGGCAGTCATAATGCAGTCAAAATTTCTAAACGTTTTTCGATTACATTGTACTGCTTTTCTTTGATATAATTTCAAAATTGGACACATTTCTGTTGGCGCAGTTTTTTTTTAACAACATGATAATAAGCTTAAACAAAGTCTCTAATCACAACGGCATAGCCTTATCATACTTTCGCTCCTACATATTAAAACTATACTCTATGCTTTTCCTCCCCTTGGAGGTATTTTGTGCGACGCACATGGCGCCATGTCGCGGCACACCGGTTCCAGAGCTCTAAATTTGCTAAATTTCATAACTCTATGTCCCAAACAATCGCCGTCACATATGTTCAGGCAAGAATATCTTTATAATCTGATATGTGATTGATGTAACTGAAATGTGGCTCGTTACCGCATGTGTGTATTGCAGGCTTTTTTTAACCAGGGATGCCCACATCCTCTGAGGTGATTGGAGGCAGTGTCAAGGGGTGGGGTAAGTCCTAAAAAATATTTTATCGTGGGGGCGCAGGCAATGTTTTGATATATAGAGATAATAATAATCGATGGACTGCATTCAGGCTTTGTAAATGAAATAGTGGAACTAAGCATCCTGAAGCTTGAATCCATAGACAGGACAATGAAATTTGAATGTTTCTTGTCTTACTTCAGTGTTTCTTGTTCGCCGAAGAAGGCTCTAAGCCGAAACGCTCACATATTATTGTCCTATCGATTGATTCAAACTTCAACATACCAGGCTCTACTATTTCATGAAATCAAGAGAGGGTGCGTCGCGGCAAAATGATTAAGAACCGCTGGTGTAGGGGTTGGTTATATGGGTTTGCTCGGGGTGGTGTAGATTTGAGGGTGGGTGGTCTATGTAGGTTGGGGGTCGATTAGCTTTGGGCGGAGGCTACAGTTTTTTTTCAATCTGATTAGCCTTTTAAAAATTGATACATTTGAAATTATCACGAAAGCCAAAATTTCATTCCATTGGTTTTTTTTAAGCTCTTAAGCCAAGTATTCAATCACAAGCCGAGGGAAAATTTCCCTAGTGAAAACTGAAAAAAAAACCCACCAAAACTGTTGAAATATCTTTTTGTCTAATGTAAGATACAAAAGTACGATAGCATTATTTAGTTTCATGTTTAAACCACATTGTTCCCCCTCCCCCCGCATGTCACTTTTTGAAGGTGACAGCCTCCAGCTAACAGACAAACACTAACCTCTATTGTGTTTCAGAATCGAAAGGAGAAATTTTCGCTTAAGGATGAGTATCTGAAAATCCAGGTTAAGGAACCCAAAATGTTCACTTTATGGGCATGAATTTTCCCGCAAACAAAACTCTAGCAAATTACAGCATTACCAGCAGCTGTCATGTAGCCGAAATGGCCTAACAGTCAGATGACATGTAGGATCAGTGCATTGCCGACTCTGTACAAATAACATGTAGGATCAGTGCATTGCCGACTCTGTACAAATGACATGTAGGATCAGTGCATTGCCGACTCTGTACAAATGACATGTAGGATCAGTGCATTGCTGACTCTGTACAAATGACATGTAGGATCAGTGCATTGCCGACTCTGTACAAATGACATGTAGGATCAGTGCATTGCCAACTCTGTACAAATGACATGTAGGATCAGTGCATTGCCGACTCTGTACAAATGACATGTAGGATCAGTGCATTGCCGACTCTGTACAAATGACATGTAGGATCAGTGCATTGCTGACTCTGTACAAATGACATGTAGGATCAGTGCATTGCCGACTCTGTACAAATGACATGTAGGATCAGTGCATTGCCGACTCTGTACAAAGTCACGGTATCGAAGACGCATGATTACTGGTGTGCGGATGTGTCCCCCTCGACCTTGCATTTGAATCGGCATGAATCATAACTAAATTATAGACATTGCCCCCAGAGGCGTGCCGAGAGTGTGGCAAGGCGTGGCTAGTGCCATGGTCACTATGTGGTGGAAAATCGGAAAACTGGACACATTTTTTGAATTTTTTTTTAAAAAATTATTTTGTTCATTTGTTTCTATCTGGGTGTGTGGTAAGATATAGCACAGGGGCGTAGCAAATGTTCCGTTGTGAGCCTTTGGGGGGTAGGGCTAATTGGATTCTTACAAAATGCGTGTTTCGTCAAATTTTCAGCCCAACCCCCCTTTCCCCGCCCCCGCCCCCATTGCTCGATTTTACATTTTATAAAGGATTTATACCAAACCTTTGTTATCAGGGGCTGTAAAACTGACAACAAAATTAGTCGAATACTCTCAAATCCTGCACACTAACCTGCTTGCTCTTCTGTCATTGTATGCTATATGTCAACATGGGTTTGCAGCCGGTCATCCACATAATCGTACCGGCTAAGCTGGATGACTTTGATAAACAGCTGTTAAGATAATATACGGGTGATTTTATTTATATCTCTACTGCCACGGATATCATTGTCATTATGACTTTGTCAGGCAATTGATACAGAGAATCAGGACTTATAAATACTGGCCAATCAGAGGGTTCTACTTTGGTCATGTGTTGAGCAAGACAAATATGGAGTTGAGCAGCCATGATAAACCTTTAAAAAATGTGATGTAAGATCAAGATTTTTGTACATAAGATTTTGTACATAAGATTTTGTACATAAGATTGTGTATATAAGATTTTGTACATAAGATTGTGTACATAAGATTGTGTATATAAGATTTTGTACATAAGATTGTGTACATAAGATTGTGTACATAAGATTGTGTATATACGATTTTGTACATAAGATTTTGTACATAATAATTTGTACTTAACATTTTGAAGCGAAATTAGTTGTAAAAATATTTTAGGAATTATTGTTACAGTGAAGTCTTTCGAAGTGTGCATCTTATTTCTGTGAAATTAAAGATGTCTCATTTTTGGTTATTGTTAAGGATGGAATTAAAATAGACACTGATGGAACCCGCTACGTCACGACTGTTATGTATAACAGTAACACAACACAGCACATAAGATAAGCTGGCGTCATTGTGTCAAATAAGATGGAGACTTGTCTTTGAAGACATTTCACATTTTTCTTTTCAATCTGGAAAGTCTTTGTCTGAAAAGTTGTTGTTTATAAAATTGATTGATTTGTAGCAAGGAGTTTGTTGAACCATCTTTGGGTGATAAGAGCTATGAGAGTTGAGTAGGCTCATGAATTAGTGAGAATAACTATGAGAGTTGTGTGTAGGCTCATGAATTGGTGAGAATAACTAGGAGAGTTGTGTAGGCCCATGAATTGGTGAGAATAACTATGAGAGTTGTGTAGGCCCATGAATTGGTGAGAATAACTATGAGAGTTGTGTAGGCCCATGAATTGGTGAGAATAACTATGAGAGTTGTGTAGGCCCATGAATTGGTGATAATAACTATGAGAGGTGAGTAGGCTCATGAATTGGTGAGAATTACTCTGAGATTTGTGTAGGCACATGAATTGGTGGGAATAACTATGAGAGGTGAGTAGGCTCATGAATTAGTGAGAATTACTATGAGATTTGTGTAGGCCCATGAATTGGTGAGAATAACTATGAGAGTTGTGTAGGCCCATGAATTGGTGAGAATAACTATGAGAGTTGTGTAGGCTCATGAATTGGTGAGAATTACTCTGAGATTTGTGTAGGCACATGAATTGGTGGGAATAACTATGAGAGGTGAGTAGGCTCATGAATTAGTGAGAATTACTATGAGATTTGTGTAGGCCCATGAATTGGTGAGAATAACTATGAGAGTTGTGTAGGCCCATGAATTGGTGAGAATAACTATGAGAGTTGTGTAGGCTCATGAATTGGTGAGAATTACTCTGAGATTTGTGTAGGCACATGAATTGGTGGGAATAACTATGAGAGGTGAGTAGGCTCAGGAGTTTACGTTGACGTTTTGTTGTTCTGTTTACAGAGTCTGGACTTTTTGATTTCATGGAGTTCAAGACTTTTTTCAGATCACGGACAATAAAAGTCTGATGTCGAATTGTCTTCTATTGTTTGTTGTTGGCTTTACCTAATCCGGTCATTCATTTTGAAGATGGCAGATCATTTGTTTTCAAGATGGCGGATCATTTGTTTTCAAGATGGCGGAACATTTGTTTTCAAATGGCATATCCATTTATGATTTGGCAAATGCTTACGATGATCACAACTTACAGATTAACGCTGATTCGTTAATACGTTTGGGAAAAAACCAGCAATACACATATTATGTCTACGAGTTTCTGTGTGTGCCTTGGTTTGTTGGTTTTTTACTCTAAATAGTATTTATATAATAGTACATTTCTTCAGACTTATAGGGGCCACCACTGTGTCTTACCATGGGCCACCACGGTGTGTCTTACCATGAGGGCCACATTGTGTGTCTTACCATGGGCCCACTGTCATGGGCCCAACTGGGTTTCTTACCATGGGCACCATTGTTCTCGGTACGCTACTGGTTGTCTCCCCTGGATTTGGTTTGATGTCTGTAAATGACTTCAACACGATTAAGATATTGTTGTTTGGGTCAGAGATTAAAGATTTATTTCAATCAATAAAGTTACTAAATAATTTTTTAAGTATTTTTTTTTTAAATTGCTTCATTTATTTCTTTAAAACCAGGTTTTTGATATTATTTCATTTTATATTTTTGATTGAAAAAGCCTGAATTAAAAAAAAACAACAAAAAAAACCTACACTTTAAAGAATCGACTCTCATCAGAAAAGAGATCATGAGAACAATCCAGTAATCGATAAAGTCCTACGTAACATTTGAATGTTTTTTTTTCAACAATATTTTATTTGGGCGATGCGAATTGAGGGTTAACTCATCGATACTTGCAGTCCTCACTACCTGCGTCAACAGCAAAGCTAGAGATTAAGAAGTGATATCGGATTATCTGTCTTCAATTCATAGCATGGCATTATATGTCAAATAAATGTTCCAAAAAAAAAGCTATCTTCACCTAACAAGAGGGAGAGATCAAGGAGGAGGGGGTCACAAAGGAGGGGGTCACAGGGGAGGAGGGTCACAGAGGAGGGGATCACAGAGGAGGGTAACGGAGGTGGGGTTACATTGGAAGGGTCGAAGAGAAGGGGCCACATAGGTCGGGTCACAGATGATGGGTCATGGAGGTGGGACTCCCATAGAGTGAACAAATTGTGGTCAACTACTTCCAAAGTCACAGAAATAGAGCAGAATGTTGATGGTAAAAATTATATATTATAAATATGTATGAGAAAATAAAGTTGAATTTTATTGTTTCGGAACAGTTTGAGATAGCAATAATTTTTTGTCATTTACAAAATTTGTCAAGGAAGAGCCTGAATGATAATATCAATCAACACAATGAGAGGTCAAGGAAGAGCCTGAATGATACTATCAATCACCACAATGAGAGGTCAAGGAAGAGCCTGAATGATAATATCAATCACCACAATGAGAGCTCAAAAACTGTGATATTATATTTTTATTCCAAAACAATTTCAAACTCTTATTTTATGACGTAGGTGCTCCAGCTTTCAGACATTTGAAGAAAGAAAACGATATCCAAAAGTTGGGGGTGGGGGGGGGGGGAAGGTCAGACATCGAACAGCTTGTATAAAACCCTTCTAGCCACACCTTTCCAATGGTTCTTTCTTTTCAAAACAAACTATTGAAGTGAATGGAAGCTGTAGCAGATGTCCTTCAGACAAGAAGATTTCATTTTACGGTGGACACATTTTTGAGTTCCTAAATAGGTGTTTTCTTTAACATTCCAGGCGTCAGTTAACCGGAATGGATTGAACGGTGTTAGTGGATGGTTTGTCCTTGCATAATCCATTATCAGTGGATTAAGGTTAGTAATATAGTACAAAACTAGTGGATAACTGTCCTAGAAGAATTCACGATTTGTGGATCGTGGATTAAGCGCAATCCATACCTGGTGGGTTAGGGTTTAAAAATAGTCCATTAATCATGGATTTCGGATTTAAAGGATTCCATAATCAGTGAATTAAGGTCTTAGAAGAATCCAAATTTATGGATTAAGGTCTTTAATTATTTCATGTGGAATTGGAGATATCGTAATCCAGGTGTATAAAACTTAATGGACTATGTCTAAAACTATTCCTTAATTGGTGGGAAACAGTATAAGCATAGTTGGTATATTGTATGTGCAAGCATAGGCATATGGGCAGATACGTTGCGTAACTGTTGGATGCACCCTGCTATTCTTCAAAAAGTTGATAGTTTATTTTTTTTTATTCACAACTATGGACCCCTATAAATATCCAAGGCACCCCACCTGGGCGTATGGGTTGTATGGCCCATTTGACTTCTCTACATATGGCAGAGAATTTTCAAAATTATTTACGAGTGTCAGACATTGGCCCAGTATAACATACCGATTAACCAAGATTCATTCATAAGTTGAAATCAGCCCCCGCCGCACCCCCCCCCCCCGGGCCGGGCCACCTCTTTTCAAGTCACGCGATGCACTACTACCTCACCCTTGCACTGCATCAATACAGTCGATAAAGAATTAAAATTGAAATGGGATTACTGGGGCTTCTGGGACGTAATTGAATATGGTTGACCTTTGCCGTAGGAGACACGCCCAGCTTTGACCCCGGCCTTCACAGACGGTAATACACGCCCACAACTATTTCAAGTGATACATTATCGTAAATAAGTCCTTTGTAGTGTATTTGTTGTTTTCTGTTTGACTGGAGGGAACAAACTATTGAGTTATTAGTTTGTACAACTTTAACAGTTATTATAATAATCAATAATATGCCTTGACTAAGTGAGGCACTTCTGCTGCCGGCTTCGTCCCCCGCTCCGACTACACCAGGGGTTCTTACGCCATGGACCTCTTTGCCAGTCACACGAAAGCTACTTAAAGTTGTTTAAATTAGATTTTAAAAAAGAACAAAGTAAACATCATTATATAGGAGGTTGAGTTCACGGGGGATTCCAAAACCTTGTTAGAGGGTCCCAAGTATGGAAATGAACATCGAAATGTCACCGTAGTAGGCTAAATTAAATGGTTCTTTTTTGTTTCTCTTTTGTCAGTTTTCTACATGCTACAACAGTTATTGCATGTAACATGCTACTTTATGCATTTATTTATCAACGTTAACTCATTTGTTTTGCTGTTGTGAAAGTAAATTTTAATTTATTTGAAATGAACACATTGTCAAAGTCCCTGGTGCAAATTGTTGATGTTATATAGCCCGCGTGTTGACCCGATCTTTGTTCACCTTGCGTCGTGTGGAGCCGTGACACGTAACCAATTTTGCCCTTGCTACTGACGTCACCAATTAACTTGGTGACACATGCTGCCCCTCCTTTCCCCACCGCCCTAAATTGTGGAAGTGTTTTTACGCTTTCCAGAAGGTCTACATAAGGGTAGAAAATACTCTCAGGCGATATAATATTGAGACATTCTATTCTGGAGTGTTCCGACTCCCTCACTATAGTCGACTTTGACCGGCAGACGTCCGAGACTTACCAGACTTACAAGAGCTCTATAAGACTTACACGATTTTTGTCCACATCGTGTGTTTAGAATAATACTTTCTGGATTTTAATTTTTCATTTGCCGTGCTGCGCGTTGATATACTTTTATTTATGTGTATCTGATTTCTGTATTATATAATATATGCGTAACAGCATAATTAGCGTCATTATTTTTCATCTTTGGTATCACGTTTCATTGTATATTGGTTTTAATTCCTTTGTTACGTATTTTTCATCCAACTAACCAAAGCTTAAAACCGATTAAATTTTTTTCAACCCTTTAAGATTACGTAATAATTGTAGAAAGATTTCAAACATCTTTAATTGGCCATGACTTTAATTTATTTATATTTACAATAAAGGTTGTTTTATTATTTTTTTCAAGTATTTTATTATGTGTACAAAAGCAGCAAAACTATATACATTTATTACTACCTGTTTTAATATATTGGTGTTTCAAGTTTCATTAAAATATTTGCTTGCACTGAATATCTAACATTTTTTTCAGTGTACTATTTGAATAGTTCTGACTGAGTTATACATTTAAAAATAGTGTCTGTTGTAATTGTTTTCCGCCATATGTTCGCAGTTTACAAACTGCGACAAGTGACATTGTTGCAGCTGGATCAACAGTGGCTCCATTTAGAAGCACTCTTATATTTAATATTAATATTATTATACAAGTGTAAAGCACAAATTCTAAACAAATGCTGTGAACACTTACATGGTGGAGCGCCGAGTGCATGCCTACCTACATAGATCACCGTGTGCATGGCGTTACATGATATTTTTCAACATATGGAGCTTATTGTGCATTCGTGACAATATGGACAAAGTGTGCATGACTGCCTATATTGAGCAAAGTGTGCAGGACTGCCTATATGGAGCACAATGTGCGAGCATGCATATAGGGAGCATGTTGTGCATGCATGACTGTATATAATATATTGTGCATGACTGCCTATATGGAGCACAATGTGCATGCCTGCCTATATGGAGCACAATGTGCGTGCATGCATATAGGGAGCATGTTGTACATGCATGACTGTATGTAACATAGTGTGCATGACTGCCTATATGGAGTACAGTGTTCAAGCTTGCCTATATGGAGCACAGTGTTCATGCTTTCCTATATGGAGCACAGTGTTCATGCTTTCCTATATGGAGCACATGGTGCATGCATGCATATATGTAACATAGTGTGCATGACTGCCTTATATTGAGCACAGTGTTCATGCTTGCCTACATGGAGCACATTGTGCATCAATGACTATATGGAGCACAGTGTTCATGCTTGCCTACATGGAACACAGTGTGCATCAATGACTATATGGAGCACAGTGATCATGCCTCTCTATATGGAACACCGGTTACATGCCTACATTTATGGCGCACATATTCGCATGTCCGCGCATGTGCAGAGCCGACATTTCAATTATATAAAAATCGATTGTTGATAAATGAGTCAACGCCAAAAACTTCACAAATTTCTTCTTTAAAAAATAAAATGAACTTATTTGTTCAGCTGGGCCAAATGTTTTCTTGCATGCCGTACTTTACACGTCGAGAGAACCAGATGAAAATGAAATTTTGTATAATAACATATTCAAAAGATTGGTTAATCATCAAAATATATTGTGTCAGTCTCAAAAATAATTTAGTTGTTTACAATCGACAGCCAAAGAAGTTGAGTTTTTTTGGGGGGTTGATTTTAATCCATGTTTTTAAATTTCGGTACACGGTCACGTCAAAGCAGATGTTTCAATAACTTGTGTACAGACTCTAAAACTTTAGAGCATACTTCGTCGTGCACAGATGCATCACATTCGATAGAATCAAAAAAAATCTAACGATGAGAACAGAAGTACAACATTGTATTTACATTTTTTCGGCCTGAAATACGACTGTTATACATCCGTATATAAGGTTTGGCATTTCTAAGACTAGAAAACGTCACATCGCATTACTTAATGTTATATTTTTAGTTTAAAAAAATGGTTCTAACAATGTATTTCAGCATATATATATATTATAGCAATGACAATTTGTAAAATCTTTCATCAAAGAAAGCTTTAAACACATTTTCGTCCACTATGATGGCTTACATTAACGTAGAAGTTAAAATGGCCAAATGGAATACCAGGATGTTTTATTAATATCCTGATGAGATTGGCCAGACTACACGCCCGGACGTTCTATTAATAGATTACCACCATGAAATGACAAACACTATTGGTTCCCAAGACGTTGGCGTGTTGTCAGCTAGTTCTCATGGCGTCAAAGAGTAGATTGACATGTACTTAAATAGTAATTTTGCCTTTTCTTAGAGAGTGCGTATGCTGTCAGTGAGTACGCTGAAGTCATTTAGAGAGCTCGTTCTCATTTCGTTGGAGACTGAGTAATTCGTAAAACGTATATGTCTTCTAAAGTGTCAAGGATGTCGCCCGAGGTTCCGTTACATGGCATTCAATTTTTGCTACACTACATATTTCTTTGAACGAAACTTTAGCTTTGAATAGTTTAGACAAAAACTTGGTTTAAAGATGTTTATTGGGTCTTTATTGCCCATTTGGTATAAAGATGTTGATGGGGTACTTATTGCCCATTTGGTATAAAGATGTTGATGGGGTACGTATTGCCCATTTGGTATAAAGATGTTGATGGGGTCTTTATTGCCCATTTGGTATAAAGATGTTGATGGGGTACTTATTGCCCATTTGGTATCAAGATGTTGATGGGGTATGTATTGCCCATTTGGTTTAAAGATGTTGAAGGGGTCTTTATTGCCCATTTGGTATAAAGAGGTTGATGGGGTATTTATTGCCTATTTGGTATAAAGATGTTGATGGGGTATTTATTGCCCATTTGGTATAAAGAGTTGATGCGGTATGTATTGCCTATTTGGTATAAAGATGTTGATGGGGTATGTATTGTCCATTTGGTATAAAAATGTTGATAGGGTATGTATTTCCCATTTGGTATAAAGATGCTGATGTGGTATTTATTGCCCATTTGGTTTAAAGATGTTGATGGTGTATTTATTGCCCATTTGGTATAAAGATGCTGATGGGGTATTTATTGCCCATTTGGTTTAAAGATGTTGATGGGGTATTTATTGTCCATTTGGTATAAAGATTTTGATGGGGTATTTATTGCCCATTTGGTATAAAGATGTTAAAGGGGTATTTATTGTCCCTTTTGTATAAAGATGTTGATAGAGTATTTATTGCCCATTTGGTATAAAGATGTTGATAGAGTATTTATTGCCCATTTGGTATAAAGATGTTGATAGAGTATTTATTACCCATTTAGTATAAAGATGTTGATATAATTTTTAAATGCCCATGTGATATAAATTTGTTCATAGGTTATGTATTGCCCATTTGGTACAAATATGTTGATAGGATATTTATTGCAATTTTTCATAAAGTTGTTGATAGTGTAATTATTGCCCATTTGGTATAAAGATGTTGGTGGCTTATTTATTGCCCGTTTGCTGTGAAGATATTGAGAGTGCACATTTATCGCCGATGTTGTCTTTGCGAAACAAAACGATCCTGCTTACTGGACAAATGACAGAGGTGTGTCTTCGTGTCCTAAATAGGACGTATAGCAACACGACCAGTGCACACCGACACACGACAGAAACAAACAATTCAGAGACGAATGATGAGTTTATTGTTCAAACCGTGAAAGGAATCGCGAAATGAAAGGATGGATTCGCTTGATGGAAAACATATTTTTAAGTAACTCCCTGAAGAGAATCAAAACATCACTGTAACGAAACGAATGCAAGGAGATTTTTATTGTAAGTGTTAACACAAAATGAATTCTGTTTTTAATTGTTAGAGCTTTCTTTCAATCTCTTTGGCGTTTAAATAAAATAAATATTCACAGTAAGTAGACGTTTTTTTTTTAGAATTGAATCTAAAAGTAAGGATGTTGGTATTGTATTAATAAAATGATGGTAGCATAGAATCGATGTAAGTGTGGTAGCATTGACTCATGGTAATGATGGTAGCATAGAATCAAAGTTAAGATGGCGTTTCTGACTTGAGAACTCCAGCTGTACAAATATGTGGTGAACGTGTTACTTGATTACCCAGCGAAAATACCACGGATAAAATGATTCACAGCGTGACCAGTCTTAATGCACTTTTGCTGTCTCTCTTCTCTCCGATGACAGGCTGTTTTTAAAAACCCCAGAGCTGCTTGAATCACGCCACTCGGCTGTTGTTTGACTGAAACATAACAATATAACATATGAGCTCGACAGCTTTTTATCAAACGATGATCGAAATACACCTGGATTTACACTATCTGTTAGATCAGCGGTTCTCAACCTAAGGCTGTCGGAAAACACATATTTATGAAGTAGCAACGACAATACTTTTATGGTTGGGGGGTCACAACAACATGAGAAACTGCATTAAAGGTCGAGGTCATTAGTTGGGGTGAGAACCACTGTGTTAGAAAGCAGGGCATTTAAAAATATACTTCCATCTACATCTGCTCCTTTTTTTTTCTTTTGATAAAGTTTTGAAATTTTTCTGAAGCTCAATTTGGATTCAAGGAATACTGAATAGGCTTAGATCTAAAGTTCAATGGGCTGTTCAAATTGTGTTTTCATCCTTTAAAAAAAAAATTTAAAAACCAAAAGCATTTAAATATACTTTTTGTACACAAACTAAACCGCCATTTTTTTACCACAATGATCCTCCATCTTGGAAAAAAAATGGTGTGATAAAAATAACAATGAACATTTTTTTTTAAATCCCAGAATCTCGTTATGGCCTGGGGGAGGGGGGGTGACTTTAATCATTTGTCACTGAATAAAAAATGCTAACATGCACTCAGTATGTCTAATGACCTAAAGTAGCCTACACTCAGTATGACTAATGAACTAAAGTAGCCTGCACTCAGTATGTCTAATGAACTAAAGTAGCATACACTCAGTATGTCTAATGACCTAAAGTAGCATACACTCAGTATGTCTAATGACCTAAAGTAGCATACACTCAGTATGTCTAATGACCTAAAGTAGCCTACACTCAGTATGTCTAATGAACTAAAGTAACATACACTCAGTATGTCTAATGACCTAAAGTAGCCTACACTCAGTATGTCTAATGACTTAAAGTAGGCTACACTGAGTATGTCTAATGACCTAAAGTAGCATACACTCAGTATGTCTAATGACCTACAGTAGCCTACATTCAGTATGACTAATGACCTAAAGTAACATACACTCAGTATGACTAATGACCTAAAGTAGCCTACACTCAGTATGTCTAATGACCTAAAGTAACATACACTCAGTATGACTAATGACCTAAAGTAGCCTACACTCAGTATGTCTAATGACCTAAAGTAGCATACACTCAGTATGTCTAATGACCTAAAGTAGCCTACACTCAGTATGTCTAATGACCTAAAGTAGCCTACACTCAGTATGTCTAATGACCTAAAGTAACATACACTCAGTATGTCTAATGACCTAAAGTAGCCTACACTCAGTATGTCTAATGACCTAAAGTAACATACACTCAGTATGTCTAATGAGCTAAAGTAGCCTACACTCAGTATGACTAATGACCTAAAGTAGCATACACTCAGTATGTCTAATGACCTAAAGTAACATACACTCAGTGTGTCTAATGACCGAAAGTAGCCTACACTCAGTATGACTAATGACCTAAAGTAACATACACTCAGTATGACTAATGACCTAAAGTAGCCTACACTCAGTATGTCTAATGACCTAAAGTAACATACACTCAGTATGACTAATGACCTAAAGTAGCCTACACTCAGTATGTCTAATGACCTAAAGTAGCCTACACTCAGTATGTCTAATGACCTAAAGTAGCATACACTCAGTATGTCTAATGACCTAAAGTAGCATACACTCAGTATGTCTAATGACCTAAAGTAGCCTACACTCAGTATGTCTAATGACCTAAAGTAGCCTACACTCAGTATGTCTAACGACCTAAAGTAACATACACTCAGTATGTCTAATGACCTAAAGTAGCCTACACTCAGTATGTCTAATGACCTAAAGTAGCATACACTCAGTATGTCTAATGAGCTAAAGTAGCCTACACTCAGTATGTCTAATGACCTAAAGTAGCCTACACTCAGTATAACTAATGACCTAAAGTAGCATACACTCAGTATGTCTAATGACCTAAAGTGGCCTACACTCAGTATGACTAATGACCTAAAGTAGCCTACACTCAGTATGTCTAATGACCTAAAGTAGCATACACTCAGTATGTCTAATGACCTAAAGTAGCCTACACTCAGTATGTCTAATGACCTAAAGTAGCCTACACTCAGTATGTCTAATGACGTAAAGTAGCATACACTCGGTATGTCTAATGACCTAAAGTAGCCTACACTGAGTTTGTCTAATGACCTAAAGTAGCCTACACTCAGTATGTCTAATGACGTAAAGTAGCATACACTCGGTATGTCTAATGACCTAAAGTAGCCTACACTCAGTATGTCTAATGACCTAAAGTAGCATACACTCAGTATGACTAATGACCTAAAGTAGCATACACTCAGTATGTCTAATGACCTAAAGTAACATACACTCAGTATGTCTAATGACCGAAAGTAGCCTACACTCAGTATGTCTAATGACCTAAAGTTGCCTACACTCAGTATGTCTAATGATCTAAAGTAGCATACACGCAGTATGTCTAATGACCTTAAGTAGCCTACACTCAGTATGACTAATGACCTAAAATAACATACACTCAATATGACTAATGACCTAAAGTAGCCTACACTTAGTGTGTCTAATGACCTAAAGTAACATACACTCAGTATGTCTAATGACCTAAAGTAGCCTACACTCAGTATTTCTAATGACCTAAAGTAGCCTACACTCAGTATGTCTAATGACCTAAAGTAGCATACACTCAGTATGTCTAATGACCTAAAGTAGCTTATACTCAGTATATTTAATGACCTAAAGTCTCTATACACTCAGTATGTCTAATGTCCTAAAGTAGCTATACACTTAGTACATCTAATGACCTAAAGTAGCTATACACTTAGTATACCTAATGACCTAAAGTAGCTATACACTTAGTATATCTAATGACCTAAAGTAGCTATACACATAGTATATCTAATGACCTAAAGTAGCCTACACTCAGTATGTCTAATGGCCTAAAGTAGCGTACACTGAGTATGACTAATGAGCTAAAGTAGCCTACACTCAGTATGTCTAATGACCTAAAGTAGCATACACTCGGTATGTCTAATGACATAAAGTAGCCTACACTCAATATGTATAATGACCTAAAGTAGCCTACACTCAGTATGTCTAATGACCTAAAGTAGCCTACACTCAGTATGACTAATGACCTAAAGTAGCCTACACTCAGTATAACTAATGACCTAAAGTAGCATACACTCAGTATGTCTAATGACCTAAAGTGGCCTACACTCAGTATGACTAATGACCTAAAGTAGCCTACACTCAGTATGTCTAATGACCTAAAGTAGCATACACTCAGTATGTCTAATGACCTAAAGTAGCCTACACTCAGTATGTCTAATGACCTAAAGTAGCCTACACTCAGTATGTCTAATGACGTAAAGTAGCATACACTCGGTATGTCTAATGACCTAAAGTAGCCTACACTCAGTATGTCTAATGACCTAAAGTAGCATACACTCAGTATGACTAATGACCTAAAGTAGCATACACTCAGTATGTCTAATGACCTAAAGTAACATACACTCAGTATGTCTAATGACCGAAAGTAGCCTACACTCAGTATGTCTAATGACCTAAAGTTGCCTACACTCAGTATGTCTAATGATCTAAAGTAGCATACACGCAGTATGTCTAATGACCTTAAGTAGCCTACACTCAGTATGACTAATGACCTAAAATAACATAAACTCAGTATGACTAATGACCTAAAGTAGCTATACACTTAGTATACCTAATGACCTAAAGTAGCTATACACTTAGTATATCTAATGACCTAAAGTAGCTATACACATAGTATATCTAATGACCTAAAGTAGCTATACACTTAGTATACCTAATGACCTAATGTAGCTATACACTTAGTATACCTAATGACCTAAAATAGCTATACACTAAGTATGACTAATGACCTAAAGTAGCATACACTCAGTATGTCTAATGACCTAAAGTAGCCTACACTCAGTATTTCTAATGACGTAAAGTAGCATACACTCAGTATGTCTAATGACCTAAAGTAGCATACACTCAGTATGTCTAATGACCTAAAGTAGCCTACACTCAGTATGTCTAATGACCTAAAGTAGCCTACACTCAGTATGTCTAATGACCTAAAGTAACATACACTCAGTATGTCTAATGACCTAAAGTAGCCTACACTCAGTATGTCTAATGACCTAAAGTAACATACACTCAGTATGTCTAATGAGCTAAAGTAGCCTACACTCAGTATGTCTAATGACCTAAAGTAGCGTACACTGAGTATGTCTAATGACCTAAAGTAGCATACACTCGGTATGTATAATGACATAAAGTAGCCTACACTCAATATGTATAATGACCTAAAGTAGCCTACACTCAGTATGTCTAATGACCTAAAGTAGCCTACACTCAGTATGACTAATGACCTAAAGTAGCCTACACTCAGTATAACTAATGACCTAAAGTAGCATACACTCAGTATGTCTAATGACCTAAAGTGGCCTACACTCAGTATGACTAATGACCTAAAGTAGCCTACACTCAGTATGTCTAATGACCTAAAGTAGCATACACTCAGTATGTCTAATGACCTAAAGTAGCCTACACTCAGTATGTCTAATGACCTAAAGTAGCCTACACTCAGTATGTCTAATGACGTAAAGTAGCATACACTCGGTATGTCTAATGACCTAAAGTAGCCTACACTTAGTTTGTCTAATGACCTAAAGTAGCCTACACTCAGTATGTCTTATGACGTAAAGTAGCATACACTCGGTATGTCTAATGACCTAAAGTAGCCTACACTCAGTATGTCTAATGACATAAAGTAGCATACACTCAGTATGACTAATGACCTAAAGTAGCATACACTCAGTATGTCTAATGACCGAAAGTAGCCTACACTCAGTATGTCTAATGACCTAAAGTTGCCTACACTCAGTATGTCTAATGATCTAAAGTAGCATACACGCAGTATGTCTAATGACCTTAAGTAGCCTACACTCAGTATGACTAATGACCTAAAATAACATACACTCAATATGACTAATGACCTAAAGTAGCCTACACTCAGTATGTCTAATGACCTAAAGTAGCCTACACTCAGTATGTCTAATGACCTAAAGTAGCATACACTCAGTATGTCTAATGACCTAAAGTAGCTTATACTCAGTATATTTAATGACCTAAAGTCTCTATACACTCAGTATGTCTAAGGTCCTAAAGTAGCTATACACTTAGTATATCTAATGACCTAAAGTAGCTATACACTTAGTACATCTAATGACCTAAAGTAGCTATACACTTAGTATACCTAATGACCTAAAGTAGCTATACACTTAGTATATCTAATGACCTAAAGTAGCTATACACATAGTATATCTAATGACCTAAAGTAGCTATACACTTAGTATACCTAATGACCTAATGTAGCTATACACTTAATATACCTAATGACCTAAAATAGCTATACACTAAGTATGTCTAATGACCTAAAATAGCCACCACTCAATATGTTGTTAGGAAAAAATAAATTCATCGTTGGTCAGGTTAATTTCACCCCCAGGGTTTACGCCCTTAAAACGCCATTTACTGATGTTGGAGTCGATAAACCAGAGTCATAAATTTAATGTCCTCGATCGTGAACCAAGTGGTTGCCTGGTAACTAATTAAAACGGGACTTGTCCAGGAAGGTGATTTTTAAAATTATTGTATAATTAGTTATAGATTGTGTGATGGCTCTGTCTTGTAAGCAACGTTCTAATTGTTTTAAATTTATTCTTATAATATATCACTTTGATATTCTAAGCAGAACTTTGTCTCACGTATTTGGAAAAACGACAACAGAGATTGTGATAAAAGATTGCACACTGTTATGTGATAAACGTCCGAATTGAAAGAGTTACATACTGTATGTTACATGTTTTAGAGAGTGTAACCACTAACTTAAGTGAACCGTTTAGTTACACAATCTATGACTAACAGGTTCAAGAAGTTGATATACTTATTAAAGAAATAAAGGATTAAATGCTCTGATAAACTGTTGTTCTTTTTGAAAGTACACGTGTAATCGTTTCGACCTCATGTTATGTTGTTACAACATCATGACATATTGTTACAACAATCATGTTATATTGTTACAATATCATGTTATAGTGTTAAAACATCACATTATATTGTTACAACATCATATTATATTGTTACAACATCATATTATATTGTTACAATATCTCGTTATAGTGTTACAATATCATATTATATTGTTACAACATCACGCGATATTGTTACTACATCATGACATATTGTTCAAACATAATGCCATGTTATTTAAGCCATATGTTAAATAAGTAGGACCCATTAGTACCTTTTAAGATGGCCCAATGTTGGACGGTTTCGAACTTATGTTATAATGAACTTATAATCTTATTTACAAAAGCTAATCTTATCATGAGCTAAAGGTATTATAAGATAACCTCATAATCAGCTGATCCCTATAATATAAACTGCTAATCTTGTATGAACCGTATATAATGTAATGAGCTAATCTTATACATAGCTATTATTATAAAGAGCTAATTTTATAAAGGTCTAGTCTTGTATATACCTATTACTATAAAGAGCTAATCTTATACAGATCTAGTCTTATATAGACCTAAAATTATAAAGAGCTAATCTTATAAAAATCTAGTCTTATAGAGAGCTATTATTATAAAGAGCTAATCTTATACAGATCTAGTCTTATACAGAGCTATTATTATAAAGAGCTCATCTTATAAAGGTCTAGTCTTATAGAGAGCTACCAAAGTTATTGTGGAGCTCTGTAAACTGGCCAGCCGACTCCCGTTCATGTTGGTGTTCTCACTCCACAGTCTCAGCCTTCTGTCCATCTTGGCCAGGGCAATCTCTGACATGTCCTCGGGGGGCAACTCTGCAGCACTGTATGCACAGCAAAAAAATAATCCAGTTACTGCCCTTAGAAATGATTCTTAGAGATAAAACTACAGAGATTGGATAAATGCTTGAAAAATTCTAATTGTTTAAAATATCCATAGAGATCAATTTTAGATTTAGAAATATCTTTGACATCTAAAGGCGTTTTCAAAACTTTTTCTTTTGCTGCATTTTTTTATTAGTATTTTTACTAACCAAGAGATGAAAATGGTAATTTTAAAAAAGGCTTAACTCGCAAATTAATGGTCAGTTCACACAATCAAATTCTCGTCGAATTTTCTTTCAGACATTTGATGCGAATTGTGTATGAAGCCTTGTCACAACTTTCAAGTTACGATTTAATCAAATTTTGAAGAAAATTTCTCTCCCCCCCCCCCCCCCCCGAAAAAAAAAAAAAAAAGACACCACACAAATTAGTGCGTTCATACAAATATTTGACAAGAATTTGACGATGATTTGATCGTACCAACTGAGCGTTGGACAGCTACAAAATGTGATCGGGGCAATTATTTGTTGACAGGAGAAATGGCTCATTACAAATCCACAATTTTACGTAACCGCCATGTCATTTTCCTGATTGGGCTTTTACATTTTAATTCAAGTCACCTCCTTTCCATTCTTCTTTACGTTGTTTCTGTCTGGTTTTTTCGTCCACTCCTATTTTATCTCTCTTTTTTTAGGTAGGATATATCTATCTCTATTTATATAATATGTTAATTTGATTTATACTTATTTAAATGTCTTGTTGTTGTACTGCTGATGTCATGTCCCGAAACGCCGACTTATGTATAATGTAAAATTATTATTGAGGCTTAACATATATTGTTATATTGACACAGATTGTTGGTGTCTAGTTAATCTTTACTACAGAGCAATGTCGATTTTCTATGAAAGTAAGAAAAGATCGCAATGCTCTGACTTGTCAACTCCTTCATAATAGTTGTAAGAGTGAGACCTCTTTGCTCTCATTAATTTTAGTGTATTGTCACGGACATATCGCGTGTTGATGTTATGTGTCCGTGTTTATAACTTTAATAGTAAGAAATAATGTTTTCTTTTGGGAATTCCCCAAATATCGCAACAAGCCTAACAAGTAATGAATGCGCCATGACGCAATTCCGGTTGGTGCGATATATGGTGGCAGAATTGTTGTTATGGACGTCATGCTGAAATTGTTTTCTTTATAAGGAAATAGTGGGTGTTTTGTTTCTCTGGTATTTTTCAATAATGAACAGCATTGTTCCTGATTAGTGTGTATACGTTGTATCTTGGCACACAGCATTGTTCCTGATTAGTGTGTATACGTTGTGTCTTGGCACATCAAGTAAGCAAATCATTTCTTAAAGTTATTATCAGTCTGATCAGAGAGAAAGACAACAGATCTTAGGCTCTGAGTCGATTGTGTGTGTTTCTGTGGCTATTGGAAGGGACCTAACCCCTAGACGACCTTCCGCCACATGTATGATGTTAAAGGCTATGTGACCTGTCCATAAATATGTAGCTCTTACAACCTGACTGTGGTTATGAAACAAATCTAACGAGCTGTCTGTAAATGTGTAGCTAGTCTGACCGGTCTGTCAATATGTAACCAATCTGACCTGTCTGTAACGATGTAACTAATCTGACCTGTCTGTAACGATGCTACTAATCTGACCTGTCTGTAACGTTGCTACTAATCTGACCTTTCTGCGTTCATGTGGAGTCGTTTCATCAAATTTTTAACGTCTTTCGCCTCGACTCCTCTTGTGACCTTCTCTGCTCCAATGTTGATGCCCTGCCTCGCTTTGGCGTGCTTGTTTCGCTTGACCTGGACAGAGATCAGACCGTTTCACAACCATTCTTGCGCATTCTAGGTTTCGAACGTGCGGATTTTACTTTTTGCTATTTGATTTCATTTTCACCACAGGAATTTCTTTTTTCTGGCTGGATGGCAAAATCTTCGGAAGGCTAATTGGACCCCCTTCCCCTCAAACGATCGAGCTGAAACTCGGCACATAGACTGGTTGCCAAGGACAATAGATTCTCCCAAATTTTCAGCCCCACCCCCAACCCGAACTCCCAAAAATGATTTTTGAGGCTACCAGATGCCACTGATTTTAAAAAATATATCGCAAAATCGTTTGGTGCATAAAAATGTCTCTTTTTTTACGGAAAAAAAGTGGTGCAATAAATCTCTGTCGTAAAAGCGGGTTTGAAAATTAGAATATTTATATAGTTCAGAGGCATGAAAAAAATGTGCTATTGTAAGCCTTGGGAGTGGTGGGGTGGGGGGCACTAATTGTGATTCTTATAAAGTGAGTCTCTATTTGCATGTTTTTGTCAAATGTACAGCACCTCCCCCTAATTGCTCGATATTACATTTTATAAAACATTTGCTATGAAAAACTTTTTGTTTAGAGCTTGTTAAATTGTATATATAAAGACCGTCCTTATTGTTAAAAATGTTGGTCCAGTGTATAGACAAATACTATACGTGCTAATTTTCTTTCCTTAATGTGTCATCTACGAACATATAGCATAGGGGCTTCTGTTGCAATTAAGTGTGATTGGCCGTTATTTCTAACAAGCCTATAGGATGTTACATCCCATACGAAATCTGAAAATACCAAAAGCTATGATTCTTTGTTCCCCACCTCTTGTAGAATGACAAAATCCATCAATTTGATGTTGAGAAACTTGAGGAAAGACACGGTGCTCGGGTCTGATTGGTAGATGTAGAGACACAGCTTGTTGGCCAGGGCCTCCTTCAGCTTGTCCAGCGTTGCCAGGGCGTACTTCCTCTTGAACATCTTCTCGAACTGCGACCTCTTCAAGTACAGCAGCTCACAGTCGCCAGGGGCCGTAGCGTTTTCTATATACGTGTCAAGGCCTAGGATTATTTCCAGGGAACCTTGTGATGAAAATGTCGTGAAACCTTTGTAAATGTTTGTTAGTTACTATCTTAATGCTCAAGACCTGTTAGAGTAGGTCAATGAGAATTTATGATTTCATAATTATATGTTTAGAATATATGCTAGGAAGAGCGTTAGTTATCAGTAGGAAGTAATCTTGAAAGATCTGTTTCTCAATGTTTGCGACAATTTGTTTTTTTTGCATGCTAAAATGTGATTGTATTTTGCTTTATATGGCCTTTCGATGAAACTAAACGTTACATACTTTGCTTTATAGGGTCTTTCGATTAAAGTAAAAGTCGCATATTTTGTTTAAGGGCGGAAAATATCATAAAATGTGCAATAATCAAGTCATATATTACCGATTGTGCTATAATCAAGTCATATATTACCGATTGTGCTATAATCAAGTCATATATTATCGACTGTGCTACAATCAAGTGAAACGTTACTTTGTGTCCACATTCAAGTCCTGATGTATTACCTATTGTTTCATTTTCACCAAGTAAACATATCCTCTGTGGTTTCTGTCTGGCCATTCTCTCTTTCCTCAGTAAGTGTGGTGCTTGTGGTACTGGTCTGGGACTAAAGAGAATCATTATTTTGTTTCAGCAATGTGAGCGGTTGGTTTCTTTCTCTATGAGATTTAATTGCATGTATAAATTTATTATTTTTTAATGTATCTTGTCTGTAATAGTCACCAGTGAAAAGTGAAAGGAATACGATTTTTATGTCGAGCAAAATGTAAAACACCTATATAAATGAACATAACTGTGGTATTTATGAGAAAACACACAAACGTAGATCAGTAGTTCTCCACCTTCCTAATGCTTCGACCCTTTAACACAGTTCCTCATGTAGTCGTGACACCCAACCAAAAACTTATTTTCGTTGCTCCTTCAAAAATATTTGTTTTCAGAAGATGGTCTTAGACGACACCAGTGTAAGGGTTGTTCGGCCCTAAAAGGGGTCGCGACCCACAGGTGGAGGACCACTGACGCAGATGAAAGATAACAAGTACTTACTCTTTAATTAGCTCGGGTAATAATTTTTTCATCTCTGTGTAAAGGTTCTGGTATTGTCGTTCATACAGTTTGGTGTCTATTTGAATCTCCATGTCACCTCTAGTGTGTGTGTGTGAGAGAAAGAGCAAGAGTTTCTTTAATGTTGGTTGATGAACGTTTGTGACATTTTAAAATGAAAACAAAAAATTACAGTCATTTAGGCTAACAATATTTTTGAACCCTTTTTGAACACTACTAATATGCTTCACAGTCTATGGTTTTAGTTGATGATAGTTTATGGACACAAATTCTATCTATTATTATCATTATATGTTGTCTTATACAGCGCGGTACCCCAGCCTAGGGCTAGGCTCACCGCGCAGTGCATAAAAATATTAACAAAAGAAACATAATCGTGACAATAAAACAAAATACATTTACTTAAAATTATTGTTCGGACTGTGAAGATTATATTGATGGGACTGTGAAAATATACGATTGGGAGTGTGAAACTATATGATTGGGACTGTAAAAATGTATGATTGGGACTGTGAAAATTTATGATTGGGACTGTGAAAATATATTATGGTTGGGACTGTGAAATTATATTTTTGGGACTGTGAATATTATATTGTTGGGACTGTGAAGATATATTGCTAGGACTGTGAAAATATATTTTTGGGACTGAAAAGATGTATGGTTGGGACTGTAAAACATTGTAATAAAGAATGCATGATGTTTACAAGCAGCAAAGTTCTAAATGTTAATAATTAAAATAATGGCAGAGATTTAACAGCTTTTCTTATAATATGATATTATTTTTTATTTTATCCCCAAAAACAACCCTGGAAACAAAAGGCTGGGGAAACATGATTTTAAATTTTGATAATAATTTTGCTTTTAGGGTTAGGGTAAAGGGTTATGGTTAGGGTGACGGCTTGGGTAAGTGGTTAGGGTAAGTGGTTTGGGTAAGTGGTTAGGGTAAGTGGTTAGGGTAAGGGGTTAGGGTAAGTGGTTAGGGTAAGTGGTTAAGGTAAGTGGTTAGGGTAAGGGGTTAGGGTAAGTTGTTAGGGTAAGTGGTTAGGGTAAGGGGTTAGGGTAAGGGGTTAGGATAAGTGGTTAGGGTTAGCGGTTAGCGTTAGTGTTACGGTAAGTGGTTAGGGTAAGTGTTTGGGTAAGTGATTAGGGTAAATAGTTACAGTAAGTGGTTAGGGTAAGTGGTTAGGGTTAGTGGTTCGGATAAGTGGTTATGGTTAGTGGTTAGGGTACATGATAAGGGTAAGGAGTTAGGTTAATGGATTATGGATAAGATAAAGATTAAGATTAGTTTGGACCTGTCAGGGTTAAGGTAAGGGTTGACATTGGTAAGACACACAGGTCAATGAAACACGTGAGATTTTACTTGTAGATGAAGTAAATGTTGTCAACCTCCTGTCCTTGTCTGGCCAGTTTTTCCCCAAAGCCAATTCTCAGCTTCTTCAAGCTGATCACGAGCTGGTTCCTCTGACGTGGCGTCCACGATCTGAACATAACGTACGAGTAGTAATCTTAGCTTAAATATTTCAAATACGTAAATTCAACTAGATCATTAGTTCAATTTGAGCCGTTACTGGGAAAAACACAGACCTTGACGAAATAAAGTAAAAAACCTTTTTATAATAATTTCTTTAAGAATATTTTTAATGCAAGCTGTTTGCAAGTAACGGATGAGCTGAACATTTTTGGCTCGCATCATTTTTGAGTCTGTAACCCTTATAGTAACATAACTAACGTTGAAATTGAAGTCGTGGTATTAAAAACATTTGCTAAAATGTGCCTAGCAAAACTGTAAAATTGCCACAACCGGTTTCTCCCGAGATAGTTCACCCTCCACTGCACGCTACACCCCTTACTCCTTTGAACAAAGGATTTCTCTTGGGATGATTCATCATACACTACAAGCTCCATCCCCTGACTCCCCTAAGAAAAGTATTTTTCCCGTGTGGATTTACCATACACTGAACTATCCACACCTTACCTAAACAAAGGATTTCTCTCCACAAAGTTTGTCTTGTCCTGGAACTCCTGCTCTATGACCTCCTTGACGGACACGCTGTACAAGGCCCTGTCTATGACGATGAAGTCACACACTGTGAGGGCGAAGCAGCTGGCCGTCCTCATGCAGTTCTCGTTGACCAAAGCCACCTCACCAATACATGCCCCCGTCGCTATCAAAATGATATAAAAAAAACAGTTTACAAAATGCGAACGAAGTTATAAGATGTGTTTAAATTTCGTGGGCGTCATAGGATATGTTATGGATATTTGATTAGCATTCGATATATTGGTAAGTGGGGGGTCGGATTCTGGAGTCATAAGCAATTTATATATATTTGATTAGTATGGGATATATCACCAATGAACAAGGAAAAGAAAGGATTCGACAAGCAACTGGGCAGTACGATGACCTCCTGGTTTCTGTAAAAAAAAAGCGCAAACTTGAATGGTATGGCCACGTGACCAGAAAACAAGGGCTCGCCAAAGAAATATTGCAGGGCACTACTAGAGGAGGAAGAAGAAGAAGAAGACAGAGAAAAAGATGGGACGACAACATCAAAGAATGGACGGGATTACAACTAGGCGATGCTATGCATAGGGTAAGAGACTCAGGGGAAAGGAGAAAAGTAGTTTTCATGTCATCTGTGGCGCCCCAACGGTCGAAGGACTACGAGACATGATGATGGTGATGATGGGATATATTGGTAGGTGGGGGTTGGAGTCTGGAGTCATAAGACATTTATCGATACCAGCGACTCAATAAAACATAAAGCACATACAAATTACAAACAATTAAAACGTAATTTAAAAAACTAATAACTTAACACAACACAAATACAACCATTAAATAAAAGGTAGCGGCACATATACATTAATACAACACATAAAGTCAAGACTTAAATAAAAGCTACCGGCACATAAATACAGTCAACAAAGTAAATTCCAGTAACACTCTCGTAATTCAGCAAGTACGTGGATTCATTTGGATACATCAAACAACTGTTCAATATTAGTTCTCTGCAGTTTAGACATTCCATCACGTTTGTCTTGTAAGGGGAAACCACTCAACTGTGCATATAGCTGTTGTTGTTCCCGCTTCCTTCTTCTGTGATATTTGATGTGACTTTGATTTAACATACCAGTTAAGAAACAACGATAGATGTAGTGACTTAGGAATGGGGCTGCGAAGGGGGGAGGGGCGGTCCGCTCCAGGCGGTAGTTTTGTTTTATAAAAAGGGGCGGCAATCCGGCCAACTGCATAGATTTTATGAGGAAAAAGGGGAGGCGAGTGGCAACAAAATATTGGTTCGCCCCTGATGGCACTAAACCGAGCTACGAGAAAGGATCTTTAAGAATATTTGAGAAAACATCTTCAATAAATGATCTTAAAGCATTGCCAGTCAGTTATTGAATAGAAGCCCGCCAAGGACACCAGGGAGCTCATACAAAAGCGACCGAAGGAAATATTTTTGACAAAGGCCTCGAGCAGACCTTGTGCCCAATGGGGGTTGATTCAAGGTGAAGTTAATGACAACAATGTGCACATGGGAGTATCTTATTTAAATGCCAAGCTATTGCACGAATGCCCGCTAATTTCCTATTTTGGACAACATTGTAACATACAGTGAGTATGCAATACTCGGGATTAACCGGGTGTGGTTTTTAAAACCGAGTCCGGGTATTTTGAGAAAATACCGAGTTTATCGAGTGTTACAAAATATAAACACTATTTAACTTCTCATTTTCTATAATATTTGCCGGCCTTGAAACAATAGTCCTACAGACAGTCCTACACCCAACCTGCCGGCCTTGAAACAATAGTCCTCCAGAAAGTCCTACACCATACTCGTGGCTCTTTGTTGATTAATTTTATATTCTCCTCCGAAAAAATTCAATCTTTTTACCTGAGTTCAACCGTCACACTGACGTCACGCATGACTCACACATGACGCTAGTTGCTGGACAGCCTTTTTTCAGCTCAGTACTATTAATATAAAGCATGTTGAGTAGGGGGGCAGTTGTGAAAAAGAAGCTGGACACACCAGCAGAGTCTAGGTGAGTCTAGAACTGTGACAGTGACAGTTACAAAATGCACATAAGAGGTGAGTCTAGCACTGTGACAGTTACAAAATGCACATAAGAGGTGAGTCTAGAACTGTGACAGTTACAAAATGCACATAAGAGGTGAGTCTAACACTGGGACAGTAACGAACTGTCTATAAGAGGCGAGTCCAGAACTGTGACAGTTACAAAATGCACATAAGAGGCGAGTCTAGCACTGTGACAGTTACAAAATGCACACAAGAGGTGAGTCTAGCACCGTGACAGTTACAAAATGCACATAAGAGGTGAGTCTAACACTGGGACAGTTACAAACTGACTTGATGTGGCGACTTCACTCCCAAAATCGTTTTTGCTGAATTTCTTCTTGCTCATGGCCGCCTCAACCCGGTTGAGACATTCTCGTTCGTTCTCGGGGTCAAAGATCACATGGACGACTACGTCACCCCTCAAGATGGCGTACATGCTGAGGATTTGTTAAAAGGTGTACAAACAATTTGCTGCTGAATTTAGGAGAAACACGTGTTACATATTTTCGAACAATTACTAAAATTCAGAAAAAATTATTTCAGGAAAATTTTGATAATTGTATCGAGATTAGTATGCAATACAATCTTGCCGTTTTCGTTAAAGTTGGAATCTTGATTAAGAACATAGCTGACTCAAGACATATGGTTGAGTCAAGAAATGGGTTGACTCCCGAAGAACTTTGACTCCAGAACATGGTCGACTTGAAACCGTGGTAGACTCCAAAGCAGGGTCGACTCCAGAACGTGATTGAATCCAGAACGTGATTGAATCCAAAAAAGGATTGTATTCAGATCATGATTGACGCTAGGAAGTGGTTGACTTCATGGGTAACTCCAAATTTAGTTAACAGAGTCAAAGTTGGGCAATAACAAAATACCCTTACATTAGATTATTTTCATAACAGCATCTTCCCTACCTGTCTCCTTGCTTGATAAATATTAAGGATACTAAGTGAAGGACTGCTTTCAAGCTGTGTTATGGATATAGTAGAACAAGGTACGTGGAACCTTGGATTAAGAAACAGGGCAATAAGACACGAATGTTTCTACTAAGAGCCTTCATCGGCTGACAGGACAGATAAAATAAGACAAGAAATAGAAACAAGTGGAAAAACTTAAGAGTTCGTCCTTTATTATTGGCGTGAGTTGGATTTTCACTCTTACCTGTCTCCAATGTCTCCTTGCTTGATAAATATTGTATCTGGATACACTCGTAGAAACTTGCATCTTTTGATAATTTCTTGTATCTGACCTGCAGGGGCCAGGGGTGGGGGGGAGTTATACATTGAAATAAATCAGTCATTTTGTACATGTAACATCTGACACACATAGCCCAATGTGTGGCCCAATGTTTGGCCCAATGTTTGGCCCAATGTGTGGCCAAATGTGTGATCCAATGTGTGAGGCATGGTGTGGACCAATGCGTGGCCTAATGTGTGATCCAATGTGTGGCCTAATGTGTGACCCTGTGTGGCCTAATTTGTGGCCTTAAGTGGGCCCAATATGGGGCCCAATGTGTGGCCTAATGTGTGGCCCGATGTGTGGCCCAATGTGTGGCCTAATGTGTGACCCTATGTGTGGCCTAATTTGTGGCCTTATGTGTGGCCCAATTTGTGGCCCAATGTGTGGCCTAATGTGTGGAACAATGTGTTGCCCAATGTATGGCCCGATGTGTGGCGAAAGTGTGTAATTCGTATATGAAATATATATTTCGATGTATGATTCTGGAAATACAAAAAGAAATCATACTATGAAATACAAATACTGGGAAATCTTATATAATATAATAAGTCAATTAGTATTATTATTTTTTAAAGAATTCAATGTCACTGGTAATTTTTCCATTGCATATTCGTTTTTGGCCTGTATAAATAAAACTTGTAAACAAATATTTACAATTTAAAACAGTATTGAAATGATGAAAAAGGTAGGGGGGGCGTCGATGAAAGCTTGCCTAAAAAACAAAGTTGAGCAAAAATAAGAAACGGTGTAAAAATGTACGTATAATTTCAGCCCGTTTCTATAACCAAAGTGCGTATGTAAACAATGTCACCAAGGCTCCTCCCTCTCACCACCTTTTTTTTTTCCTTTTCCAAAAACATAAATAATTAATAATCATAATAATAACATGCCTGTGCCGTTGAGCCACTACTCAAAAGAAACATGCATTTTTTAAAAGATTTTTTTTTCCAAGAATAACTTGAAACGGATCGTTAGCATTTTGCCATCACGCAACATTTACTTCCACGATCACAACTATTGTCCCACTCAGTTATTTTTATCCACAGTTTCAATTCTCATGAGTTTTGTTTTTTAAACATACATGTTCAGTACTCCGACTGAGAATCCGCTTGAGAGTCCTTGTTTTATTAATAAATGATTTCAAAGGACATAACGGCACTAGTGCAGAGCCTTACTTGTTACGCCAAGAAGTCATTCAATGACGTATTTCACGGCTAGTTGGTCGTAGACTGTAAGGGTTCAATCCACTTGAGTGTTTATGGCAGTTTAAGATTGTTGACACTTCGTGTGTAATCTACAATGAAGGTGCTACGTCTCTGTCACTTCAGAGCAGGTCTGCTCGTTTTTACGGGCTGGAAGGCAGTGGCGGAGCAGGGCCAATGCTCTCTTGTACGGGCTGGCAGGCAGTGGCGGAGCAGGGCACCTGCTCGCTTGTACGGGCTGGCAGGCAGTGGTGGAGCATGGTTTAGTACCTCCTGCAGAGGACCAAGAATTTTTGACGTGCCTCTTCCACGAAGATATCCCAGCACTTTGCCAAAAGCAAAACAAAAAAAGAAAAATGTATTATACCCCTTCCGACGACGACACTTTAGGTGATATATTATTGAAGACATTTTGACTACTGATGTAACTAGGATACATGTCAAATTAGCCTTTGTTGACTTACATAACATGGTCTTGCTGGACCTTTACCGTAGTATCGCTTTTCGGTACAATTTAAGAGAATTTTTATTAGGCAAGGAAATCTTTAAGTGAAAGAAATAAGAAAATAGAATTATAAATCTATTTTTAGCTCTTTTTTTTTTAGAATTGGGAAATCTGTTTAAAGCGTTTTGGGTAGGGATAAATAAAGGAGGTGTGGGTTCAAATCTTGCAGTTGCCTTGGTTTTTGTTGTTCAATTGAGGTAGAGTTGCTCAATTGTTCTGCCCCACTCTCTCATCTTGGCCTTTTTGATCCAATAGCGAGACAGTCCAATAGATTTAAATGGGTCTTTTAAATCACATCAAACTTTAAAGAAATTTATTTGTATTAATTTATTGCATTACATTCAACTGGTTCTACTTTGCCGCTTATGTCCAACTCATACAAACATCCCCAAAGGCTCGAATCGCGGTACACAGTCAGATCCAGGAGATAATAGCTAGCTGGAAAAGATGGTAGACAACATCACCCCAGCAGGTGTTTGCGAAATAGATGTGTTTTCAAATCGGTTTTGAACAACTCCAGTGTCTGGCTGTTTCTGAGAGCGACAGGAAGGGTGTTCCAAATTGTTGGGCCAGCAAATGTGAAAGTGCGACTTCAGTATGTCTCAAGGCGAATACGCGGTATCGAGAATTTGCCACTATCGGATGAGCGGAGTTGTCTAGTGGGTACATTAGGCTTATACACCCAAATTTGACCACTGCCCTCAAATAAAAAGTGTATTTTAATCAACAAAGATTGAATTTAACACTTCCTGTTTCATAAGCTGATCATTGTCCCACAAGTAATGTTTTGTTCCATAAGCTGATAATTGTACCACAAGTAGTGTCTTGTTCATAAGTTGATCACTGTACCAGAGCCGTTTTTAGGATTTCGGGGGGTCTAGGCATAGTCGTAGGTAGGGGGCCCCGGAATGTGGGGTCTGAGGCGGAGCTCTCCCAGAGGTGAGGGGAAAACAGAATTCTGAAGTTTCAAAATAGACTCCAGACGAGAGATTTCTCTCTCACTACCTCCTTTCATTGACAAATTCTTCCCGACACATTTTCCCCAATATGTTTTCTGTTGACAACACTAAGTGAACGTATATCATTTCCGACAACATCTCTTTGCCGATATCAGTTTCCCCAATATGTTTTCTGTTGACAACACTAAGTGAACGTATATCATTTCCGACAACATCTCTTTGCCGATATCAGTTTTCCCAATATGTTTTCTGTTGACAACACTAAGTGAACGTATATCATTTCCGTCAACATCTCTTTGCCGATATCAGTTTCCCCAATATGTTTTCTGTTGACAACACTAATTGAACGTATACCATTTCCGACAACATCTCTTTGCCGATATCAGTTTCCCCAATATGTTTTCTGTTGACAACACTAAGTGAACGTATATCATTTCCGACAACATCTCTTTGCCGATATCAGTTTCCCGACTTGTAATTTGTAGGCTAAAACGAAGCGCCCGTCTGGACCCCTTGGCAGTGGGGCCCTAGGCGGTCGCCTAGTTTGCCCATGCCTAAGAACGGTTCTGCATGTACCACAAGTAGTGCCTTGTTTCATAAGTTGATTACTGTATCACACACATGTATAACAACTCCAACAATAAAACAATTGAACAATCTTCAAATGAGTTCATGTGCGAGAAAAATAGGAACTTCAAGAGCATTGCGTCGGGCTTTAGGGTAAAAAACGAGGGGGGGGGGGCTGCACTAGCCCCACCCAGCTCAACCCAGTACCTCCCAGCCCCGTGCTCCATAAAAATACTAAATCTGTAGTACATTTATCTGGTGGTAAACGTCAGATGTTGACAAAAATAGCGCAGTCACTACTAACAAGTGTGTTGTGGAGAAGGGTGGGGGGGGGGGGGGCCACACATTAAGAAGCTCCAACCTCCGATAACTCTCAGCCAATTTTTGATGAAGTATGAAGGTAAAACAAATATTTATTTTTTTAAAAAAAAACTAATTTCCAAAAACGTCCCACCTGGACTGAGCGTGTTGAACCACTGAATGTGTTTCTTCAGAAAGGGGACAAACTCGTGGCATTCGAAGTCCGTTCTCATCTGGGGCTCTTTCTGTATGAGGGTGACCAGCTTGTCCAGGTTAGATTGCTTCCCCTGTGCAATGCAACAATTAAAAAAAAAATTAAGTATAAATTAAAAACCGAATGAAAGTAAGTGAGTCTTTATGACATAAGTGAGTCTTTATGACATAAGTGAGTCTTTATGACATAAGTGAGTCTTTATGACATAAGTGAGTCTTTATGACATAAGTGGGTCTTTATGACATAAGTGGGTCTTTATGACATAAGTGAGTCTTTATGACATAAGTGAGTCTTTATGACATAAGTGAGTCTTTATGACATAAGTGAGTCTTTATGACATCGCCTTTAGAAGTTGAACCAGTTGTAAATCATCAACTGTTTGATATTGTGAACATAACTCACACAGTAGTAGATATATGTAAATGTTCTTATCGATTTCCTTGTATCTCGGATCACTGTTGTTACATTGATTATTTTGTAGCGCACAATTATTAACCGGAGTTTTATGATTTAATTAGTCAGGTCATAAATTTGTCACGGGAATAAGGGATCGACTTTGAAATCCGTTGACTTAGATAATGAACATATCAGGCCAATGTGCTCGTCTGGACATTTAAGGCACGGAGCTGGGCACTGTGGTAGAGTGGACTTTGTAAGGCACAGAGCTGGCCACTCCGGTAGTCTGGACCTTGTAAGACACATAACGGGCCGCTGTGGTAGACCGGACTTTGAAAAGAAAAGTCTTTTCGCACCCCCTCAGCTTCCCAATGTCTAACCACCATCAAAGTATAACGTTTTAATACTTAAAATAAACATATCTCTGTTTAGATTAAAGTCCTTATATATTCTCCATATTGGGCATAAAATTTGTAAGTAGACTAACGTTTTTAATTTATTTTTTTCATATAAAACTAAATGTAACATTTTTTGCCTTTTCCGGGTCATTAAGACGTGTGCTGGAATGATCCTTAAGACGTGTGTTGGAATGATTCTTAAGACGTATGCTGGAATAATGACCCTTAAGACGTGTGTTGGAATGATCCTTTAGACGTGTGCTGGAATAATGATCCTTAAGACGTGTGTTGGAATGATCCTTAAGACGTGTGTTGGAAGAATCCTTAAGACATGTGCTGGAATAATGATCATTAAGACGTGTGTTGGAATGATCCTTAAGACGTGTGCTGGAATAATGATCCTTAAGACGTGTGTTGGAATGATCCTTAAGACGTGTGTTGGAATGATCCTTAAGACGTGTGCTGGAATAATGATCCTTTAGACTTGTGCTGGAATGATCCTTAAGACGTGTTTTGGAATGATCCTTAAGACATGTGTTGGAATGATCCTTAAGACGTGTGTTGGGAAAATCAGATTTTAAAAAATGTAGTAAATATCAATTCTAAAGGCTTTGAAAATTATTTGATCACAATATATAACCAGCCAAACAATGGCGGTGGCAAAGCGGGAAATTCCCATCTACTAAAGTTACTTGACGATGCATGCATTCAAGTGACACACTTTAATTTGCGCGCCTTTTGAACGGAGCGTTACACCCATACATAAATACCTAGAGAATGATTATTTGTGATTTTATACTTCAATTTAATTAAGGGCCTGTCTTCTGAACTGAAATGACTTGGAAGTCACAAGGTATCAGGAAAAGACCAAGAGTCACATGGAAGAGGACATTAGAGACAGGGGAGAAGAGAATGAAGAAAAGATGGACCGAACTAGCAAAGATAGCCCAGGATAGAGACAGTGGGAAAGGTATTGTGGATGGCATTGCTCCTTTGGACTGAACTAGCAAAGATAGCCCAGGATAGAGACAGTGGGAAAGGTATTGTGGATGGCATTGCTCCTTTGGACTGAACTAGCAAAGATAGCCCAGAATAGAGACAGTTGGAAAAGTATTGTGGATGGCATTGCTCCTTTGGACTGAACTAGCAAAGATAGCCCAGGACAGAGACAGTTGGAAAAGTATTGTGGATGGCAATGCTCCTTTGGACTGAACTAGCAAAGACAGCATATGACAGAAACAGATGGACAAGTATTCTGGATGGAATGTGCTCCATTTAGAGCGAGAAAGGCTAAGAAGAAGTAGATTAAATACTTTTCTGGTCTTTCTTTATCATTCTTGGAATGTAAATCGAAGTTTCTTTTTTAATTACCCAACACCCCCCCCCCCCCATTCCCCCCACCCCCAAACAAAATATTTGATTTTTAGAATGAAATTTATGTTTGGGACATGTTCTCACCTCGGTATCTGGTAACTTTAATGGTGGTGTGTCAGACACGGGCGTGTCAAGGGTCGGGATTTGTGGTGGGGGTGTATTGACGTCATCTCTTGATTCCTCGTCCATCCTTAAGCTGTAAGTTTACGTGACAGTTTCGTTGTCCTTCCGGTCAGATTACTTTAGGTGAAAGACAACTCATGGATGTGATTTCCTGTTGGGTTCCTGATTGTGTCAGCATGTGTCAAGTAAGAAAGTATGTGTCTCCAGTAAGGGGTGTCAGCGACACAAAGTATTGGATACCTGTGGTTAAAAAAAACGCTAGGTGCGTTAAGTAAAATTCTCCTGTATGTCAGACAGGTAGACAGAGAGAGAGAGAGAGAGACAGACAGACAGACAGAGAGAGAGATTGACAGAGACGGAGAGAGAGAGAGAGACAGAGACGGAAAGAGAGAAAGAGACAGAGAGAGAGAGACAGAACGACAGGGAGAAAGACAGAAAGACAGAGAGACAGAGAGAGAGAGACAGAGAGAGAGACAGACAGACAGACAGACAGATGATTGATATATAGATAGATAGATAGATAGATAGATAGATAGATAGATAGATAGATAGGTAGGTAGGTAGGTAGGTAGGTAGGTAGGTAGGTAGGTAGGTAGGTAGGTAGGTAGGTAGGTAGGTAGGTAGGTAGGTAGGTAGGTAGGTAGGTAGGTAGGTAGGTAGGTAGGTAGGTAGGTAGGTAGGTAGGTAGGTAGGTAGGTAGGTAGGTAGGTAGGTAGGTAGGTAGGTAGGTAGGTAGGTAGGTAGGTAGGTAGGTAGGTAGGTAGGTAGGTAGGTAGGTAGGTAGGTAGGTAGGTAGGTAGGTAGGTAGGTAGGTAGGTAGGTAGGTAGGTAGGTAGGTAGGTAGGTAGGTAGGTAGGTAGGTAGGTAGGTAGGTAGGTAGGTAGGTAGGTAGGTAGGTAGGTAGGTAGGTAGGTAGGTAGGTAGGTAGGTAGGTAGGTAGGTAGGTAGGTAGGTAGGTAGGTAGGTAGGTAGGTAGGTAGGTAGGTAGGTAGGTAGGTAGGTAGGTAGGTAGGTAGGTAGGTAGGTAGGTAGGTAGGTAGGTAGGTAGGTAGGTAGGTAGGTAGGTAGGTAGGTAGGTAGGTAGGTAGGTAGGTAGGTAGGTAGGTAGGTAGGTAGGTAGGTAGGTAGGTAGGTAGGTAGGTAGGTAGGTAGGTAGGTAGGTAGGTAGGTAGGTAGGTAGGTAGGTAGGTAGGTAGGTAGGTAGGTAGGTAGGTAGGTAGGTAGGTAGGTAGGTAGGTAGGTAGGTAGGTAGGTAGGTAGGTAGGTAGGTAGGTAGGTAGGTAGGTAGGTAGGTAGGTAGGTAGGTAGGTAGGTAGGTAGGTAGGTAGGTAGGTAGGTAGGTAGGTAGGTAGGTAGGTAGGTAGGTAGGTAGGTAGGTAGGTAGGTAGGTAGGTAGGTAGGTAGGTAGGTAGGTAGGTAGGTAGGTAGGTAGGTAGGTAGGTAGGTAGGTAGGTAGGTAGGTAGGTAGGTAGGTAGGTAGGTAGGTAGGTAGGTAGGTAGGTAGGTAGGTAGGTAGGTAGGTAGGTAGGTAGGTAGGTAGGTAGGTAGGTAGGTAGGTAGGTAGGTAGGTAGGTAGGTAGGTAGGTAGGTAGGTAGGTAGGTAGGTAGGTAGGTAGGTAGGTAGGTAGGTAGGTAGGTAGGTAGGTAGGTAGGTAGGTAGGTAGGTAGGTAGGTAGGTAGGTAGGTAGGTAGGTAGGTAGGTAGGTAGGTAGGTAGGTAGGTAGGTAGGTAGGTAGGTAGGTAGGTAGGTAGGTAGGTAGGTAGGTAGGTAGGTAGGTAGGTAGGTAGGTAGGTAGGTAGGTAGGTAGGTAGGTAGGTAGGTAGGTAGGTAGGTAGGTAGGTAGGTAGGTAGGTAGGTAGGTAGGTAGGTAGGTAGGTAGGTAGGTAGGTAGGTAGGTAGGTAGGTAGGTAGGTAGGTAGGTAGGTAGGTAGGTAGGTAGGTAGGTAGGTAGGTAGGTAGGTAGGTAGGTAGGTAGGTAGGTAGGTAGATAGATAGATAGATAGATAGATAGATAGATAGATAGATAGATAGATAGATAGATAGATAGATAGATAGATAGATAGATAGATAGATAGATAGATAGATAGATAGATAGATAGATAGATAGATAGATAGATAGATAGATAGATAGATAGATAGATAGATAGATAGATAGATAGATAGATAGATAGATAGATAGATAGATAGATAGATAGATAGATAGATAGATAGATAGATAGATAGATAGATAGATAGATAGATAGATAGATAGATAGATAGATAGATAGATAGATAGATAGATAGATAGATAGATAGATAGATAGATAGATAGATAGATTAGATAGATATCCCTTGATTATGTTTTTTCTGTCAACAACACTGAAATATTTTCATCTTTATAATATAAGAGCCGAAAATTGTTTTTTAACCTAAACACATTAGTTCTTATCGGCTATAACTCTACACTTCATCTTGCTTTCTCAGCTATAACTTCACCCTTGCTTTCTCAGCTCTAACTTCCTCTTGCTTTCATAGCGCTAACTTCCCCTTGCTTTTTCAGCTCTAACTTCCCCTTGCTTTCTCAGCTCTAACTTCCCCTTGCTTTCTCAGCTCTAACTTCCCCTTGCTTTCTTAGCTCTAACTTCCCCTTGCTTTCTTAGCTCTAACTTCACCCTTGCTTTCTCAGCTCTAAATTCCCCTTGCTTTCTTAGCTCTAACTTCCCCTTGCTTTCTCAGCTCTAACTTCCCGTTGCTTTCTTAGCTCTAACTTCCCCTTGCTTTCTCAGCTCTAACTTCCCCTTGCTTTCTCAGCTCTAACTTCCCCTTGCTATCTCAGCTCTAAATTCCCCTTGCTTTCTTAGCTCTAACTTCCCCTTGCTTTTTCAGCTCTAACTTCCCCTTGCTTTCTCAGCTCTAACTTCCCCTTGCTTTTTCAGCTCTAACTTCCCCTTGCTTTCTCAGCTCTAACTTCCCCTTGCTTTCTCAGCTCTAACTTCCCCTTGCTTTCTTAGCTCTAAATTCCCCTTGCTTTCTTAGCTCTAACTTCCCCTTGCTTTCTTAGCTCTAACTTCCCCTTGCTTTCTCAGCTCTAACTTCCCCTTGCTTTCTCAGCTCTAACTTCCACTTGCTTTCTCAGCTCTAACTTCCCCTTGCTTTCTCAGCTCTAACTTCCCCTTGCTTTCTCAGCTCTAACTTCCCCTTGCTTTCTCAGCTCTAACTTCCCCTTGCTTTCTCAGCTCTAACTTCACCCTTGCTTTCTCAGCTCTAACTTCACCCTTGCTTTCTCAGCTCTAACTTCCCCTTGCTTTCTCAGCTCTAACTTCCCCTTGCTTTCTCAGCTCTAACTTCCCCTTGCTTTCTCAGCTCTAACTTCCCCTTGCTTTCTCAGCTCTAACGTCCCGTTTTCGTCCCACAAAACAAAGCGATAGCTCAGTTTATTACAGAACACACTTATCCCCGGATCACTTGATCCCATTTTATCGCCATCCCCACGTATGGTTAATTTTCTGCACGGCCAACTATAACACAGGTGAGTCACAGAGGCCCCCTTCATCTGAGTCCTGATAAAATATGACTTCATCAAGCTCGGATGCCAGAATCTACTCCACGCGCCGTCTTAACGTTTTCTGTTGACAAAAGGGAAACGACCACCCTTCTAATCTACAGTTCCCGAGTGGTCTCCCGATAATCGTAGATTAATTTCAAATCTTACCCAGGTGCAAATCGTTTCGTGTTGGTATTGACGGATACTGAAATAAAAGAAGTAGAAAAAAAAGTTTTGTTATAGCTAGTTGGCTGTAAATGTTTGCAAGTTTTGCACATTGGGTGCAAGTGTTGGTGCTGCACTAACTATTTATGCAGCTGCAATATGAGATAAAATAAGTTCTGAACTTAACATCAATAGCGTTTCTTGTACATAAAAATATTTTTTAAAAATAAATAAATAAAGATCGCTTAAAAGATTTTATTTTTCGGACGTTATTAGGTAAATATGACTCCACTACCATTGCCACTACCATTGCGACTACTACTATCACAGGTCACTACCACACCATTGCCACTACCATTGCCACTATAACTATCACAGGTCCCTACCACACCATTGTCACTACTATTGCGACTACTACTATCACAGGTCACTACCACACCATTGCCACTACAACTATCACAGGTCACTACCATACCTGTGATAGTACTACTATTACAGGTCACTAACACACCGTTGCCACTACCATTGCCACTACCATTGCGACTACTACTATCGCAGGTAACTACCACACAATTGCCACTACTACTATCACAGGTCACTACCACACCATTGCCACTACCATTGCCACTACTACTATCCAGTTCACTACCACACCATTGCCACTACCATTGCCACTACTACTATCACATATCTCTACCACACAATTGCCACTACCACTGTCATTGCCCCCAACATTGCCCTTTCCATCGCCAATAACATTGCCACTACTACTGCAATTACCACCGCCACTATTTATGCCAATACCACTGTTACCACCAGTTTAATAACGTCTCACATTTAATATCCAAGTTTAACTATATCAGCAATTTCTTCTTTTTTTTTAAATAACCGTGCTTAAGAATTCATGTGTACGTCTTTAAAACAGCGATTCCTTTACAACGTACAGTGGTACGTGGGACAGCAGAGGAAAAACAATTCTAAACCAATAGTCCATGACGCATCAATTAACAAGAAATTATTGACCTTTTGTTTCGTGTATCCTCGGTATAGAAGCAATCACAGCAAAAAGTCAGAAGACTTCAGAATCCAATAGAAGGCAAGAGGAAAGTAGAGCTGTGACGAAACAGTCAATACAAGTTTATATAGATGTATCTAGGACCCGGTAGCTACATGGAAATTAACTAACATATTTGAGGAAAACCCGAAAGTGTTTTTTTTTCTTCTGTTTTATCTTTCAGGTTTTCCCTTATTCTCATGTTGCTTCAATCGGAACGCAGTCCTCAGCAGTAGGCGCAACTTGACTGATAACAGCAGCATCAGCTTTATTGACATCAGCATACAAAAAAACATTAACAAAAAAACATCGCCATCAACAACAATTAAAACATCTTCAAACATCTACAGCTACCACCACTACAGCTACCACTACTACAGCTACCACTACTACAGTTGCCACTACTAAAGCTACCACAACTATAGCTACCACTACTACAGCTACCACTACTACAGCCAACACTACTATAGCTACCACTACTACAGCTACCACTACTACAGCTACCACTACTAAAGCAACCACAACTACAGTTACCACTACTACAGCTACCACTACTACAACTACCACAACTACAGCTACCACTACTACAGCTACCACTACTACAGCTACCACTACTACAGCTACCACAACTACAGCTACCACTACTACAGCTACCACTACTACAGCTACCACTACTACAGCTACCACTACTACAACTACCACTACTACAGCTACCACTACTACAGCTACCACTACTACAGCTACCACTACTACAGCTACCACTACTACAACTACCACAACTACAGCTACCACTACTACAGCTACCACTACTACAGCTACCACTACTACAGCTACCACTACTACAGCTACCACTACTACAGCTACCACTACTACAGCACACCACTACTACAGCTACCACAACTACAGCTACCACAACTACAGTGTTAGCAGCAAGGCCTTCCCAAAACAAAATAATGCAACCGTTACGATGCATTGTATCATTAATAATGCCAACAGCACGATATAAATAATGTACAATCAGGAACATTCACAAAAAAAAAACATCAATTTTAAACCATGGAAACCATGATCATCCTTCCCTTGCATTACCTTTGGTAAATTTCATTATTCGAACATAAAAAAAATATGAACAACGAAGAATGAATTAATCTGAGATTTAAAATCTAATATTTCTTATAGAATTTTCTTTTTTTTTTTAGTTTTTTTTTAAAAAAAAAGCTATAGGAGCTAAAATCCTGATCTTGGAACTAATCCGCAGACTTAAGAGTTTGACTGACAGGAACTGATCTGCATAATCCCCGAACACCGTGATCCTACAAAGTCAAGACTTGAGCAAACACGCCCCCCCCCCACTTTTTTTACACACACACCTTTTTCTTGTTCAACTTTCTAAGTCTAATCAATCTCAAGATTTTTTTTTTTAAAAACCACCTTGTCCCTTGCATGCGTTGTGTGGTGTACGTTATATCATTGTCAAATTCAGAGATAAAAATCATATGAAACAAGTTTTAGCCACGGCTTCCATGAAGACTTATCGGCTGTTCAAACAATGTTCAGTTGTTTGGAGGAGAGAGAGAGAGAAGTGAAAGAATGAAAGCTATTATTAAAACATGTCTAATTTTGTTTGTTGTGTAAGCTTGGAATCTGTCAAATGGGAGACAGAGGTCAGGACAAAAAGTCACGTCATACTGGGAGGGGAGGGTCTAGTCGTGGTCAGTGGCGTAGCAAAGGTTGGTGTCACTTGGTGCGTTCCACACACCCTCCCCCTCACCTGGTCGTGGGTGATATTGTGAGTGAGCCAATAATAGAATGCGTGTAGGAATGATATTGAGTGTGTTTTTTTGGAAAGTTAATATTGAGGGCGTGTTTGTCCGCACTAAAGTGTAAATATTTTGAATTGTCCGTAAATTTATTGCGTTTTGAGAGATCAGACCTGCTTCCTACGACGTCTTGATTTAACGGAGACAGCACCGGCATAACTGACACCAATTCTGCGCGTCTTTTATTAAAAAATTGCACATTGTTTATCAACTTGCTTGATGTCGTGCTAACACACTGCGTTATCACAGTTCATCAAATGATGTTGCTGCCCTCTTGGTCACTACTTCTAATCTAAGTGCTACATTATAATTTTTTGTTACATTTTTTTTATTCGTTTTTTTTGTTTGTTTGTTCGCTGATGAAGGCTTCCTGCCGACACGTTCGTTGTTTTGTTGCGTTCCTTTTATCAGGTTTAACCTTACTGTGTTTTACTAATTTCCTATTGTGCGAACCTGACTGCAGTCTCCCCCATTATTACCTAGATTTAAATAGAAGTTATAAGTAATGCTGGACTTTAAAAAAATCAAAATTAGAACTAATGTTAGATTTAAATAGAAACTAGTGTGGTTTAATAAAAATGTATTAAAATCTAAGAAATAAAGTTTAGGCTAGGATATTTTACCAAAACGATTGACTCGGGATAAGCCAATTAATCCTATTCACAGTGTATGTTTTTTAGTGTAGCGTAAGTCGAAAAAGATTGCAAACAGACTTTATATACAACCAACGTATTTTGCCACTGCAATCAAGATAATAATCCACTATAGGGTAAGACCGTGTAAGAAAAACTATCTATTTTCGGAGAGAAAAAGCCAAATGTGTTGGCCCAATTCATATCCACTTTCCTTTCACTTGTGGACGTCAAGGTGTGGCTAAGTAAACATGGATTGGATGACGACACCTCGAATTGAAGGCGAAAAATTGATCAGCTTAAAAGTATTTATTTTTAAATATATATATCTATATTATTGGGTCTGTTTTAATTAGCAGTATTCAACTAACTGGAATCGAGTTTAGAAAACAACAAATAGGATTTTGTGACCAAGCCAAATGAAAACAAAAAAATAATGTTGGCAGAATCCAAGGGCAAGCTACTGTGTTTTACGATAATGTGGACGTACCCGATACATGACATTAAAGAAAAGCACATCACAGACCGTTTATTGTGATCACTCATCAAAGAGTGTGACAAATGTATAGCTCACGCGCAAGAAACCTTTACAAATTCGAACTTTTGACATTCTCTACTCACTACGCTTGATTTCACATCTCCGGTGTTTTTTTTTTAAAATATTTATCCCAAAAGGTTTACTAAAACCAGTACCCTATGTCTCGCCATTTCAAAATGTCCAAAGAACTCTGTAAACTCAAACCAACTTTTATTTGATGTCATGGGAAATAACTTGAAAGTTACAGAAAATGTCTCACGCCTCCATTCAAGAGTTACCCTACATTGGAAGAATCGCACCGCAAAGTTTAAGAGTCGCTCTTCAGGTCTGTGTGAATTCATTTTTTTTTTTTCAAAGACCGATTTTCCTTTTTGTGATTTTAACCAGCAGGTTGCAGGGTGTCAGTTCAATGAGAAAGGGGGACCACTTGTTGTCTCTCCACTACCTTTGACTTTTAATCCACACCCCCTTTCACCGGCATATAATAATTGTGTTCTAAGACGCTAGCATGACGGACCACTATTTAAAAAAAAAAAACAGCTTAGTTTCGTTAAAAGGTTTTGAAATTTATTCACACTTTTTATTTACTCGAGAAAGTTAAGCTTTTAATCCCGCGAGACGCACGCTACGCTTTGAGTCCTTTCAGTGGTCGTGTTCTATTCACAAACATGGAACAGCTCTTAAGTTGCGGTTACCATCTCAAGAGAGACGCATTAAAATATATACACGTTTATTTTTTTTTAGTATCTTTTAGAAATATGATAATATCAGGGGTTCTCAAAACATTTTGTAGATCTTTATAATTTTCGCTAAATTATTGGGGCATTGTTTTGAGATACTTTTGTGAGCTCTGTAACATTGAGACTTTAGACTTCTTCGTGTCATCAGCATAACTTTGATACTTGAGACCTCTTCTTATCATGCGCATAACATTGATACTTGAGACCTCTTCTTATCATGAGCATAACATTGAGACTGGAGACCTCTTCTTATAATGAGCATAAAAGGAGGCTTGAGACCTCTTCTTGTCATCAGCATAACATTGATACTTGAGACCTCTTCTTATCATGAGCATAACATTGAAACTTGAGACCTCTTCTTATCATGAGCATAACATTGAGACTTGAGACCTCTTGTTGTCATCAGCATAACATTGGTACATTTATTTTTCAAAATATTATTTTAAAGTAAAAAACTGTATAGCGTTGTTCTGGCATTCGTGACAAGCTGGTTAAGATTTAGTCGGAAAAAAAACTCTAGTCTATGAAGTGGCGTATTTTGATTAAATGCCACCCATAAATGCCACCCATAAATGCCACCCATAAATGCCACCCATAAATGCCACACATAAATGCCACCCATAAATGCCACCCATTAATGCCAAAGCTCCACTCATACACATCTGTACTATCATGTTCATGATATAATTTAAATAATAAAATTAACAAAGTGTCGCCCCAGTGGCTAGCGAAGTCGCCACCGTCTTTACGAAATATATTTCTTTAATTTTTTTTTAAAATCCTATCTTTAACTTGTGTCTTTCCAATAACACTATTTTTAGGGTCGGAACTTTACATTATCATTCGTTTCTTATGGCCAAAACATTTATATTTATGCATGTGCAATTTTATAGTTGTTCTTTTTAGTTCCTCCCCCCCCCCCCCCCCAAAAAAAAACATTCTTTATGTGGCCTCATAGCACATATATATATAACATAGTTTAGAGGTTGTTATAATGGCATGAAGCCCTCAACTAAAATATTTTTGAGAGCCTCTTGTACACAGGACATTACACCAAGCACAAAGAGACCTTTCTCCGACTCGCCAACACAACAGTCTGGGGCGTACAGTGGAATATGCCAATTAAATGAACACCGCACTACCAGCAACACGAGCGCCATGTCATATAGAGAGAGAGACTTGGGTTATTAAGCTCTAACACACACCATTCCGATGACCTTCACGCATGGCCGAACACAAAATAACATTCTACATTCGTGATTTCCTATTCCAACCCGCTATGATTCTCCTCTTCGGTAGATGGCGCAGTTCACTGTGTTCAATTTTCTGACTGAAGCTGACTCTAAAGAGGATATGTCAATATTATGTATTTATTTATTTATGAGCTTAAAGTTAATTATTCATGTCTTATCTGTAATTCATAGAGAGACTCTAACTTCCATCCAAGCCTTGCTACTGCCATGCGAGCGGGCGACTCCCCTGCGAGTGAGCGACTCCCCTGCAAGCGAGCGACTCCCCTGCGAGCGAGCGACTCCCCTGCGAGCGAGCGACTCCCCTGCGAGCGAGCGACTCCCATGCGAGCGGGCGACTCCCCTGCGAGCGGGCGACTCCCCTGCGAGCGGGCGACTCCCGTGCGAGCGGGCGACTCCCGTACGAGCGAGCGACTCCCGTGCGAGCGACTCCCCAAGACGTGACGCCAGGCCGGCAGTGTTGTTCTTAGAACTTTATGGGCCAACGGCTAATGGAGGAGTCCCACGTACTACGGTATTGATTAACACGTACACCAAGAAGGCGCGCTTTGTCCCAGGTTTGTGATTGGAGCATGGGCAGAATGCCTTGTCGACACGCACCCACATGGGCGGATACGGAGGGGGGAATCAAAACCGGGCGTCCCCAGATGACAACATTGGGATACTACCATGAGACACTCACTTCATTTGTATTTTATTTCTTGGTGTTTGGGTGGGCCACTCCAATTGTTGTAGGTATATGTGTAACGTGAGGGCGGAAATATTGGAATAGAGGGGAGATCCTAAATTGACGTCATGATATTTTTACTGATTTTACACCCCCTCCTCTCTCGTAACAAATAATAAGACCCCCCTCCCCTCTACCCAGAAATTATTTCCCCAAACCATTTATTAGGAGCACTTAAGAACCAGAGCCCAAATGAATTGTTCTCACGTACAAGTTAATGCACCCCCAGTTTCCAGCAGAACTGATTCACCCAGTAATAAATACGGTGATCGTTGTCTAAACAATGGCAACATTGAGTCAAATACAATCTGAGAGCAATCAAACATTCACAAACGTAAAGGGTTAAAATTTTATGGTAACGATCCCATCGCCAGTTGTTTCAACCACATACACCACTTTAATATTGTGACGACACATTGTATAAATACCCCACCCCCTCATCCTTCATTCGTCACACGTCGTCACAAAATAATGTGCCCCCACCCACTAGTCTCGTGACGTCATTTATGGATTCGCACCTTCACCGTGACGTCATTTATGAATTCGCCCCTTCACCCCCCCCCCCCCCCCAAGGAACTGCATATCACTAACTATCTGCTTCGTACACTGCCAATGCTTCATGTTAGGGCGCAGTCAAGGGTTCAGAGTTCAATCGTATGTAAAATATATTTTATATTAAAACCTAAGCATTGACAGTTCAATCAGAAATAGTTTGCTTCGGAAGTCAAGCCGTTGTTGGTCAATGAACTTGGTATCGTGATAAGAGTCTCTTCCCGCGTTTAACGTCACAACTAACGTCACTACGTTGACGTTGTCGCATTACGATGTGTCCTTAATAGTTTCCTCACTATACCTGACTTCTCATGTGAGAGTAACGATCTCTCATGACGAGTTATACGTTGCCTTTTTAGCCCAATAACAGTTTGGAATGGAGGTATTCAGATTTTGATATGTCAACGAATGAGGTATGTAGGTCGAAAAGCTGCTCAATACGTCGGAGACTAAAATCTACGATACTGAACAGGATACTACTACATGGTAAATTCGGAATAATCAAGAAATATGCCATGACATTTACGGAGGATGACAGATATCAAAGAAAAAAAATGTGGTTTAAAAACAGAAATCAAGACAGCTACCATGTGACCAAGACAGCCCACCAGTCGACCAAGACAGCTAACCGGTCGGCCAAGACAGCTCACCGGTCGACCAAGACAGCTCATCGGTCGACCAAGACAGCTCACCAGTCGACCAAGACAGCTCACCGTTCGACCAAGACAGCTCACCGGTCGACCAAGACAGCCCACCAGTCGACCAAAACAGCTCATCGGTCTACCACGACTGACCCGGTTTGATGGTGTAGAGACGGACTTACAACAGATGCGGGCACATGCATGAAGAGGAAGAAGCCATGGATTGGCCTGAATGGAGGGATGTGGTGGAGCAGGCAGGAACCCCAAATGGACTGTAACACAGTTAATGATGATTGAAATATGAAGCAAGACTTGACAATGGACTAAAAGACTGCATCGGTGAATAGAACGAATCAACTATCTGCCCTTCAACAATAACAGAAGCTACGTCCCCCATAGCAACCAGAGCTACGCCACAAACAAATAGCATAACTGCATGCCAAAGATGGGTAATACAACCGAAGAACTATCAATTCCGACACCACAACAGTAAAAAACCGTTACTTTCATTAAAAATATATAGATTTGGGCATAAGGGAAAAAAAATCAACATTGTAATTCCTAAAACACTGCAAGTACCTGTTCATTTCGACCATGACCTTCGTTTAGGTATTAACTGGCTTCTGGCCGATTAACCTCGTCCGTCTGTATCCAAACGGAAGTTATTTTCTGCGCGTGAAAACACCGGAAGCGACATCACGGAGCCAATGAAAATCAATTATTTCTTTTTTTTTTTTTTTTTTTTTTTTTTTAAGTCTAATAATGAAAACAGTGGAAAAAATGTTTGACCTCAATTAAACCAATCAAAAGCCTGAATAAATAGTGGGACATATATGATTAAACTTGAAAAGAAAAGGACAGGACAACTGAATGGACGTTTCGGCCAGACGCTTTCTTCGTAAGACAAGACCCAACAAGGAACGACAGATACTTTAATGTAAAAAAATAGAAATAGAAACTTATGTTTTCGTAAATCTCAATACAGCCAGTGCAGGTCAATGTTCAGGACAGGAAGCATTCGATGTTATTTTTAGAAACCAAAGATGTAAAGGGGTTGAGAAAAATGAATGGACAATGCAATTAATTTGATACCATTATATTTTCTTTTATAGTCAAATTCAAAGGGTTTTTCAATAGGTTCGGGCCTGCTTTACTATATCCTTACATTTAGACCGATCAATGGCTTTCTCCAGAAACCCAGGCCCTCAAATAGTATGCTCAGCCTAAAACCCAGGCCCTCAAATAGTATGCTCAGCCTAAAACCTACATTTACATTTAGCCTGAGAATCAGTGAATTATTTTGTTTTAAATCGTAGTAATAATTTTCTGTAGCACCACTATTTACACCATCTGCAGATGAATAAATATGAAAACTTTTCAAAAGCCTTTGGACAATAAAGATTAGTGTCAAGTATGGGAGTTCAGTAGTTATTGTTGTGTTTGAATGCATGTTTATTACGCGCTGTGTGTGAAAGAGTTTTTATTAGCTAATGAACGCGCTTGTCTGAATGACGTATTTTTTATGTGTATTGTGACGTAATTAGTAGTCAGGCGGGAGTTAAGGTGTAGAACCTTAGGGAAGAGAGATGTTTTCTTGTGGCTACTGATAATTAAAGTTATAGTTATTAAAAGGACTTTGAGTTATTCACTAATGATTGAAATAGTGGAAGAACTTGATTGAATGATCCAATCCAGGAGTATAGAAGTTGACAATTAGATGCCACACGAAGGGCATTTTCTACTCCTCTTTCCCAGCCCTTTTACGCACTTAACATTTTCTAACCCACCCTGGTACACAAAACAAGGGGTAACAAAATCCTGAATAGATTCAGGGGCTAAAACAATACAACTTTTAAAAAAAATATATTTTAAAGATATGTTACTTATTTTTTGTTATATCTTAATAAAGTTGGAATATTTCACACTTCTCCCATTTAAAACGTCCATTTCACGTGTGTTTTTCGTACAATTAACATTGTTGTTTTGTGTTTTTTTTTCCATTACCGTAAAAATTTTTGTTTTTAATTATTGTAGAGAACCTTGCTCGTCTTTGTTCTCTAATTAATTTTGCAACCTTGTACACTCCGTCTCTCGTACTGCACCAGTTTGACGACTCAACGATGGTTATAGTCATTGACTCTTTTATTTGTCTCCTCCTTTGACTTTCTCTCTCTCTGTCGTGCTCAACTCCGACTGTCCCGGTTCGTCTCTATCTCTTTCGTTCTCGGTTTCTCTCGTTTATTCTCTACTCCTGTCCGTCGGAATCTCCCATCTGTCCACTAGCCTCCCCGGCTGAGTTTTGCCCGGCTGAGTTCTCCTAGTCCCATTTAACTGTCCCTTTTATACGCCCCGCGTCCCTAGAGATTTCTTCCCAGGGCCCCGATCCCATTCCTATCTCACACCGCGAAATAGGTTATCCATCCCGTCGCAGGCAATCTGACAAGCTTGACCATTTGTTAGATCAGTACCCATGTGGGACTCCCCCACCCCTTACAGGTCGACTACAGGTCTGGACACTCCACAATATATTGGGATCATGGGTTAATTTCATGCTATACAATAGGTTCTGAACTCAAACCAGATTAAGGACATGTGCCCCAACATCTCCCAGGCTCCAATGCTTATCCACCCTGTTGTTGCCTGTGTGCTGACCTATTTTTTTTTTTTTACCCTGCGTGGTGTGGAGTCGTGGCAAGAATTGCGTGTTTATGTTTTTCCAGTCTTTCGTTACGGGCTCTTCATCTAACGAGCCAAACCTGAAAACAGATGACATTTATGCTACCATATAACGGTACGAGACTCTTTGCCAAAGACTACATGGAAATGTAACGTCCTCTGCACACAAGAAACGTGTCAAAAGATGAGCAAGTAGAAGCGTGTCATAATATGACTATGTAGAAGCGTGTCATAATATGACTATGTAGAAGCGTGTCATAGTATGACTATGTAGAAGTGTGTCATAATATGACTATGTAGAAGCGTGTCATAATATGACTATGTAGATGCGTGTCATAATATAACTATGTAGAAGCGTGTTACAGTTTGGCTTTCTTAGAAGCGTGTCTCAGTATGGCTAAGTAGAAGCGTGTCTCAGTATGGCTAAGTAGAAGCCTGTCACAGTATGACTAAGTAGAAGCGTGTCACAATATGACTAAGTAGAAGCGTGTCACAGTATGACTAAGTAGAAGCGTGTCACAGTATGACTAAGTAGAAGCGTGTCACAGTATGACTAAGTAGAAGCGTGTCACAGTATGGCTATGTGGAAGCGTGTCAAGTATGACTATGTACAAACGTATCACAATATGACTAGGCATAACACAACGTCAGCAACCTGTTCAGGGTCCTCGATGCTCTAGGCGCCAGGGGCGTCACAAATTTGATTAAATTTCGTTTAGAGTCACTTTGTTTTACTCTGACCAGAACCCATATAAATGTCGAAAGACCCCATGCCAGTGTTAAACAACCTTGTGACAGTGTTGAAAAGCCCCTCATGCCAGTTTTAAACAACTTATGACAGTGTTGAAAAGCCCCCCCCCCCCCATGTCAGTTTTCAACAACCCCCATGCCATGTTTGACATGTCAAGTTTGATTTTCTCTTTAACTCGTGTCGCTCTTGCAAACACAACGAGGGCCAAGCAAGGATGTTAAACACGTCTTTTTGGGAAGCCTGGACAGCTTCAAGTGAGACTGTAGTTGAACGGACACACTCGTTAATGTCGAAAATGTTGCATTTTGTAACAATAAAGTATATTTAATTCAACCTTCCAGCGGAGTGTACATGGGGGAGGGGGGGATTTAGAGAGTAATTCATTGTGGAAATCCAACAAAGCAAAGGGAAAATTTCTGTACCTACATTTTTTTTACATATTTGCGGTATGTTGCATTAATGTATAAATTTAGAAGAAAGCACAAAGTGTCAAACGGCTGAAAGATATTGGCGTAACAGGAATGTTGACCACACGGCTGAAAGATATTGTCGCTTCTGGAATTGTGTCCACACTGCTGAAAGATTTTGACGTTTCTGAAATGTTGACCGCACGGCTGAAAGATATCGGCGTTACTAGAATGTAGACCACACGGCTGAAATATATTGGCATTAATGGAATGTTGACCACACGGCTGAAAGATATTTGCGTTACAGGAATGTTGTCGATGCGGAGAACTTGTCGGGAAAGTGGGACTTGAAAACGTAAATTATTTTATATATTCGTTTTATACGACAAATAAAACTATATTTCGATGTTTCGCGCTGAATATTTAAAGCTAGAGGCGTAAACTAACTTTGGGTTCGAACCACACCCTACCTTGGAACTAAGCTCTACAGCTCTGCTTTGCTATGACCTTTCAGCGCCCCCAAGGCCTGACAGGTCACGAAGCAGACGATAAGGATTGGATGAGACGCATACATGAATCCCCTTGTCTTAGTGTCACGGCACTCAACCACGGCAGGGTATCGATCTTCGTCCATCCGACACTTCTATTATCGATACGTCATTGGGAATTAAGGCCATGACATTTGATATTAGTAGCGTAAGGTTAGATCTTTATCAATCAATACGTGAGATTAGCCTTTTATATAGGCATATGCGGCAAGGGTTGTAATTATTAAAAAAAAGTAGCAAATAATAATCATGGTCTGCGGTGACAACACCAAAATTATCAACTTTTAATACTTTAAACAATTCTAAAGCCAAAATTAAACACTTGAAGTGGAAGAGTTCATTTCAAAATACATCGATATGTATTCAATTCAACAAAAACAAATTGTAAAAATACAATTTTAATCAGAAAAAGTTGATATTTAGACACTTTCGCGGAAGCAGTGATTTAAAAAGCTATAAACTATTTTTTTGAGTAAATGTTAAGTAGCTTTGGTTGTCACTTCTGGCTAATATGACTCAAATAGTTGATATAGCGTTGTTAGCTAGATGGTAGCTCGTGAGTTAATAAAGTTGGTGTTAGATGGCAGCTAGTGAGTTAATAAAGTTGGTGTTAGATGGAGCTAGTGAGTTAATAAAGTTGGTGTTAGATGGAGCTAGGGACTTTTAAAGTTAGTGTTAGATGACAGCTAGTGAGTTAATAAATTTGGTGTTAGATGGAGCTAGTGAGTTTTAAAGTTAGTGTTAGATGACAGCTAGTGAGTTAGGACCAGCTTATAAAATGGTGCGAAGACTACGGCGCAATGAGAATGCCGTCTTGCATTGTTTCCAATCCCACCCCCCCCCCCCCCCCATACACGGGTTTTCTTAATTTTTTCATCCGAACGACAGATGTGCATTAATGAATATGATTTAACATACACATATAAAAATATCACATAAACAGTATCTAAATGGGAAAGATTTTTAAATGTATGTGTATATAGGTTCTATAATAAGCCTTCAATAAATCTGACAGAATATTAAACACATATATCTTTTCCTTCTTCCACCCCCCAAACTGATGTGTAACGATAGAAGTGGTGGGATCTTGATCGTTGTACAAACTTGTGCCAAATATAAATATTTGTTAAATAATTATCTTGGCTCGATTGGTATAAATCAATAATTTCAATTTAATAATTATTCCTAGGAATCGATAAGTCGATAATTCATACGGGTTTTGAGGTTATTCTTGACCTACTTTAAGAAAACAAAGTAAGTAGCTATCTGGCAGTGGGACTAATTGGGTCGTTTAAGCAATCGGGATATCTTCAACAACAACAAAAAGTTGGAGCTAGAAGGCAATATGAGAATTTCATAGAATAAAGTAGACTGCCATAGAATATCATAGAATGTCTTATAATGTTATACACAGTCATAGAATGTCACATAATGTCATAGTATTTCGTATAATGTAACAGATTGTCATAGAATGGCACAGAATGTCATAGAACGTCACAGAATGTCATAGAATGTCACAGAATGTCACATAATGTCATAGAATCTCATAGAATGTCATTATAGATTGATAGTTTTCGTGGTTTTTTTTAACATCTATCGCTTTTTAATCTTCATGTGTCACTATAATAACTTACCGAATCTGTAAGTAGTGAAAACAAACACTGGTGACAGAGATCAAATTATTGGCTATTTTTTCAACAACAAAAAGTGAAGAAAGGGTTGTTTTTTTTTAAAAAAAGGAGTCGGGGTGGGGTTGGGGAGTAACGGTGTCTGTGATTATAGTTCTGGTAACCAGTGGCGTAGTGAGGGGGGCAAGGGGGGGCATCATGCCCCGGGCGCTACTCACAAAGGGGCGCCAAATGGTATATTTTACTATAATATTGTATGGTTTTCGAATAGGGGGGGGGGGCGCTAAAAATGTATTGGGGCGCTAAAAAGGTATTGTGCCCCGGGCGCGAGTTAAGCTCGCTACGCCACTGCTGGTAACTGAAAAATTTAGGCGAGGGGTGTCCCAATGACAGTCCGCTAGGCGGATTCGACCCTAAAAAGCATATTCTGTCGTCCGCGACGCACTAGACACGTTTCAATCAATATAACTTCCGCAAAAAATACTTAAGAGTTAAATGTTTCTTTAAACTGTTGTAGATTATTGCTACATTGAAGGCATTGTACTAATCGATCTGCTCTACAGTGTACATTGCGGCAAATGACACACAATGAACATTCGGTAACACAAATGCGTTGGCCATCCAGCATCTTATCAAGACATATACACCACATCACGCAACACTTTAATACGCCTTTTCATTTCATATAATCCCATCATTTCATATAATCCCATCATTTCATATAATCCCATCATTTCATATAATCCCATCATTTCATATAATCCCATCATTTCATATAATCCCATCATTTCATATAATCCCATCATTTCACATAATCCCATCATTTCACATAATCCCATCATTTCATATAACAGAGCGTAGTGAGATACTACGACAGTTTACAACTGTTTTTAAGATACACGGAGTCATCAAATATATGATTAAATAAAACAGAAAATCACTGTATGAAAGGCATTGTTTAAAACTGCCTATGTGCATAGCACGGAAATGAGACTTCAATCATTGGTAAACGGATCCAACGGGACATCGGGAAAAATGCCTGTGACATTTAATGCATCGGACCCGCTTCTATCAGTAACATTTGGACAGTCTAGGCCACTTATGTCAATGATATTTAGACAATCTAGGACACTTATGTAAATGATATTTAGACAGTCTGGTCCACTTCTGTCAATGACTTTTGAACAGTCTGAGTAATTTCTGCCAGTGACATTTGGACGGTCTGGGCCACTTCTGTAATTGTTATTTAGCATGTCTAGGCCGCTTCTGTCAATGATATTTAGACAGTCTGGGCCACTTCTGTCAATGCCATTGGGACAGTCTGAGCCACATCTGTCAGTGACATTTGGGCAGCCTGGGCCACTTCTGTCAGTGACATTTATACAGTCTGGGTCATCTCTTCGTTAAAGTTATACTTGCGTATTAAACCTTAACTTACTGTGTCAACCATAACATAAAAAAATGTCACAGATAACGTTCATGAGCAAGGAACCAGTGTTTTAAGTCAGGTGTCAGGAACCTGCTTCGGGTGAAGTCAGGTGTCAGGAACCTGCTTCGGGTGAAGTCAGGATTCTGCTTCGGGTGAAGTCAGGTGTCAGGAACCTGCTTCGGGTGAAGTCAGGTGTCAGGAACCTGCTTCGGGTGAAGTCAGGATTCTGCTTCGGGTGAAGTCAGGTGTCAGGAACCTGCTTCGGGTGAAGTCAGGTGTCAGGAACCTGCTTCGGGTGAAGTCAGGTGTCAGGAACCTGCTTCGGGTGAAGTCAGGTGTCAGGAACCTGCTTCGGGTGAAATGTTATGTCTTTATTTTTCACAGATTTCCAAAATAAGTTTGTCCGTTAAAATCTTATTTTTCCCAATAAGGATGCATACATTCTTTACTTCCTAAAAAATCTTAGTTTTGAAAAAACCCATCTTCCGGCAATGACGGGAACGTTTTGATTTCTTAAACTGATTTGTTTTTCTTGTAAGTTCTTCATTTTTGCTGTCTGCTTAGGAAGGCTCTTAGTCGAAACGTTTTTCTATCATTGTAATGACTTTCAATGTCAAGATTCCACATACCTTGTTCTACTCATTTCTTTGAGTAAAACGCAATATTATAACTTAATCTCTTTAAACTCTACTACCCCGACTGCAGTGGCGTAGTGAGAGAGGGGGCAAGGGGGGCATCATGCCCCGGGCGCTACTCACAAAGGGCGCCAAATGGTATATTTTACTATAATATTGTATGGTTTTCGAATAGGGGGGGGCGCTTAAAAGGTATTGGGGGGCGCTAAAAGGGTATTGTGCCCCGGGCGCGAGTTAAGCTCGCTACGCCACTGCCCGACTGATTCTCTACCCCCCTCCCCTATGATCAATAAACGATGCTTTTGTTTTTTTTGTTCCGAGCCAATTGGTCACATCAGTCCAGCTCTATCCTCAAGCCAATCATAATGGTAACTTAAGTTTTGTGTAAAGAACGTATTTATGAAATCACGACACGGTGGGACATCAATTTTATCTTGAAAAACATGTATAGAGATATATCTCGTGTGTTTGGACTGGGTTACATAGAACTATTATGTAATTTATTTACGCGTTTAAAAAAATAGTAAAATTTGAAAATACTTTAAGCCGGAGAGAAAGAGCGTGGTAACCAGCAATGGAGTTTCTGTTTTGGAGAATCAACTAAAACGCAATGCTGATTGTCCGTTGTTGTAGGGCTATATTTCAATTGGTCTATAAGTAGACGTACAAGTCAATGGTGTTTGTGCATGCCTATTTTTCTAGAGCTACGCAGAATAAATCATATCAGACCTTTCTTAACTTTTGATGCATCAAAGAGGCTGATGTCTGAAGTCGTGCTATCACGCATGGACTACTGCAATGCAATACTATCATGGTGGGTCTTCCGGCTATGCTCCTGGAAAAAATTCAAAAACCACAGAATAGTAAGGCTCGCATTGTTCTTCGCAAACGCACATTCGACCATGCTAAAACACTTCTGAGAGCATGCACTGGCTGCCGGTCCGCGCTCGCATAGAGTAAAAAATTGCAACTCTGTGCTACCGCTGCTTGCGTGACCTGGCGCCGTCCTATCTCAAAGCGCTCATGACGTCTTATGTACCCACTAGACAACTCCGCTCATCCGATAGTGGCAAACTCTCGATACCGCGTGTTCGCCTTGAGACTTACGGAAGGCGCACTTTCGAATTTGCTGGCCCCACAATTTGAAACACCTTTCCTGTCGCTCTTAGAAACAGCCAGACACTGGAGTCTTTCAAAACCGATTTGAAAACACATCTATTTTGCAAACACCTGCTTAGTTAATGTTGTCTACCATCTTTTCCAGCTAGCTATTATCTCCTATGTGTATTGGATTGTGTTATTTATGGCTGCAATGGATGAAAGACTTTGAATGGGTATGGCTAGAACAATGAACAAGAACAAAAACTATCTTTAACCGCCCTGGCTAGAACAACGGACAACAACACTGGCTGGACAATGGACAAGAACTAGAACTATCTTTAACAGCACTGGCTAGCATAGTGGACAAGAACTAGAACTATCTTTAACAGCACTGGGTGGACAATGGACAAGAACAAAAACTATCTTTAACAGCACTGGGTGGACAATGGACAAGAACAAAAACTATCTTTAACAGCACTGTGTGGACAATGGACAAGAACTAGAACTATGTTTAACAGCACTGTGTGGACAATGGACAAGAACTAGAACTATCTTTAACAGCACTGTGTGGACAATGGACAAGAACTAGAACTATGTTTAACAGCACTGACTAGAACAATGAACTAGAACACAAACTAACGTTAGCCATTGTTCTTTTAAGACTTCCCACAGGACTGAAGGTTTTTCTCGTATTTCATATACGATTAAAGAGCTTCACTTAGAAGTCAGGCGTGCGATATTAATCTATACCGGGGCTAACCCTACGGCGCTAGACTTCTTGAAAGCAGACGTCAATGCATTTTATTTATGGCGCTTAAAAGACTCGGCTACTCCTAAAATAAAGGACTTAACTATATACTAGACGGTATTTTTTAACAGTATGGTTAATTTCGGGGTCTGGGGAGAATGTTTAAAGACAGAAGTAATGACACGGTTTAAAATTTAAAAGTATCGGTAATTATGTGACCTTGATGTAAATTTATACTAAAGGCAATGCTGATAAAAAGAAAAATTCATAAAAGTTAATTTGTTAAAAATTATAAAATCCGTACCACGTTGAAACGACAAAAAAAAAAAGTTTATACTAAGAACAAGACAAAACTCGTGTTTCACTACCGGATGCTGTGGCCCCCGGGGTGTGGGCGGGTGGGGCTGTGGTGGACCGATGTTGACAAATAACGCGTACATGTGTTTTTATTTAAAAGAGCAATATAAGATTACTTTTATTTTTCATGTTATGGTATTTAAATTTAGTCAGTGGTCGGCCATACGAAATTGTACATGATTTGTATCATTTTTGTGATTGTATGTGACTGCACCCATTGTCCAAGTCATTAACATTCATCCCATTGGAAAACGGGATAAACTGACTTTTTGGGCTGAAAATTTGATCGATTTTGCTGTCATGAGTTACGAGTCTATGTACCGAGGTTCAGACTGATGGGATAACGGGAAGTGGGTCAAGTAGCCGTCCGAAGATTTCTGCTTAAAACACACGAACAAAAGTGCAGTTAATATAAAGGATTTAAAAAAATTGGCGTGGCCTTGAAAACAATTTATGCCGTATCTATATTTATATAATTTGTTTATTTATAGCATACGAGGTGAGGCATGTTTGAGGGGGAACAACCTGAAACCACGTCTGCTTCTATCTACCAGAGAATATAAACAAAACATCTACACTATTTCGACAGCGCGTACACTATCTTCAATGCACCTACACTATCTCGAGGGCACCTAAACTATCCTGATGGCCCCTACACTATCCCTATGGCGCTTCACAATCCCGATGGCTCCTACGCTATCCTGATGGCCCCTAAACTATCCTGATGGCCCCTAAACTATCCCGATGGCCCCTACACTCTCCCGTCGGCCCCTAAACTATCCCGACGGCGATGACGCTATCCTGACTGCGCATCTAAAGCGATACGCCAGTCAATTATGTTTTATCTTATTTTACTATCGCTTACCTCGTACTGTATCGGCGAAGCTCTGCTATCTTCAAATGTATCCAAACGATTAATGAGCCTTCCTTGACAACGTCTTCACGAACTCTGCAATATTTTTTTGGTGTCACCTCTGCCAGACAAGTCATGCAATGATCCCCATTCCCTGCCACATAGGAAATAGTTTGTACCATTCGCTAGTTATATGGGGCAATATATTTCGATACGTTTGTTCAACGTAGGTATTTATTTCTGTCGTGTTGCTTTATAGATCAGTCCATTAAGGCTGTAACATCATACGCTTTTAAGGTTGGCCTAAATAAATACATTCATCATTATTGTTAATGTTACGGATTATGTATACCTAATATAATTGATGAGACTAAGTGAACCTCGGACCATAACAACAACGGCAGAAATCCTATTAAACACATGGGAGGGAAAAAGTTATCCGGAAAATATTTGGACCAACGAAGGATGAATATGGCCGAAGAATACAAACCAACCAGGAATTGTACACTCTATATTCGGATCCTATGATAGTTGCAGAAACCAAACCAAAAATCTAGGAAGAGTAGCCCTTACGTAAACCAAATGTCTTTGACAGAGCCACACTTGTTTGGAAGACGTCTCGCCCTTTTTGGACCTGGACGTCATGTTGCAGATCTTAGTTCGAAACAAGACTAAATGATTTAGATGTAACCTCACCTGCGGCTCAGCAAAGCTAATAACTATTACACATATGTAAGATTGCACAATGAAAATGATAAGCTACATCCAGTTGGATGTATTGAACAGCACAAGCTAATGTACATGTAACAAAGAATAATTCGAACACAAGTAAGGGACATACTGCCAGTATTGAGAACTATTATATTTATATCTGACAGTTGACCGTCGGTAATTAAACTATATGACAGTTGACTTTCGTTCATTTAACAATATGACAGTTGACTGTCGGTCATTTAACTTTATGACGGTTGACTGTCGGTCATTTAACTATACGGCAGTTGACTGTCGGTCATTTAACTATATGACAGTTGACTGTCGGTCATTTAACTATATGACAGTTGATTTTCGGTCATTTAACAATATGGCAGTTGACTTTCGGTCTTTAACTATATGACAGTTGACTGTCCGACGTTTAACTATATGACAGTTGACTGTCGGTCATTTAACTATATGACAGTTGACTGTCGGTCATTTAACTATATGACAGTTGACTGTCCGTCGTTTAACTATATGACAGTTATTATTAGGATTATTACCTATAAGACAATTATTTAATTAAAGAATTAGTTCAAGTAGCCAATAATTGCTACGCACAAGGAGAGAATCACCCGAAATCCTTTTTTCTTCTTCAAAAAATCAAAAATTGACTTTCCGAAAAATATACTGTTTTACGCTTTGCTGTTATAAAAATAATAATTAAATAATAGTTGCCAAGCAACTAAACACGACAATCCGTTGCTATGGAAACAATAAGTAATAATAAGCATGTGTACAACGAATAATATAAACAAAATATGTATGGATAAGATGTTTTACCTTACACCACCGAAAACTTTCTAAAATAACCGGGAAGACCGTACAAATAACCGGGGAGCACCGCACAAATAACCGGGGAACACCGCGCAAATAACCGGGCAGTCCGTACAAAACCAGAAATACATGCAAGGTACTGTTGTTTAGTGAATGATACTCCCGAGAGTTAAGTCCCCTTAAGTTGGTCTACGATAGTTAAGTCCCCCGCAGGTGGTCTCCGCCACTGATCTCTGCCACTCAAGGAATCGACGATAGAATCAATGAGAGCCCGTAACGTCACGAACCGTCCTGCTCGCTGCCAAACAGTAAGGGATAATGTTGGAACTTAAGGCCGGGGCTAAAGCGACGTAAGAGAGGTCGGACAGAGTGGGGGGAGGGGGTTGGACAGGATAGGGGTTGACTGGATAGTGGTGGGCGCACAGTGGGGGGGATATGATAAGGGTGGGGTAGACAGGATAGAGTAGGGGCTGACAGGATAGGGGTTGACTGGATGGTGGTGGGCGCACAGTGGTGGGTGGATAGGATAAGGGTGGGGTAGACAGGATAGAGTAGGGGCTGACAGGATAGGGGTTGACTGGATAGTGGTGGGCGCACAGTGGTGGGGGGATAGGATAAGGGTGGGGTAGACAGGATAAGGGTTGAGTTGACAGGACAATGGTTGACTGGATAGTGGTTGGGGTAGACAGAACAGGGATCGAGATGACAGGATATGGGTTTGATGGACAGGAAAGTTGAGAAGTGGACATGATGGAGAGGGTGGACATGATAGTAGTGCTGTAGACAAGATGGGAGTTTTTTTTAGAGGATAGCAGAGATAAGGTTGGCAGTGACGTAGCTAAGGCTATAGCTGCCCGGGCAGGGAACAAAACTGGCGAAAATAACACGCCTTCATATCATTTTTTTTAAATGCACCCTTCACCCCCTCCCCCCGCCCTTTTTTTCTATGCCATTTTGGTGAGGTAGACGGGATAGAGTTCTGATTTCTGTAACAAGACTGACAGAGACGATGAATATTCTGAGAGATTTGATATCTTAAGTCGTAAGGTATTATTTGAAGATTATTTTTCAGCCCACAATGCCATACAACTGATGCATGACGGTACATCGTAAACTTCTTTCCGTAGCCGTCGGAGGCCGTAACAATTGAGCACAATTGTACTCGGGTTTCAATGGTCACCAATATTCAAATAAAAGGAGACAATTTATTTTACGATTGGCGTATGTAATATATATGGAGCTGTGTCAGATTGCAGATTAAGCTCATATGTACCTCTCTCATATGATTGGGTTTTTTTTCAACCTTAGAGTGGACTTAATTTTTTTAATCGAAATTATGAAATGCATTAGTTGTATGAATGCGACACAAAATATGTGTGTAAATAATACAATGTAATTAAGCTTTAATTATGATTGGACATAAGACAAATTCAATAGTTTCAGTCAATGCCTTGATCTGTACAACAAAAAAACATTTTCGCATCATTGCTGCATGGGGCAAGGTAGAGGTTCTGCTCGGATCAGGTAGAAGTTCTGCTTGGATCAGGTAGAACCTCTGCTTGGATCAGGTAGAACCTCTGCTTGGATCAGGTAGAACCTCTGCTTGGATCAGGTAGAACCTCTGCTTGGATCAGGTAGAACCTCTGCTTGGATCAGGTAGAACCTCTTCTTGGGTGAGGTAGAAACTCTGCTTGGATCAGGTAGAACCTCTGCTTGGATCAGGTGTAACCTCTGCTTGGATCAGGTAGAACATCTGCTTGGATCAGGTAGAACCTCTGCTGGGTTGAGGTAGTACCTCTGCTTGGATCAGGTAGAACCTCTGCTTGGATCAGGTAGAACCTCTGCGGGTGTGAGATAGAAACTCTGCTCGGATAAGGTAGAACCTCTGCTTGGATCAGGTAGAACCTCTGCTTGGGTGAGGTAGAAGCTCTGCTTGGGTCAGGTAGAACCTCTGCTTCGATCAGGTAGAACCTCTGCTTGGATCATGTAGAACATCTGCTGGGTTGAGGTAGTACCTCTGCTTGGATCAGGTAGAAACTCTGCTTGGATAAGGTAGAACCTCTGCATGGGTCAGGTAGAGCCTCTGTTTGGGTCAGGTAGAACCTACGCTGGGGTCAGCCAGCTAAGTATTATCCTAATACGTGTTCCTCTTTGATGAGATTTTTATCGTCATAATTGATCTTCTCGTTGGAAGGGTTTTTTACGCTTGACTGCATCTTTGATATTCTAGTATTACCGGGATAACTTGTTAATCTTACGATCAATCGATTTTTCCCCTTACAATTAACGATTTCGCTTTGATTAAAAAAAAATTCGCTTTACTGATTTTCAATTAATATAGTTTTAAAAGATCTACCAATTGGGCTAATGCAGAGAATTGTTGCCATTAGGGATACATTTAGGGTTCAGGTTAGGTTTAGGGATACATTTAGGGTTCAGGTTAGGTTTAGGGATACATTTAGGGTTCAGGTTAGGTTTAGTAACAGTGAATTATAAAAGTTCACGGGACCTGGCAACCAAGAAGGCGGCCGTGTGATACATCATGGTACCAATTGTATGCATTTACCAACAATTGTCTTTGTTTCCTAATTTTAACAAAATTTCCCTTTATTTGAGCATTTCTATAAGTGTTTCAAGTTCACTGTCAAAAACGAAAGCTGCGATGCACTTAGAGACATCGCCTTAAATGAGGTGTGGTTGGGGAAGGGGCCATGAATAAAGAAAGTGTTGAAGAATGTCAGGTTATTCATAGATGTCATGTGCACTCAACATGTCATGGATCCACTTGGCAGGAAATGTGTTGGACCTGTCCTGAGTCCTAATTGTCACGGTCAGATCATGTGTTTACCTCTTCTGTGTATGTTGGATGACGGTAAGAGAGCGATCGTGGCATTGCCTGTATTTCCCACGAGTTTTCTCAGGCATGTATGACCTTCTTGGTGGGGTGGGGGGGGGGGTGTGTGAGGAAGTGTGTGTTGTGAGTTGGGGAAAAATGAGAGTGGTGAACGAATGTGAACTATATTTTGATATCACGAGTACATCGTCTTGTGAGGGTATAAAAGAGAGAGAGATTATTATTGGAGAAGAGAGGATATTATTGACTAGTGGAGTCGACTAGAGTGTGGTTTTGGAGTTCTGTTGGAGGTAGTGTAAAGTAGTAATTCTTTTGTGTATCTATTGGATTTTTTGGTCATTCTACATGACTTTTTCATTATAATGTGATGAAGTGAATAAACTTATAGTGTGACATGAAGTATTCCACGTTTTAGTGCATTGGACTAAACATATAGTAAAGCTGCGCTAGTTAGAGAGAGGCCATACCTAAAGTCGTCGGACCAGAAATAAAATATATTTGCCGACTGTTAGACTACGTTGTGTTTTTCCTTAAAAACCATCGGCTCTGTTGGAGCTCTGAGAATTTACAAACATCAGCCCTGCAGGAGCTGGAGAACCGGAGTTTTTCGACTCTGGACTATTGTCTGTGGCTATAGAAGGGACCTAACTCCTAGACATACGTACCTTCGGTCACAAGAATCATACGGCAGAGATATGATGTGGCCCCCCCGGGATTCCGGTTGACAAGTCTGTAGTGGCTTGCCGATTTGGAAGCGCTGGCCACCGACCCCCTCGGCGTTAACCCGGGGCACATTACCACCATTGCGTGTCCCGCGTGGCAGACACGGCCATGCATGGTAGTTGCTGGAATAAACAGCTCCTACAGGGCTGCCACCTGTGATGCTTCACAGGGGGAAGAAAAGGCAAACACAGGGTAGGGATCATGATTACAAGTTGCCGTTAAGGGATATGAGGCGATAGGCTGTGGTGGAAGCCTATGGCCGGTGATTCTAAATATGCACCCCTGAGAAAGCTGCTCCTAGGCAACCGTTTCGTCCCAGCTACTTCGCGAATTAGTTGCGAGGTGGAAACCCACTGTAGAATCCCTCTTAGAGGGCGTCCGATGCTTCCCCGGGACGGGTGGGGGGAGATATTAGGACGTTAATTTACCGTCCCGGCCCCTAGGAAAGTGGACTGCGGACGCTTGAAACACAGCGTCTTCGGTCGACCAGACGTCTCCAGGCGGGGGGGGGGGCCCTCCATCAGCAAACTCGATCGAGCAGTTGCTGGTGGGGGCGTCCAACGCCCGGGGAGGTCTCTGACGTCTTCCCGCGCGGCCCGGCGCCGGGGACACCCGGCGGCTGGCGGGTGTGGGTGGACGCCAGGGAGGGCATTAGGAGCACGAACTCGACGGCCCGCTGACGCCATTTCCTAATGAGATATTTCAGATATGATGTGGGGCACTTAATTCAAAAAAGTCAAATGTCATGTTTCACAGTGGCTCAAAATGGCTGGAGGGAAATAAACGATTTGGCCATTTAGATGCACATGGTCAGTTGGCACAGTACTGTCAGTTGGCACAGTACTGTCAGTTGACACAACATGGTCAGTTAGAACAACAGGGTCAGTTGGAAAAACAGGGCTAGTTGGCAAGGTAGGGTCAGTTGGCACAGTTGGGTCAGTTGACCAGGTAGGATCAATTGGAACTGTTGGCGAAGTATGGTCAGTGGCCATGGTATGATCATTTGGCCCAACGTGGTCATTTGGCCCGCTATTGGTCATTTGGTCAGTGGGGACAGTGAAGCAAGCTGGCACAGTATGGTCAGTTGGCACAGTAAGGTCAGTTTTCACAGTATGGTCAGTTTTCACAGTATGGTCAGTTGGCACAGTAATGTCAGTTGTCACAGTAAGGTCAGTTGGCACAGAATGGTCAGTTGGCCCAACGTGGTCATTTGGCAAGCTTTGGTCAGTTGGTACAGTAAGGCCAGTTGGCACAGAATGGTCAGTTGGCCCAGTATGGTCAGTTAGCACATAATGGACAATTACCACTAAAAGACCAATTGGAGGTTCCACATTTGAAAGTATGCCATGAGACTTAAGTTATAGATCGTTAAATCGATTTATTCAGACGCGTTGATAGTTGATTCAGTTTAAAAATAATTTCTAATGAAAAAATAATAAAGTTTTTATCATAGCCATGCGAAAAGTCTGAAAAGTGACAGTTGTGACATGACTCTCTCCACACCCACATTTCCCGCGATCTCATATTTACTTATGCCAATAACATTGTACTTGATATCGGCCCAAGTACAATAAGATATGCTCTTACCTTGATTTCTGTGATCGCAGGCTGAGACCCACGTCCCTGAGCCGTTCTCCCTGGGCCCGGGTGAAGAGAGGTTTTCAAAATGTTATATCCGCCTCTGCGGTGTGGTATTGTACAACCACATCAAAGCAGTCCTCGAGACAAGAACGTTAAAGCTGGTCGTAAATTTGAATCAAGCGATTTGCTCTAAAACAAGAGCGGGGAAAGGTGACGCAAGGGACACTACTGTAGCCTTGCAAAGCACCAGGTTTCCCTTGTCGACAACAGATATTGGAAGAGTAATGCTGATCCCCCCCCCACACACCCCCACCCCCAACCTTGGATGTCGCCACTTGCAACATATTTATTTTTTAGGTCAAGTCACTTAGTCTTAACTTAATGTACAAGAACATTTAGAATTATTGGTTAACATTTAACAAACACTTTATGGTTGGGAACACAAACCCCCCCCCCCCCAAAAAAAAAAAAAGAGGGGGGGGGGTTGTTCTGTTACTTAAAATTGAATCTCCCAGGCACTCAGCGAACTATGTGGTATGTTTTGCAATGGTTGTCGCCACCAAGCGAGCCTTTAAATGATTTGGAGACTTCGTCTCCTTTTCATTTTCATTGCCCCCAAGCCAGGTTAGGTGCCCCCCCCCCCTCAAACGCCACCCCACCCCCTTTTTGAGCTGGCTGAATGAGTAAACAAAATTGAGGAACATTATTTAATGAAAACAACTGAAAGTAAAGGTTCTAACTATTTTGGTATTATAAAACTGTCAATAGTGTCACTGGTGTCAGTCGTGGCAGTAGTATAATTAGTGTCAGTAGTCACAGTAGTGTCATTAGTGCCAGTCGTGTCAGTAGTATCAGGAGAGCCACAGTGTCATTAGCGTCAGTGGTGACAGTAGTGCCATTAGTGCCAATCGTGTCAGCAGCATCAGTAGTGTCAGCAGTGTCATCAGTGTCGGTAGTGTCATTAGCAGTGTCAGTAGTGTCATTAGCAGTGTCATCAGTGCCATTAGTGTCATCAGCAGTGTTATCAGTGTCAGTCGTGTCATTAGCAGTGTCATCAGTGTCAGTAGTGTCATTAGCAGTGTCTTCATTGTCAGTAGTATCATTATCAGTGTCATCAGTGTCAGTAGTGTCATTAACAGTGTCATCAGTGTCAGTAGTGTCATCAGTGCCAGTAGTTTAATTAGCAGTGTCAGCAGTGTCATCAGTGCCAGTAGTGTCATTTGTAGTGTCATCAGTGTCAGCAGCGTCATCGGTGTCAGTATTTTCATTAGCAATGTCCGTAAAATGTAAGGATACAAATCATAGCTATTCTCTACTTCCAGATGAAATTAAAGTTCTAAGTTATAGTTATCCACCGATCCCATCCAATATCCATACACTACCCATCAACTACCCATCCACTGCACATCCACTACCCATCCACTGCACATCCACTACAAATCCATTATCCATCCACTACCCATCTACTATCCATCAAGTACTCATCCACTAACCATCTACTATCCATCAACTACCCATCAACTACCCATCAACTACCCATCTACTATCCATCCACTACCAATCTACTACCCATCCACCACCATCCAAGCCCCATCCGCTACCCATACACTGCCCATCCACCACCCATCCAATAAAAATGTAACCAGGCCGAACTTCTAAACGTCTCATGGTTAGCAGACTTATTACTACAAGCATGGTATTGGCACTCCACATTTGCCTGGCAGTGGCAATACATATCAGCCTGGAAGTGGCACTCCACATCAGCCTGAAAGTGGCACTCCACATCTGCCTGACAGTGGCACTCCACATCTGTCTGGCAGTGGCACTCCACATCTGCCTGACAGTGGCACTCCACATCTGCCTGAGAGTGGCACTCCACATCAGCCTGGTAGTGGCACTCCACATCGGCCTGACAGTGGCACTCCACAACTGCCAGGCAGTGGCACTCCACATCTGTCTGGCAGTGGCACTCCACATCTGCTTTGCAGTGGCACTCCACATCAGCCTGGCAGTGGCACTCCACATTAGCCTGGCAGGGGCATTCCACATCAGCCTGGCAGTGGCACTCCACATTAGCCTGGCAGTGGCACTCCACATTAGCCTGGCAGTGGCACTCCACATTAACCTGGCAGTGGCACTCCATATCTGTATGGCAGTGACACTTTACATCTGCCTGACAGTGGCACTCCACATTTACCTGGCAGTGGCTCTACACATTAGCCTGACAGTGGCACTCCACATCAGCCTGGCATTGGCACTCCACATTTGCCTGACAGTGGCACTCCACATCAGCCTGGCAGTGGCACTCCATATCTGTATGGCAGTGGCACTCCACATCTGCCTGACAGTGGCACTCCACATCAGCCTGGCAGCGGCACTCCACATCAGCCTGGCAGTGGCACTCCACATCAGCCTGGCAGCGGCACTCCACATCAGCCTGGCAGGGGCACTCCACATCAGCCTGGCAGTGGCACTCCACATCTGCTTTGCAGTGGCACTCCACATCAGCCAGACAGTGGCACTCCACATCAGCCTGGCAGTGGCACTCCACATCAGCCTGGCAGTGGCACTCCACATCAGCCAGACAGTGGCACTCCACATCAACCAGACAGTGGCACTCCACATCAGCCAGACAGTGGCACTCCACATCAGCCTGGCAGTGGCTATACACCCCATCCTTGTAGGGGCTAGAAAGAAACGGAGTCATATACACTGACATCGTCTTGTTCTGACGCAGTGCAAAGCGGATCTAGTGATAAACTCTTACCTGCCACACACACACATACGCACACACACACACACACACACACACGCATGCACGCACACACGCGCACACAGACACACGAACAAACCTAGTTTATATTATATTTTTCAAGAACCACGGCGCAAGTTCATTTATTAAGGGAAGTAACTAATTATTTACAGATTTAAATCGTTAACGTGTTGTTATTCCCCTTTAAATCGCACTATCATTTAATTTCGATGCCTGATTTTTTACAGATTTTTTTTATTTGTTAAAACATTATTTTTTACACCTATGTACTTCAAAAAAAATGGGGGGGGGGAGAGGAGGGCAAAGGGGTGGGGTTAAACAGCTCCACAATTGATGTCAATCATGGCGTATAACTCAGCCCATTGGACAAGTCGTTACTCAATCCGTCAACGAAATCTATTTCTGACATTGTTACTGTGTTATGGGGCGGGGCCTATGCAATTTATTTTTCAAGAGACATTGATTAAAACGAATGTCAATGTTAACAAATATATTCATTATAAATATATATATATTTATTTTTTAATAAAGATGTCAAGAACCGATGTGTTTGATCTGCCAGTGGTTTGCTCGTCGTACGGTCAGCTTCGTCGTGTGGTCAGCTTCGTCGTGTGGTCAGCTTCGTCGTGTGGTCAGCTTCGTCGTGTGGTCAGCTTCGTCGTGTGGTCAGCTGCGTCGTTTGGTCAGCTTCGTCGTACGGTCAGCTTCGTCGTGTGAGTCTTTAACAATGTACAAGGAGATGAATAGATTAACAACACTCCCACGCAATCACACACACACACACACACTCCCCCGAACTCCCACACACACATGCACACACCTAAGCAGTCCCAAAATCAAAAACAACCGCAACCCAGAACCGCTCACACACCCGCTCAACCCCGCACACACAACCCCGCACACACAACCCCGCACACACACACAAACATACATCAAAACCGAACCAAGAACCCAGACGTTTCTCGTGAATTTTATACAACTTTTTAAAAAGACTAAATCCACGGGGCCCCCGGAATTCTAGAACATCCGAGAAAATAGTTTTGACCGCGCATCCACTGGATTATCTATTATTGCTCAATCAACTATCACCACCATACATTAAAAGTCTAGAACAGCGGTTCTCAACCTGTGGGTCAAGACCCCTTAGGGGGTCACGCAACCCTTTCTCAAGACCATCTGAAAACACATGTACTCCACAGTTATAAAGTAGCAACGAAAAAATAATTGTCTAGCTTGGGGGTCGCCACAACATGAGGAACTGTATGAAAGGGTCGCGGCATTTGGGATGGTTGAGAACCACTGCTCTAGAATATGTCCCAAACCCCAACCCTCCCACGAGCCCTAAAAAAAAAAAGAGAGTGATCAACATAACTTCGTTTCACAATCGCACGCGCCGCGAACGCAACACCTTCAACCTTTTCTCTCTCTCCCTTGCACTCACACCTTTATACCCCCCTCACGCGCGAGAGTTCGAATTCTCGCGTTAGATTAACTCCTCATCACATAGGGAAATACCGCTGTCGGGTGACTGGTCTTCGCTTCCACAGTTAGAAGATTGCTGCTGGGTTCTTTCCTCTTGTTTTCTATCTACCTCTCCTTTACTACTGATTGTTGAGTGCGTCAAAATCCAATCTCGATAGTTTTGCGTTTCCCGGACGTCTCCAGAGAGACTGTGCTTGTGTAAGATTGTTGCATCATCAGAGATTAGGCGCGCTGTATCGCCGAGACGGTGACTTTTAATTGAAGGCGTTTCTGTTGTGTTACTGCCTGAAGGTGAGAGGAAGAGGCAGGGTGTCATTTTGTGCTTGGGCGCTCATCGGGAACTGCAGTAAAGGTGAGTGCGCCAATGTGTAACCATTCTTTATGTCTCTCCCGATCTTCCCTTTTCTCTCTCTCTCCTCCCCCCTCTCTCTCTCTCTCTCTCTTTCTCTCTCTCTCTCTTTATCCTTCTATGTGTATATTGTTACTGCCACTGTGATTCTCTTACTCTTTCGATCTCTGTCTCTCTTCCTCATTTCCAGTTTTGTCAATCTATTTCCTTCTGTCTCCTCTTATATTGTTCGTCCTCTTTCTCATTCCTCTTTCTTTGTTAACCCCCTCTCTCTCTCTCTCTCTCTCTCTCTCTCTATATCTATCTATCTATCTATCTATCTATCTATCTATCTATCTATCTATCTAATCTATCTATATATCTATCTATATATATATCTATCTATCTATCTATCTATCTATCTATCGATCTATCGATCTATCTATCTATCTATCTATCTATCTATCTATATATCTATCTATCTATCGATCTATCGATCTATCGATCTATCGATCTATCGATCTATCGATCTATCGATCTATCTATCTATCTATCTATCTATCTATCTATCTATCTATCTATCTATCTATCTATCTATGTATATATCTATCTATATATCTATCTATCTATCTATCTATCTATCTATCTATCTATCTATCTATCTATCTATCTATCTATCTATCTATCTATCTATATATCTATATATATATCTATATATCTATCTATCTATCTATCTATCTATCTATCTATATATTTATCTATCTATATATTTATCTATCTATCTATCTATCTATATATATATCTATCTATATATCTCTATCTATTTATCTATCTATCTATCTATCTCTATCTCTATCTGTCTCGCTCAACCATTGCTTCTAACTCTCTCTCTCTCTCTCTCTTTCAACTAATCTTATCTTTCTCTCTCAAATATACACACATTCTTCTTTTTCCCATAGAAACAAGGTCTCAATGTTTATGCTTCATATACACTAATACTTTTTAAAGATGTATGTAAAAAAATTGTTGGTCTTCATTCAGACATTTACAAAAGCCTTTTTTTTAACTTATAAAAAGTCATATCTGTATTAATATTCACGCGTCGCGTGACCCTTGTAAAGTTTCTATCACGTGATTTCAGGTACGTTTAATTAATTCATAGAAATACAGACAGCACCCCCCCCCCTCTTTTTTTTTCTGCACATAGAGCTATCGCGATACTCACGATAACAACCACAACATTGCAAGACGTCGCAAATAACTATGGTTAAACATTTACGTTTATTTATCTGTTTCAACATACGTCGGCCTCTTCATTGCGCTGCATAGACATTCCAATACGTCTCCACATATTAATCCACATATGAACCCACTTAAGACCCCACATATGAACCCACATATGGCCCCACATATGAGCCCACACATGTCCACACATATGAACCCACATAAGATCCCACATATGAACCCACATATGAACCCACATATGAACCCGCATATGGCCCCACATATTAACATACATATGGCCTCCCATATGAAGCCCCGTAAGGCCACACATGTGAACCCACATATGAACCCACATAAGGTCACACATAGGAACCCAAATATTATCCCACATATGAGCCCACATATGAACTCTCTCATTTGAAGCGTGAAATGCCAGGGTCTTTACCTCGCCCCCCCCCCCCCAACTGTCTTACCGCCATCACCCCCTAACCCCCAACCCAACACCCTCGCACAGCTCACACACCCTCACACTCCCTCAATCACCCTCACCCCACCGCATTCTCAATCCTTTACCCGTTGTTAAACTGTTGCCTTTATTCGCGTGTGTGTACGTGCGTGTGCTTGCGTGTGTTGGTCGTGGTATTGTTTCCCTGTCCTAAGTAGCCCGAAGAATGAGTACCGACCTAAGCTCTCTGCTTAAGTAACACGGCAGGACGGTTTAGTTTGTGTACCTCAACGACCCCTGACCTTGTCAGCAGTCTACATTCCTGTGAAGTTTTGACAAATCGCTTGATAGACGAAGTGGCCTACCAGAGTCCCAGGCCGAGCGAGTCCTAAGTGTATTCATATTTTTTTACTGCGTCTGCCGCTAAGCTAAGATGGCATCATGTCACGTGTTTACAAAGCGGTCACTAGCTCTACATCAACCCAGGCTCTAGCTCTACATCAACCCAGTCACTGGCTCTACATCAACCCTATCTCTAGCCTTGCATCAACCTTATCTCTTGTTCTGCATCAACCCAGTCTCTAGCTCTACATCAACCCTATCTCTAGCTCTGCATCAACCCAGTCTCTAGCTCTGCATCAACCCAGTCACTAGCTCTACATCAACCCTATCTCTAGCTCTACATCAACCCTATCTCTAGCCTTGCATCAACCTTATCTCTTGTTCTGCATCAACCCAGTCTCTAGCTCTACATCAACCCTATCTCTAGCTCTGCATCAACCCAGTCTCTAGCTCTGCATCAACCCAGTCACTAGCTCTACATCATCCCAGTCTCTAGCTCTGCATCAACCCAGTCTCTAGCTCTTCATCAACCCAGGCTCTAGCTGTACATCATCATGTCACTTACTTTTAGCTGTACATCATCATGTCACTTACTTTTAGCTGTACATCATCATGTCACTTACTTTTAGCTGTACATCATCATGTCACTTACTTTTAGCTGTACATCATCATGTCACTTACTTTTAGCTGTACATCATCATGTCACTTACTTTTAGCTGTACATCATCATGTCACTTACTTTACATCAACCCGGTCAATAGCTCTGCATCATCATGGCACTTACTTTACATCAACCCGGTCAATAGCTCTGCATCATCATGTCACTTACTTTACATCAACCCGGTCAATAGCTCTGCATCATCATGTCACCTACTTTACATCAACCCGGTCAATAGCTCTGCATCATCATGTCACTTACTTTACATCAACCCGGTCAATAGCTCTGCATCATCATGTCACTTACTTTACATCAACCCGGTCAATAGCTCTGCATCATCATGTCACTTACTTTACATCAACCCGGTCAATAGCTCTGCATCATCATGTCACCTACTTTACATCAACCCGGTCAATAGCTCTGCATCATCATGTCACTTACTTTACATCAACCCGGTCAATAGCTCTGCATCATCATGTCACCTACTATACATCAACCCGGTCAATAGCTCTGCATCATCATGTCACCTACTTTACATCAACCCGGTCAATAGCTCTGCATCATCATGTCACCTACTTTACATCAACCCGGTCAATAGCTCTGCATCATCATGTCACCTACTTTACATCAACCCGGTCAATAGCTCTGCATCATCATGTCACCTACTCTACATCAACCCGGTCAATAGCTCTGCATCATCATGTCACCTACATTACATCAACCCGGTCAATAGCTCTGCATCATCATGTCACTTACTTTACATCAACCCGGTCAATAGCTCTGCATCATCATGTCACCTACTCTACATCAACCCTGTCAATAGCTCTGCATCATCATGTCACCTACTCTACATCAACCCGATCAATAGCTCTGCATCATCATGTCACCTACTTTACATCAACCCGTGTATCTATGCGTATTTTAGCTTTCTGTGGTATTAGTTTATTACTAGATAGGGCCCTCCACTAGTTAACCGAAATAGTTGTCAAATTCAAGTACTATTAAATTTCAAATAACATTACAAGTAAATAACAAATAACAAATACTTGAATTTAAGTACTTTTTGATTGACTCATTTCTATTCAAAGAACCGTGTTAGTATTCTTTATATAACTGTGAGAGCTAGATAATTGTTAGTGTTAGAATGTAATTCATTTCTTTGTATGTAGATTTTCTGTGTCTTAATTCGTTTTTTTTATTACGATGTAATAAAGTACCTTTATATTAGAGCACTTTTTGCCTTCATTTTAACAAGTACTAGATACCTGTGTAAGCCCCTTTTTTTTTAAAATTCCCCAAGACCACGTGATTGTTCAACTCCCGTGAACACTCAAAGGGGGCGTAACACTTGTCAGTTCCCCGGGATAACTGACAGAGAAAATCAGACCCCCTCGAACATGTGCAACTACAACGTTCCTGACAGTATGGCGTCTACTGTGTTCAAACGATTTCTTTTTTCATTGGATGAAAGACAACAACTCTTTTCATAGCAACTTTTTGTAACATTTTACCCGACCTAAATGACTTTTGCAACGAAAACAGAAATTTAAAACAACAAAAAATTTCATCAAATTTCGGATGTTCAAGGAGTCGAATAAATTGCACGGTACATGCTATTCAATGTTGTTGAAAGACAATGACTCAATGATTCACAGGGGTGCCAGTGAAGCGAGTGGAGAAAGGCGGGTGTGGAAGGTTGGTGCAGCCCTTCAGGATAGCGTGCGTCACATGTAAAGATATGGAGACATTTAAAATAGAAGAAAGATCAAACCGTCTCGAATTGCAGTCTCTTAATTGTGTGTCAAAGTCCCTGCTACACTGCTACACTTGATCATAGCTCCTGATATCTTGAATGACAGTGAGCGGTGCCTTGTATCATAGGCCAAAGTGTCTTGTAGGCCAAAGTTTCTGTAGGTCAAAGTGTCTTGTAGGCCAAAGTGTCTTGTAGGCCAAAGTATCTATTATCATAGGCCAAAGTGTCTTGTAGGCCAAAGTGTCTTGTATCATAGGCCAAAGTGTCTTGTAGGCCAAAGTGTCTTGTATCATAGGCGAAAGTGTCTTGTAGGTCAAAGTGTCTTGTAGGCCAAAGTGTCTTGTAGGCCAAAGTGTCTTGTAGGCCAAACTATCTTGTATCATAGGCCAAAGTGTCTTGTAGGCCAAAATGTCTTGTAGGCCAAAGTGTCTTGTATCATAGGTCTAAGTGTCTTGTAGGCCAAAGTGACTTGTAGGCCAGTGTCTTGTAGGCCAAAGTGTCTTGTAGGCCAAAGTGTCTTGTAGGCCAAAGTGTCTTATAGGCCAAAGTGTCTTGTAGGCCAAAGTGTCTTGTAGGCGAAAGTGTCTTGTAGGCCGAAGTGTCTTGTAGGCCAACGTGTCTTGTAGGCCAAAGTCTCTTGTAGGCCAGTCTCTTGTAGGCCAAAGTCTCTTGTAGGCCAAAGTGTCTTGTAGGCCAAAGTGTCTTGTAGGCCAAAGTGTCTTGTAGGCCAAAGTGTCTTGTAGGCCAAAGTGTCTTGTATCAAAAGGCCGAAGTGTCTTGTATCATAAGGCCAATGTGTCTTATGCCATAGGCCAATGTTTCTTATGTCATACGCCAATGTTTCTTATGTCATACGCCAATGTGTCTTATGTCATAGGCCAATGTGTCTTGTACCATTGGTCAAAGTGTCTTGTGTTATAGACCAAAGTACCTTGCCTTACCGTCACTACTATCGATACAAAGTCCATGTATCACAATCCTTTTCTTGCACACTTTTTTTTTTTTTTTGCGACTTCGCCCCGAGGTCATTCCTGTAACAATGAAGCCAACCTTCCGTCAAACTCCGCGGAGCAATCACAAGCTCGGTCGATCCCAAATACCACAGCAACACGCGGCTAATTCCAATAAATTTCCAACAACAAAAAGCGATAGTCTTCAAAGGATGTAGACACGCGCTGGACGAATTCATGCGGCTAACGAGATAACGCCAAGTACTGAGTTCAGGCTGAAAGACGAGACCGCTGACATTTCATCAGCACTTGCCATTTTCCAGGCATCCCAGATGTTATGAATATGCTTTTAGCCGCCGAAGAGGTGAGAAGGGGGCAATAGCAAGTAGCTGGCTTCTCAGAACACTGACATTTAACCAGGGGTCTGCTTGTTTTTGCGGGGCCCACCGCACCGTGATTGGCCCGCTGAAGAGAACTGGCCGTCGGAATAGAGTCGGCCCACTGAAAATAGGTGGCATATTGAACAGAATTGGCACACTAAAAGTGCGAGGCCCATTACGAATCGGCCCATTACGAATCGGCCCATTACGAATCGGCCCATTACGAATCGGCCCGTGGAACCGAGTTTTCCCAATGAACAGAGATGGCCCGCAAAACAAAATTGACCCACTAAGAATTGGCCCATTGAAAAGAGTTGAACCATTGAAATATAGAATATGTTACGTCATCTTGATCAGATTTACATTTCAAAAAATCGATAACGTGTTCATACAAGCAAATAGCAGACTCTTACAAACCACAAATTAATAGTGTTCTGTGGCGTGGTGTGAATCAGCCGCGAATTACTAGTGTCCTGTGGCGTGGTACGCACCACGTGCTAATAACTAGTTGTCTGTTGTATGGTGCGCAACGCGTGCGAATCAATGCCCTAATACCGTTGCTTTGATAATTTTATCCTTGTGAGAGTTAGTAGCTGATGCTAAAGCCACATCGATATCAGGGCAGTACATTTACATTCTTAGCCCACGAAGCAGAATTGAACCACTACGCATTGGCCGATTGAAGAGGTTTGGTCCAACGGTCATATTTTGTCCATTGAACAGTGACGGTTGTCAAACACATTTGCCTGACAGACTCAGAACAAGTATGCACATTCTTCGACAGACCATTCACCTTTATTAAGACCACATACAAAAAAATGTTTCAGTGAGTAGCAGTGTCAGAAAAATATGTCTTTTACTATGCAGCTAATACTAAAGGTTGCATATTGTGCTTTAGTAAATGTTATCCACCTAAATAATATTTTTTACTAATAGGAAGGATAACATAAAATTCTTAAAAATCCCCCCCCCCCCCCCCCCAATGGAAATGTCTTTGTTTTTATTACAATGTACTTATTCATTATTGTAACCAAGACAACGTTTTATAATTGTAACAATTTAAACACAAGACATCTAAACTAGTTCTGTAGCGTAGATATCAGACATGGATGAACGCCTTTAGCGACAACAATGACTTATTTAGCGATCCTTTAGATTTGGTCACCGCTTGTTAGCGGGCCGTTTTCCAAATGATGTCTCCCGTTTGTTATGACTGGTGGTATCCTAACATTTATGTGACCTAAACAGAAAATAATTTCTCGAGATGCGGGCTCCTTTCTGTTGGTTGGTAAATACCATAGAGACCAGACAAGTGGTTGGCAAATCGCGGCTCTTTAGCGACCTGATTGTGGCTCGGCCAGTCTGCAACAAATCGGTTTTGACTCCGGAAAGCAAGGTTCTTGACACGTTCTTGAAAAGAAAGTTGGCTCTCAAACATTTTTCAATCGTGAATAATCTCCAAACAGACGGGCTAATTATGCCCTCTTTCTAAGCGGCGTTTAGCATGTGACCACTGTTACAATGTAACAAAGAAAAAACAACACGCAGGTTACGAAACAGCTACTTAGTTTTCCCGAAGGTGAGGTTTTGTAAACAGCGAACAGTCACGTCCTTGAACCCGACATAAACAAGGGCGTATCCCGGAGAACTGTTAGATCTTGTCAGACATTCCAATCAGGAGAGAAGTTAATGGAATTATTCCCCCCCCCACCCCCGTTTGTCGACGGTAAACACTAAATGGTAGAGAATGGGATAAGAAATGGTCTTCTAGAAAAAATCCAGAATTATCTAATTAAGTGTAGCGCCTCAGACAAAAGTAAGTTTTTATTTTAAAAAATATTAATTTCGTTTAGTCGTAATTTAACTAGCTGATGGATTATTGTATTAATTGTTATAATGAGGATTAGTTCTCTAATCTATAAATCCAATAGTCGATGGAAAAGGGGGGGGGGGGGAACATGCCATTGTTACATCCCTCAAGAGATCGAGAAGAGGGTGTGAGGGTATGTCACTGGTAATCAGGTCATCAAGCACAGGTAAAACTAACAGATTTCGCGAGGGAAAAAAATGATGTCAGATTTGGCGCAGGGTTAACTGACGGAATCCAATAGAGCAACAAGACGTTACATATTCATGTAATAAATGAAAAGTGACAAGAGGTGAGAAGACACCTAAGTGCTCAGGGGATTATGGGAACTTTTGGTAAAGCAAACGATCATCTTATGTAATGGGTAGTTGATAGATATTTGAGTTGATGATGATATGAACGAGGCACTTTGTAGTTGGATTGGTAAGTAGTAAATACGACCATATAAGGGGAAAACCCGTTTGTTTGTTGTTGTTTTTTTAGATGGGTGAAATTTGGTAGTTAATTAATTGTAGGGAAACCCCGTTTATATTTATATTAATAAAGCAATGAATGGGAAAAGCCCGATTGTTTGTTTTGGAGATTGGGGAAACTTGTTAGGTAAGGGGTCGTTCACAAATTACGTCACGCAAAAAAATTCCCTTTTTTAGACCCCCTTCTCCCCTGTCATAAAGTGTCACAAATTCTTTACCCCTACCCCCTTAGTGTAACGTCACACCTAAAAAAAAATTCAAATCATACATTAAATGTTCATAACTAAACTAAGATTTTATTTTATTTTCTAACATCTTTCCATACTGATAATAGATTAAGATGCAGAATTTTTAGAAATCTGTGACGCGAAATAACGAAGTTATCCACGCGCCGAATGTAAAGTGGACCACAACAGTTTTTTTGCGCAAAAGGTGTTTCGCGACTGAGATTCACGTTACCTATAATACCTGAGGCAATTAAGACCTCAAATTAATGTTTTTGAAATTATATGAATAAGGATTTTTCAAATTAGAAAATTTTAGCTTTAAAAAAAAATTAAATTGTGAAGTCACCAATTTCCCCCCCCCCCCATCCTGTAACCAAGTGTCACAAATTCTCCACACACCCCCCCCCCTCGAGCGGGACGTAATTTGCCAACGACCCCTAAGGAGATTGGGGGAAAATCCGTTTATTTGTTATTTATAAGTGGGTTCGTGAGTAGCACATATGCGGAAAACAATCCTGTATGTTTTGTAGATAGGTTAATAAGTGGTTTTCGCTTGTCATATCACAGATGGTAGACACTGCAATGAGGTCAATTGAGTGTCATGATAGATAGCAAGCATAGGTAGTAGCAGATAACCACTAAGCTGGTAGATGTGTCGAGGAAGGAATGTTGATCGTTCAAAATATAGAGATGTACCTCTACCGATTCGACTCACGTAGGGACCCCAACTGTCGACCCCGTGGCCTGGCTATCGAGGCCCGTGGAGCACCGTTTGATCGGCTGCCCCGTGGACGGAGACGTGGGTGTGGGTCTTCACATGGGGACCCGAGCTAGAGATGTTATTTACCTCGAAGCCCACCGGGCGAGGCAAGCTGTTGTCAGTATGGCCAGGGCCAGGGCCATAAGGGCGTAAGCCAGACCCCCTACAAGAAAATGTAGATTCAGACCCATCGCTGAGCAGCCAATCAAGCAACCCCTTGTTTTGGTTATGGTCAAATTCCTCACAATTTAAAAAAAAAATTATAAAATATTATTGTTTTTATTATTTTGACATTTTTATCACCCGGTTTCTTCTTCTTCTGTCTTCTATGTTTTGAGGGCCCGCCTTTCTAGCTCCTATGTTTCTGAGGGGCTCGCGATGTAACTGTGCATGGTTTAGAATGGGATACTTCATTGGTTTGGTAGAATAGTAAAATTACCAACCGCTGTACCAGGACCGGGCCGAACAGGCTTCAGCAGACGAGAACATCTCGAGTACATTCGCAGACAAACGAGCCAACGCACAGTCAACTTAACAAGGAACACCTGATGGGTACGACGTAACCTCTGTGGGTAGTTCATCCGCCGTGCACCACAAACTTTTGGCGGTCCGGAATTCATGTTTTGTTAGCCTAGTTTCGGATCTGTCAGAAGGAGGAGTAATGGCCCCTGGTCTGCAGAAATCTGAAAGGTTAATGGGTTCTCTGCCTTCCTGTCATAAGGTGTGCATCATATCCCACACCTACCGTGCTGATGTATTTCCTGCAAACGTGCACCTCGACATAGTGGCCAGCTAGTGTAAGTGACGCCCCGGGGAGGTGCTAAGATTGTGCCAGCAGCTTCTACGAAAATACCGCCCCCCCCCATTTAGAAAAAAAAATATCCGCCCGAAACTGACCGCCCTCCTCTTCGCACCCCCCCCTGCTGCCGCCGCCCACCTTTTCAAACGCCATTGTTATTTTCGTTGCTAACATTGATGTCAATGCCAACTTACACACAACCTGTCAGGCTTGAGGCGTATCAACGGAACCAGACCAAACATGCCTTGCATATCAAGATATAAAACACACAAGAAACATGTCCCCATGAAATGTGCCCGTAAAAAAGGGAGTATCTAATTCTAATTTTACATCTTGGCAAAAAATAGACATTTGTTTAAATCTATTTTCCATGCTAGACAGGAACAAATGGCACAACTATACGACAAGCATACACGACCAGTTAAAAAAATAGAACAGACTGCTATCAATAGATGGGCTTTAAAGAGATCTGGCTTCTTTTCCTGATTAAATTGCAATACGGAAGGACATTGTTCCCAGATGTAAAGGGTCGTTCGCAAATTACGTCACGCTCAAGAGGGGGAGAGGGGTCGATAATTTGTGACACTTTGTGACAGGGGATAGGGGGGTCAACAAATTGTGACGTCACATTTTTTTTCTTTTAAATCTAAAATTTTATAATTTTGAAAAATCTTTATTCAATTAATTTTAAAAACATTAGTTTGAGGTCAAAATCGCATCAGGTATTATAAGTACCGTGAATCTCAGTCGCTCACACCTTCTGGACATTTCGAAAAATGACGCAAAAACTGTTGTGAGTGTGGCCTGGGGGAGGACTTTGTTGTTTTGCGTTTTAAGTCACAGTTTTCTAATAATACTACATCTTAATCCATTATTGGAAAATTGGAAAAGAATAAAATAAAATCTTAGTTTAGTTATGAAAATTGTATGTATCTTTTGAAATTTTTTAGGAGAGACGTGACACTAAAATGTGGTGGGGGTTGTCAAGAATTTGTGACACTTTGTCCCAAACGATCGATGAATATTGTGAAAATGAAGCTCAACTATTTTCTTCTTTTATCAGCTGGCATAACATACTTTGTATTTGAATGAGGCATTTCTTGACGTAAATAATTCATAAATTGCTGAATTTATTGAACAAAAAATAAGAGCCAAAAAAAAATTTAAAAAAATCAGAATGCCACAAGACAAATGTTACCCTCAGGCAATAGCCGGACAACCTTCTACAATACCGTGGCTGTCTTAGTACTTCCGCAAATGTCAAAGGCTCTTTACGAAATACTGGAGCCCCGATAGAAAATAGAGGTCTATGCTCAGTGGATCTCATTATTTTCTATCAGTCCATCAGTTTTTGGCTCATGGAAACTTTTGTGATAAAGAGGTTGGGGTCGGGGGGGGGGGGCGCGGAAATGATTATCCCCGGGCATCATTTTGCGGGGAGGCATTTTCAGTCCACTTCATATTATACCATGGCTTACGCTTAGTGTGTATGCCGTGGTCATATTATACCATGGCTTACGCTTAGTGTGTATGCAATGACTTTCGGGAGTTTTGTTTGTTTGAGTGAGGACCGGCAAAGTCAGGGAACGCCCCGGGTGTCACAAACTTTACCGACTCCTGTGTGAAGGGAGCTCACTTGCCGTTTTAGAATAGTCGATAGATGGGTATGTTTGTGTGGATAGATGGGTATGTTTGTGTGGATAGATGGGTATGTTTGTGTGGATAGATGGGTATGTTTGTGTGGATAGATGGGTATGTTTGTGTGGATAGATGGGTATGTTTGTATGGATAGATGGGTTGTTTAAGCAGATTGGCAGTTTGTGTGTGATCCTGAAATGTGTCTTGTATGATCCTGAAATGTGTGCTGTGTGATCCTGAAAGGTGTTTGTGTGTTTCATCTATCTCAGGCGCGCTTTCAAATAACACTTTTGATTGAATTATAAACCAGCGCTGTAGATGCATGACACCACACATACACACATACAGTCATATATACCAGCTAATAACCTAGTTATAACATACGATAATAGAAATTATCACTTAATTTAACACATAAATAAAGATTTTTTAAACTATGTATGACCTCTTTGCAATTTATTTCTAAATATTTTGACAATTCAATTCAAGTCAAACACATGTAACACATTGTTGGTGTCTCATTCTAAAAACAAAGCGTTGTCATAAATTGAAGACACCAAAAATGTGCTATTACATTGTGTTACAATGTGTTGTGTTACAATGTGTTACAGTGTGTTAAAATGTTGACTCGACATATTAGTCGAAAACGGTATCTCGATCCGTGTGTCGAACTCTTGGCTAGCAAGCACTTTGCTGATACGCGTCGTAACATTGACCGTCAGTTCAATCCCATATCAAATTGTCTGTCGGATGCCCAGATTACTTGATCATAATTGGGCAGATTTGAGGAGCACTGTGTTCCGGGCAGTGCCGATAAAACACTTTGCAATATCACGACTAAAAAGACGTTTAAAACAGCTAGACTTTTAAAAAAAAATAACAATATATTTTAAAAATGGTTAATTTTTATGTCTGGTACAATGTTATAATTGGTAGCATTGGTATATTTGGTATAATTGGTATAATTGGTATATTTGGTATAATCGGTATAATCGGTATATTTGGTATAATTGGTATAATCGGTATATTTGGTATAATCGGTATAATCGGTATGTATAATTGGTATAATTGGTTATATTTGGTATAATTGGTATATTTGGTATAATTGTATAATTGGTATAATCGGTATATTTGGTATAATCGGTATAATCGGTATATTTGGTATAATTGGTATAATCGGTATATTTGTTATAATCGGTATTATCGGTATAATTGGTATGTATAATTGGTATAATTGGTATATTTGGTATATTTGGTATAATTGGTATAATTGGTATAATCGGTATATTTGGTATAATCGGTATAATCGGTATATTTAGTATAATTGGTATAATTGGTATAAAGGGTGGTTCTGAAGGTAAGGAATAATAAAAAGAAAAATTGAAAAAAAATTGAAAAAGGCGTGACTTTAATTTCAGTTGCTCCTAGGAAGGCAGCCGCTCCCCCCCTCACCCTGTCGTCATATGGACACCCCTCGCTTCTACCTATGGCAATACTCCCAAACGCACGAGTAAAACTTCTTGAAGAGTATCGCACTCACTCTTCGATTACAGTCAAAACTCTCGCCACTCTAGCTTCTAGCATACCCAAATCTTTCTTGAAAATTCAACTCATAAATATCCTATGATTTAATATTTAATACGACCAGCAGAAATATACACACGACCAGCAGAAATATACACACGACCAGCAGAAATATTCACATTCATCTTTATGTTTTTCTTTAAATGTAATGTCTTTCCTTATCGAGAAACTGGCGCGAGCATACGTCACAGTGGCGGGTTGCTCTTGCCTGTTCGGCTATACAAGGCTATAAATAGAAGTGTCAAGAGTTATCTGGCCTCAACATCTACACTCAACAAAGAGCTGAAACTTTGTTAACAAAATACAGTTGTGGCTAAACTATTTCCGTTGACTTTTTCGAGGGGGTGTGGCACTTCCTGTCATTTTTAACTCCTCTGGTTTGGCTACATTCGGTTGGCAGGCTACTCCTACTAAGATCGGTTGGCAGGCTACTCCTACTAAGATCGGTTGGCAGGCTACTCCTACTAAGATCGGTTGGCAGGCTACTCCTACTAAGATCGGTTGGCAGGCTACTCCTACTAAGATCGGTTGGCACGCTACTCCTACTAAGATCGGTTGGCAGGCTACTCCTACTAAGATCGGTTGGCAGGCTACTCCTACTAAGATCTGTTGGCAGGCTACTCCCACTAAGCATTTTAACAAAAAATTACTTTTATGTTTAAAACATGTTGTTGTTTTTTTCTCTCTATTTTTAACGCACACAAAAATTGTATGTGGTTTATTGTTATAAGCTTGCAAGTTTCAATTCAAGGCATTACAAACATAATTATAGACTTGATTTGCAGCTATCTGTCAATATCTCCAACCGGGGCCGTGCGATGTTGGCGCCCGGTTGGCCTCCCCTTTGCCACTCCCCATTTGCAACCATCGATAAATAGAATATATAGAGCAACAATAATTTTAACAGATTTAAGTTAAATATTTTTGTTATTTTCATTTCTGCCTCTTAACCAAATTGATATAATGTGGCGCTGCCTAGCCAAATAAACCCGGATTTAGCATTGTGTAGGTGGTCGTAAATTCATTGTCAAACAGCCAAGTTGTGATTCCAACTGCAGCATTGGCACATTTGTTCCAAACAGTCACGATGTGATTCCCACTGCAGCATTGCCACATGTGTTCCAAACAGTCACGTTGACCTACATGTTTATCTTTTGGGACTGATACTGTTATTTAACAAAACCTTGCGACGGTGATGTTAACTCTTTAGAAGCCAAACAGATCAACATTTATAGTCGCCTACCAAACAGCTCAACATTTATAGTTGATTACGAAGCAGCTCCACATTTAAAGTTGCATACTAAACGATCAACATTTATAGTTGCCTATCAAACAGATCAACATTTATAGTCGCCTACCAAATAGCTCAACATTTATAGTTGCCTACCAAACAGCTCAACATTTATAGTTGCCTACCAAACAGCTCAACATTTATAGTTGCCTACCAAGCAGCTCAACAATTATAGTTGCCTACCAAACAGCTCAACATTTATAGTTTCCTACCAAATAGCTCAACATTTATAGTTTCCTACCAAGCACATCACCATTTTTAGTTGCCTACCAAGCAGATCAACATTTATAGTTGCGTACCAAGAAATTCGTCGTTATTAATATTTATTGTGGATGTAACAAATGAAGAAAAAACACAAGTTGCGTTCTTAGTCAAAGATAGTGTTGGCAATTTTTAAAAAATGCAAGCTGGGCTCGATAGGCAAGTGGAGAGTATTTCCGATTATAAATGAGCAAAAGTGGATACCAAAAAAGGGGGAGACTGCTCACCAGTCCCCAAAGGCCGAAATGGATTGACGTTGGAATAGTTGAATTTACATCAGATGTGGGGGTCCACGCTTAGAGAGGAAAATTTTGGATCGGTGTGGGTTAACGAGTGTCGTGGGGCAGGTCGGAACCATTCAAGGATTTTAGTGCCGATGATGTTCACGATGAAAATGAATCTATAAATAATGTAATGAATAAATAATATTTCTAAATAAAAATAAACCGCCTCTCTCAGCATTTTAAATTTTGTTTAATATAAACAATTTTATTTACAGTGACCTAGATTTTCATATCAAAGTGATCCGTCGGCATATTGAGTGGATTAGCGTCTCATTTTATTTATTTACTTTATTTCTACGTTTCTGATTGTTATTACCAGCTTTAAATTTTTTTTTTATTTCAGTTATTTGAAATTACTTTGAAGTTGTTTATCAACATCCCCCCCCCCCCAATTTGTTTACGTCTTGTCAGGGATTTTTTTTTTTTATATATATCGATGTCATATCCCACCTAATCCTACTTTATATTTATTTCAAAAAGTTAATATGTTTATGAACCTCAAAGAAGACAATTGAAAAATCAGTTCAAAATTCACCGTAATATATTTCTGACAAAATGCGCTATGACTAAATGATTTCATTAACCTGTGAGTCTATGATTATATGAACCTATGAGACTATGATCATATGAACCCGTCAGTCTATGATTATATGAACCTGTGAGCCTATGATTATATGAACCCGTGAATCTATGATTATATGAACCTGTGAATCAATGATTATTGGAAACTTTGGGTCTATGATTGTGGATACTTTTGAAAATCTGAACCAAAGATCCGATTACTAACTCTAGGAACTAAAGAACTACAAAATATATGAGATTTTGTTCCATTTAAATCCGTAAATCTTATATTTCGAACAATATCAGCATGCCTTTGCTGTTCATGTCATTACGCATGCGCTAGACTCACTTTTCCTGTCTAGCATGCAAGAAGTGTGTGGGTGGCTTACGACTAATAACTCGCCTACCAAGTTTTCACATAGTTCACTTGTTATTTGTAAGAAAGTAAAAAAAAAAACCATTGCTGGTACCCTTGTTATTGTTTATCGTCTGCTGATGACGTCAACATAAAGTTCAACTTGGCTGACTCAGCAATTCGCCATGGCACGTGACTGGCACACCCGCCATTTTCCTCAATAGCCCCCAGGTGTCGTAAACAAAATTTGATGGGATTAAAAAAATTTGTTTTGTTTTTTTCTTTTTGTTTTTTTTTTCATTGGCTTGTTGTTAGGTTTATAGTAATGAGACTCACTGTTCTCTTGGAATCAAGGTTTGATTCCAATTATCAGTGGTTCCCAGCCTGTGATTAAAACGACACTACATTTTGAAAAAAAAAAAAAAATAAATAAAAAATTAGGCTGTCCAAAGAGTAACTCACATCCTTCTAGTCTGTTGTTCTGCATAAGAGCTCTTAGGATCTTGCTCGATTTCTTTTCTCTTTTTCGTGCGCATACCATCATACCATCACACATCCAATCATCATACCATCATACCATCACACACACACACAATCAACATACCAACATACATCCAATCATCATACCATCATACCATCACACATCCCATCCTCATACCATCATACCACATGAGTTACGTACTGGTGATAAGTAACATTGACAAAACTATAAGAACCACTGATACCCTTCGAATCCTGGAAATCAAAAGTCTGAAAATGTTAAGAAAGTGACCATCCGGCCACTCCCATCACTTTGACCAGTCCCATCACTTTGACCAGTCCCATCACTTTGACCAGTCCCATCACTTTGACCAGTCCCATCACTTTGACCAGTCCCATCACTTTGACCATTCCCATCACTTTGACCAGTCCCATCACTTTGACCAGTCCCATCACTTTGACCAGTCCCATCACTTTGACCAGTCCCATCACTTTGACCAGTCCCATCACTTTGACCAGTCCCATCACTTTGACCAGTCCCATCACTTTGACCAGTCCCATCACTTTGACCAGTCCCATCACTTTGACCAGTCCCATCACTTTGACCAGTCTTATCACTTTGACTTTCCAATACGGCACTTGCGGCTACAGGCTTTGGCACGACTCGTCCGTTCACCTTGTCTCACTGCGCGTACACGCGTACAAATGCGTATACTTTAACAGCTCTGCTGTTCACACATGTGATGTCTCGGAACTTAAGAAACAGCTCTTCATAAAGACCGTCAATTAGATCATGGAATAACACGTTCAAGACTTATGAGACAGCCCATGAAAAAAACTCATCAGACAGCCCATGAAAAACAAAACCTAAAAGAAGAGAAGCATTTCCCTAAAAAGACAGGAGAGCGTCATTTAACGCAATAAATTCATTGGACAGTGTCGTCAAATTACTGGACGTTGTAAATAACTCGATCTATCACTTAACCTTTGCTTTCTTCTCTTTGTTCTTTAAACTCCACTTGTGGTGGTGGGGTTTGGAAGTCAACTATGTTTTAAAACCCTCGTGTAAAGGCGTAAGTGATCGCGAACACCCTTAAACAGGGGGGCGCTCCTTCTGATCTCATCCCGTTACCCCCCACAGGTCGACGCCCCACCTGGGCCTTCATGCAGATCTGATTTAAACGATTGAAAGGTGCAGATGCGTGGGAGAAAAATGGGGGAGGCTACTTTTTCTTGTGGGTTTTTTTTTCCCACTGAGTAGGTAAGCGGTTACTCATTACTGGAAACAACGTGAAATTTCCTCCCTTTGATATGGTTTTGACAAACTGTTCAAATGTCGGTCGAGGCTGGTATTTTTTCAAAGTTTACAGCAACAGGGATTTTGAAATTTACTTGAGAAATTTAACGCCGGTCTGCGGAGGCAGAGAGGACGTGAGTTTTATGATTCAACACAATGTGTGTGTGCGTGTTTGTGGACAACTTGAAATGTTGACAGTCGCTTCCTGTACAATGACATGCGTCATTTGAAATAAATAGAAACAGCGTCCTGTCAACGTTGTGTCAACGAATAACTAGACACGTCCTGTCAACGTTGTGTCAACGAATAACTAGACACGTCCTTTCAACGTTGTGTCAACGAATAACTAGACACGTCCTGTCAACGTTGTGTCAACGAATAACTAGAAACGTCCTGTCAACGTTGTGTCAACGAAAGGCTTCAAACAATTGCGTGTGTACGGGAGTTCAGAGTTTGAGATATAAAACATGTAAAGAAAGTGCATATGAGACTGGGGTGTGCCTTAAATTTTGGCTTAGTTTGCTGTGAGCTCTTCAGACCATGCCCTACAGATCAGCAGCCGTTTCCGAAAATGGTATTCTTCTTCTTCTGTCCGCTTCGACCAGGAAGGCGTCGTGGGGAAGTGCAAAGGTGGGGGGGGGGGGGGTTTCACTGCCACAATTATGTGAAGCCTTGAAAAAAGGTTCATGTTCTGTACTTTTAGGGCGTCTTTGACAAGGTCGCTCCACAGCCGGCACTGTGTTTCTCTGGCCCTGAAAGTTTCATTCTGTTTAACCGATTACATGATTTCCTCCCATCCCCGGAACATAGAAAAAAAGACCACTTTGAGCCATGCATATAGCGACCTATTGACAGTGGACCACTTTGAGCCATGCATGTAGCGACCTATTGACAGTGGACCACTTTGAGCCATGCATGTAGCGACCTATTGACAGTGGACCACTTTGAGCCATGCATGTAGCGACCTATTGAGAGTGGACCACTTTGAGCCATGCATGTAGCGACCTATTGACAGTGGACCACTTTGAGCCATGCATGTAGCTACCTATTGACAGTGGACCACTTTGAGCCATGCATGTAGCGACCTATTGACCTATATATAATCAAATTGTTCGCGTCAGTGTCGAACTTGCGACTGTTCTAACTTTTTTTTTTTTAAAGTAAACGATAAAGTAAAATTTGTATTGAGAAACATAATTGGCAAGATGGAAATAGATGGGAGATACAAGAATACAATTTCTCTAAGCTGAGAGCTATTTTCAAGCTTTGACACCAACAAGAAACTCTACACGAAAGTTTAAAGGTGGGACTTTTGAAATAAACAAAGAATCAGCAGGTGTAAAACGAACACGGAATGAGACAGGTAAGGATGAGCAGACGCAAAACAGACGCCTTATAATGGCTCTTTTCTGTTTGGTTTTGACGTACAACCTGCCTAGCTGGTGCGTTTATGAGGTTATATTTCATGGACACATGGGTTTTTGTAAGGGTTCTTTCTGAAAAACTTCAAATAAGCATTCGATACAATGTGTCATGATTTCTATTTTTAAATTATAGTTTTTTTCGTTTTGTCACTTCTTTGAAAGGTTGAGTTACTGTTGATAAATGAACTTGTAAGTAAAAAAAATTCTAAGGCGGGATAATATTCCCCGTTCTTTACAAAATATAGACTCTTTTTTTTTCTTTAACTAGCAAACAGACCGAGGAAGATTAACAGCACGCTGCGCAAAAATGAAAACTGTTTGACATTATGTATCGAGAGAGAAACCTGTGACTAGCGCAAGCCCTTGGTAGCACACTGAAAGTGTTGTTATTTTCAGGGGTGGGGCTATCTGCAGGGAAATTACGAATTTGCGCGACACAAGCCCTTTTCCATTTTTCGTTAGATAAGATTTGCGCTATTTCAAAGGGTGCTTTGCAAAGAAATTTCTTGCATTTGTAAGGGACCGCGCCACTTTAAGGTTTGCCATTGGCCGGTTTCACGTTAAAGAGAAAGTGAGAGAGAGAGAGACAGAGAGACGGAGAGGGAGCGAGAGAGAGAGAGAGAGAAGAATTAGATTAATGTACAAAGATGAGTTAAAGAAGCAAACGGCTCACGAGAAAAGCATAAATATATGTTATTGTTATAGCAGTGATATCATCATCATCATCATCATCATCATCGCCTGTCGTCGTTTTTTAGGTGCATAGGCCACAAACAAAGGCTCTCCAGGCATCCCGGTCTTGGGCAAGTCTCTCCTGGCATCCCGGTCTTGGGCAAGTCTCTCCAGGCATCCCGGTCTTGGGCAAGTCTCTCCAGGCATCCCGGTCTTGGGCAAAGTCTCTCCAGCTGTCCCCAGTTGTGCCCACTCTTTTTGGTGTCTGCCTCCTGCTCCCTTCTCCATGTCACGTTGGGTCGACCGCTCTTCCCCCTGCCCCCCGAAGGTTCCAAGTGAGGGCGTGTCTCTTGATACTTGATGTGGACTTTCTGAGCAGTGATATGTGGAGGTTTGTCCTGGATGTGTAGATGCTGAGATTCCTATACAAAAATATCACGATTTCATCTGTTAGTCGCTATTTTCTTAATAGTTAACTATTACGATTGTATAACTACTTAAACATACTCCTTTCATTTGTTTTTCAAGCAACTGTAATATGTTTAAACACATGCAGACACACGCTTGACCTTATTTTTTGACTAACTTAATCCTCTATTTTGAATTACTCTTGTCTACCATCTTGACTAGATAGCTCTTGCTTCTAATCTTGCCTTACTTTGTCCTCCCATCTTGACTAAGTAACACTTGCCTCTAATCTTGCCTTACTTTGTCCTCCCATCTTGACTAAGTAACACTTGCCTCTAACCTTGACTTACTTTTTCCTCCCGTATTGGCTAACTCTTGTCTCCATCGTGACTAACTAATGCCTCTATCTTGACTAAGTCTTGCCTCCCACCTTAACTGACTCTTTCCTCCCATCTTAAGTAACTCTAGCCTCCGTCAGAAGTCTCATTTTTTGAAAAAATCACATTTTTGTAAACATAATTCTTTTTGTTTCTTCTTTTTGTTTTCTTCAACACGTTTTGAGGTAACTTTTCAGTTACCCAATACCCGTACGGCTTTCAAAAGCAAAACATTTCTTCTCCAAGGTCACCAGTTTTTTCTCTAGTTTTTTTACTTCTTGTTTTTTTTTTTGTAATTTTTTTTTTTCAATTTTGTTCTTAAGAGAAAACATTTCGGGGGAAGATGGCGTAACTAAGCCATAAAACAAGAAGGTTTTGTTGTTGTTGTTTAGGGTTCAACTCTCAAATTCTTTTGCTGGCTTTGCATTCAGCTGGAGATTGTTTTGTCTGTCTGTGGTTTTGTCTGTCTGTAGTTTTGTCTGTCTGTGGTTTTGTATTCTTCTAGAATCGGTTTTGACTGTCTGCGGTTTGGTCTGTTTGTGGTTTTGTATTCATCTAGAATCGGTTTTGTCTGTTTGTGGTTTTGTATTCATCTAGAATTGGTTTTGTCTGTTTGTGGTTTTGTATTCATCTAGAATCGGTTTTGTCTGTCTGTGTATTGTCCCCATATGAAAATGTAACTGTCTATTGTTTTTACTTCCCATTTATGTAAAACTCTCATTAAAAAAATCTCTATTAAGCGGGTGTTCTTATAAGAGGATGCAGTTAGCAGTTATGTAAAAATAACTAATGTGATTCTATTGGGTCGTAAAAAGGCAACAACTAACTGGCAATACTCAAGTCCCCTTTCATTGCACTTGTTTTAGTATGTGGCCTTTGTAACAAAACACTATTGGACACTTATGCCCCGTGAGCTGGTCTACATTATTTCTTAAGATGTTAAATTTATTATAAACATCATCTTAACTCAGAAGATTAATGTGACCTGGATAAGTTAAAACAGGGATTCTTAAACTTGTTTGCAGCTAGGCGCACTCTGTTGGTTTCAAACTAAAATTTCCAGCAACGCAACAACCCCACTTAATCTACAATCAAAAAATGATGATGAAAATGTACCACACTAATTTTCTGGGTTTCCCCACACAATATGACACCGCCTTTTCGTGCCGCTGGGGTTGCGTGCACACTCTGTTTAAGAACATCTGAGTTTGACGTTTACCTCGACCACGTTGATAATTTCAGTGGACAGAGACTGGATGACATTAAACATTTGTAGTACGTATTACAAACTGTAGTGTCTGGTGCGTTGAGAGCGTATGATCTCAACATTCCCGGACCATGTGTACAAAGAACTGCCCCCGGTTAAGCCCTAGTCCTAAGATTTCCCTTTACCTTGTTATCTTTGGTCAGTTCGAGGTTAGACAAAGCAATTGTTGCACTATACACGAACAAACATCTTTACTTCTCGATGAATTTCTTTTATTCATTTTTTTTTTCATTTTCTTTTCATTTTTTTCCCCTTCCTTTCACTTGAACCCGCCAAACGGATCAGTGCCTCAGCTACGCCTCAATGCTTGTTAATGATCGGTGGATTGACCGGACATACCTTGTACCCTTCAGAGAGACTCGGTAATGCATCGCTTCTCGTGTGAACAGGTAGCTTAACACGTGCAGATCCCCCCCCCCCACTCACCTGCATGACATCCTCCAGGGCTCTGACACGTTATCGGTAAATAGGGAGAAAAAAGATGAAAAACTTTAAAACATGAGATGTATGAGGGGAGATCATCTGCTTTTCTTAAGCCACTTCCGGCATTAAGTATTAAGCCCGTAACAGGCTCGATTAGTTTTCTAGTGTTGAGCATTATAAATATTATACGTTTCATTAAGTCGGTAGGTCAGAGATATGTGATAGGTCCTGCAGAATGTTAATCAAGTCGATAGGTCACTGATATGTGATTAGTTTTGCAGAATGTTAATCAAGCCGGTAGGTCACGGATTTGTGATAGGTCTTGCAGCAGATTAGCTTTAGAAATTACAAGAGAGGTTGACCTAACATTTAATAAAGATAGTTTTTATTCTCTATTTTAGATCAAATTAGGAATGATCTGGAGATAGTAGACACTAGATGAGATATTAGCAAATAATGTTATAGACTACAGTATCATACATTGTACAAAATGTATTAACAATAGAATTAAGAGAGGGAATGGCATAAAGAGAGTGAATGGCATACAGAGAGTGAATGGCATACAGAGAGTGAATGGCATAAAGAGAGTGAATGGCATAAAGAGAGTGAATGGCATAAAGAGAGTGAATGGCATACAGAGAGTGAATTGCATACAGAGAGTGAATGTCATACAGAGAGTGAATGGCATAAAGAGAGTGAATGGCATAAAGAGAGTGAATGGCATAAAGAGAGTGAATGGCATAAAGAGAGTGAATGGCATACAGAGAGTGAATGGCATACAGAGAGTGAATGGCATACAGAGAGTGAATGGCATACAGAGAGTGAATGGCATAAAGAGAGTGAATGGCATAAAGAGAGTGAATGGCATAAAGAGAGTGAATGGCATAAAGAGAGTGAATGGCATAAAGAGAGTGAATGGCATAAAGAGAGTGAATGGCATACAGAGAGTGAATGGCATACAGAGAGTGAATGGCATACAGAGAGTGAATGGCATACAGAGAGTGAATGGCATACAGAGAGTGAATGGCATACAGAGAGTGAATGGCATACAGAGAGTGAATGGCCCTGTTGTGGATTTAGGTGTGGGGAAAGGAGCTTTGATGAAACAGTTTTTTGCTGCCCTGAAAAATACAAAACCTAAAACAAGAAACAGCAATAAATTTAGGTCTGCTTAATGATGTTACAGCGATTGTATATTTTTTTTTTTACAAATGAAAATACCTCCCTTTAGGTCGTAGAATCCAAGCAGCAGCAGTGAGTTAATTTACATTTTGCTAACATGACTGCAACATTGTTTAATTCTCATTATCAGTATGGTACCTAGATATAGCATTATACATAAAGGACTAGTATCAATCTACAGTCGACCAGAGTAGCAAGGCCGAATCGTTCGCAATGGACTCTGTAACTTGCAGTCTCGTCACGCAGAATGACATCTTCTCGACAGATGACGCAAAACTGCAATTTTTTTTTGGGAGGGGGGGGGGGGTTAAAAAGTTTGCAACATCCGGTCGTCATATGACGCGCGTGTAATAATCTCCAAGCCTTCATTTCCACGTGTTTCCAGTCCGACATTAGCTCTGCCCTTGTTCCAATCTCAATAATTCACAACGTGCCTTGCTGCCCTTGATGTTCTCGAGCCTCATGCCCCCATTTCTAGACTGCAATCGAGATGTCACACAAATCTGCCGGTCACATTTAACGATGATGGCCATTATTACATTACGCTGGTGCTCCCGTCAGAGAGATATATATATATATATTTTTAGTGTCAATTCTTTTGTTCTTCTTTTTTTTTTCTAGAAGAAAAAACTACAGTAGCTTAAGAAGCTGAAATAGAAAATATACCTACTTTTTTTAGAGGATAGTTTCATGCTGATGAAAATAAAAATTCTAGCATTAATGTGCTCATAGTTGGGGTTTTTTTTTTTGTGGGGGGGGGGGGGGGTTTGGGGACAGGGGCTCTCGTACAACACCACGAGAACCACTGGCTTTTTTTTTTATTAGATCAACACCTGATCATAACGCAGTTAATTTACGTTCACGGTGCGTAGCATCTAGAATTGTAGGTTAACTCAATTATCCACAAACTCGGGTATTCCATGATTAAAATGGATACGGGGATATTTGCGAACATAAATTTATTGAGATTGTGCTGGACACCCTCACATCTAGGGTAGATTCGGGACGCTAAACTGTGTACTTCTCATGTAAGATAAACTCCACAGCATAAATACTCTAATTTTAACTATTTTTAACGGAGATTTGTATACTCCCTTTGTATAATCATTTTGGGTCTTTGGATAATCATGTTAGGTCTTTGGATAATCATGTTGGGTCTATGGATAATCATGCTGGGTCTTTGGATAATCATGCTGGGTCTTTGGATACCCATGTTAGGTCTTTGGATACTCAAGTTAGGTCTTTGGATACTCAAGTTGGCTCTTTGGATACCCATGTTAGGTCTTTCGATACTCAAGTTGGGTCTTTGGATACTCATGTTGAGCCTTTGGATACTCAAGTTGGGTCTTGGATACTCATGTTGGGTCTTTGGATAATCATGTTGAGTCTTTGCATACTCATGTTATGTCTTTGGATACTCAGTTTGGGTCTTTGGATACTCAAGTTGGGTCTTTGGATACTCACGTTAGGTCTTTGGATACTCAAGTTGGGTCTTTGGATACTCATGGTGGGTCTTCGGGGACTAATGCTGGGCCTGCTTCTCTGAGCAATCATCGTCGTTGTACAACTTTATTATCCCCCATGATTATGGCTCTTTTTCAAAACAAAAAAAAAAACAAGTTTATTGCTACTAATGAAAAATTTCCATACTTTAAATAACTTGTAAAATAGAGAGTTATCCCAAATCTTTGTAAATGTTTTACATTCAAATCAGAGTTATTCAACTTTTTTTTTAACTAGTTATAAATACATTACTGATGGTCAGTGGAAATGACATGTACTTTGTGTCCATCTGTCCAGCACATTGTCCCTTTTTTTCGTGCCCATCAGTCTTGTTTCTATGTCTGGTTACCGTACTCGGGTCAAATGAAAAAGCTATACCACTCAATACCTCGTACTGCATATATTGTACAGTTGAAACTGTCAGTTACCAGCCACCAACTCTATAGGAGCCAAAATGATCAATGCATTGATCGTGTGCACTCAAAATATAGAAGAAGAAGACCCCCCCCCCCCCACGTGTCCCCCTTCAAAGACTTGACATTCTTAATCTTTTATTCCAGACCATTACACAATCAATTTCCACATTCTAAATTCCGACTCTTCATACTCCCCGTAACAACCCCACACACCCTCGTCCACACGGACTGGGTCCTTTCACCTTACTTTCTTATCGCTCACCTTCACAGAGATGCCCCTGATCGTCTTCATCCTGGGGGGGTTCCCCTTTGTGATGGTGATCGGGTTGCCCATAGCTTAGATGTGGAGACTTTATCGCTGTTTTCAAAGGCAACACTTCGCGGACGTTCGCGGATACCGATACATCCTCAGCTCTCGACGAGTCCTCGGCATGGACAAACGCTGCCTCGGGATTTTCTTTGTAACTACATCACGTCTGCAAAAAAAAAAGGGGGGGGGGTGTGGGGGTCGGGTGTAAGTGTGTAATCCCCATCTCCATCTCCTGGTGCCTTTACCACTAGATTAACCCACCCACCCCAACTCACGATAGGACTGGCAGAGTTGCGCATTGCTCACACATGTAGTTAAAACTAACTCTCTTGGCCAAATTGTTTTTTAAAATGTTTTTTTCTGCATTGCCCAAATGTAATGCAACAGCTAACTACTCTCTGGTACAAACAGTATGGGCGTTAAATTTAGAACATATCTCGGTCAGCGTACGTTTAATAACATATGTTATATTGCATACCTCCCCCATTCACAAAGCAAAGTTGTATATGCCGTGGAAGATGCTGATTGTGGCTTTTCAAATTACGCAAAGTTTGCTTATGGTTTGACTTTCATTCGTTTAACTCGGCGGTTCTAAACATTTTTGGTGGCGACCGCCCTTTTTGTGGTCCAACGACCCTTAACACAGGGTTCGCCTAAGACCATAGGAAAACACATATTTATGATGTAGCAACGAAAAGGGTTGGGGGTCACCACAACACGAAGAACTGTATTAAAAGGTTCGTCATTAGGAAGGTCATGAGAACCATTGGTTAAGCCGAAATAAATAAAAAATATCCCTCTTGCCCTTGGACTAGACATACCTACAGGATTGCTTCTTAAAATTTCAAACTTGAACTACATGATTTTGTTTAAACGACGTGAAAAGGAAGGATCTTTTTTCTTTACAGTTTTAATTGAAATTATTTTTTTTTAATTCAAAGGGACAAAGATGGATAAACTTGGTGTTTTAGCTTATGCTAATTTTATAAGTCCAATGTTAAAAATGAAATTTTGGACTAATACTGTAGAGCAGGCCTGCACAACATACGGCCCCGCCTTACATTTTGACTTGTGCAGACCTGCTGTTGAGAGAAAAAAAAACTATATAGAAGGCAGGGTTCCTCGGCGATAAGTGCAACAAGGTTAGTTCGCGCGCCTTGCGTTGGTTCCATCCGAATAAGTAACAACATCAAGCGCATGGGCGATGGTCGTCCAATAGTTCAGAACCAATAGGGAGAAACCAACAGATAGAAACCAACAGATAGAAACCAACAGATAGAAACCAACAGATAGAAACCAACAGATAGAAACCAACAGATAGAAACCAACAGATAGAAACCAACAGATAGAAACCAACAGATAGAAACCAACAGATAGAAACCAACAGATAGAAACCAACATGTAGAAACCAACAGATAGAAACCAACAGATAGAAACCAACAGATAGAAACCAACAGATAGAAACCAACAGATAGAAACCAACAGATAGAAACCAACAGATAGAAACCAACAGATAGAAACCAACAGATAGAAACCAACAGATAGAAACCAACAGATAGAAACCAACAGATAGAAACCAACAGATAGAAACCAACAGATAGAAACCAACAGATAGAAACCAACAGATAGAAACCAACAGATAGAAACCAACAGATAGAAACCAACAGATAGAAACCAACATATAGAAACCAACAGATAGAAACCAACAGATAGAAACCAACAGATAGAAACCAACAGATAGAAACCAACAGATAGAAACCAACAGATAGAAACCAACAGATAGAAACCAACAGATAGAAACCAACAGATAGAAACCAACAGATAGAAACCAACAGATAGAAACCAACAGATAGAAACCAACAGATAGAAACCAACATATAGAAACCAACATATAGAAAACAACAGATAGAAACCAATAGCTAATACACTTTTATTTCGAGTTTCTGGACGGTGAATGAAATGACTTGACTGCCTTGGATACCGACACATAATCAGATCTTTGGATTGGATACGACACATAATCAGATCTTTGGATTGGATACCGACACATAATCAGATCTTTGGATTGGATACTGACACATAATAAGATCTTTGTATTGGATACCGACACATAATCGGATCTTTGGATTGGATACCGACACATAATCAGATCTTTGGATTTGATACTTGCACATAATCAGATCTTTGGATTGGATACCGACACATAATCAGATCTTTGGATTGGATACTTGCACAATGTAGGGTATGTTGACTGGATACTTGCAAAATATTATATCTGTGGATTGAATAGCTCCACAAAATAGGATCTGTGGATTGCTGGATGCTAACATTACATTGATGGCGCTGTGTGTGTGTGTTTAGCAGTCTTTGTGCCCACGAAAAGCCTCACCTGTCTCACCCGATACCATGTTATCCGGATAATCCATCAAGCTATGACTGTCAGATGACAAAACTTTGCTCGTCAGATGCCTGCCAGCAAGTATATGCTTTCCCTCTAGCGCAGCGGCTCTCAACATGTTGGTCGCGACCCTTTTGGAGGTCGAACGACCCTTGCAAGGGATGAAATACTTTGAATGGGTATGCTCTTATGCAGTTTTTGTAATGTTGCGTTTTGTATTTCATCGTGGTAAACTAGAGATTGTTTCATTTCTCTTTAAATGTGGTTGACTTTGTACCGCGCTTCGAGATTTTGGGGATGAAGCGTGATTTTCAAATAAACTTTATTATTATTATATATTTTGGAGAGAACACACATATCTATGTCAAGAAATGTATTGAAATTATGAAGAAATCATGGACTAAGATAAACAAGCGAAATATATTAGAAGATCGCGAGAGTTACAGGGTTAATAGAGCAAAGGGAAAATGAGAGACAAATACATTCAGAGTGTTAAGAAAACGTTCATATAGGACAGCGGTTCTCAACCAGTGGGTCACGACTCCTTTGGGGGTCGAACCACCCTTTCCCAGGGGCTGCCTAAGACATCAGAAAAAAAATTTACTCTACAGTGATGAAGTAGCAAAAACAAATTGTGTTTGGGGGTCGCCACAACATGAGGGGTTGTATTTAGGGTCGCGGCATTAGGTAAGGTTGAGACCCACTGATCTAGGAGAATATAAGACAGAAACAAAAAAGCTCAAGTTAAGACAAATATGGATAACTCTAGAGTTGAAGAGATGTCAACACGCAGAGAGCGAAATAAGTAAGGAATAAGAAGTGGGTATAGACAAGGACGAAATGCAAAAAACAAAATCCATGAAGAACAGAAAAGATAGCACCAAATGTGGCTAGTGGTAAATCAAGTTCTGCGTTTACGAAAATATGCTTGGGCAAAAAATGTTGTTTGGAATCGCGCCGTCCGGACAACGACAAGCAGAGATGGCGCCCAAGAGAAGGACATCTGTGTGTTGATATGGGGGCTTCTGTGTTGGTTGTTTGTGTAGCCCGAGACCTCCCGCACGTGCTGACTTGTCCACGCCTCTGACAGGCAATGCGTAACGTGACACCCCGCAGGCGGCCCCCTTGCTCTTTGAGAAATGTCAAAATAAAGGAGGAGAATACCCCGACAGCCGGGTGTATTGCGAGCCTTCTGTAGGCGGTTATATAGCAGGATGCCCGTTGTCTTTCGAATAGTGTTATGTCGGTGTTCGGGTAAATAGCCTTATGGTTTTTTTGTGGCTAGTTTGGGAGAAGGCGTGGAGAAAGGGATAACAAAAAGGAAGTGGGTTCCCACATTTATTAATTAAATCAAAATCGTTTTTTAGACGATGCTTCAAACCAACGATATATTTTGCGTCACATCATCAAGTAACCAACATGGTGTTGGGTAGGTAGGAGGTTGATATGGGAACAAAGGATAGGATGGATAGAGACTGGAGGTTGAAGCAAGTGCTTAACTGAGATGCCGGGATAGGCGCTAACACGTTCATCTTGCAATCTTATCTGAATCATAGGTTGAGCTGAGATGCCGGGATAGACGCTAACACGTCTGTCTTGCAATCATATCTGAATCATAGGCTGAGATGCCAGGATAAACGCTAACACGTTCGTCTTGCAATCGTATCTGAATCATAAGCTGAGATGCCAGGATAAACGCTAACACGTTCGTCTTGCAATCGTATCTGAATCATAGGCTGAGATGCCAGGATAAACGCTAACACGGTCGTCTTGCAATCGTATCTGAATCATAGGCTGAGATGCCAGGATAAATGCTAACACGTTCGTCTTGCAATCGTATCTGAATCATAGGCTGAGATGCCAGGATAAACGCTAACACGGTCGTCTTGCAATCGTATCTGAATCATAGGCTGAGATGCCAGGATAAACGCTAACACGTTCGTCTTGCAATCGTATCTGAATCATAAGCTGAGATGCCAGGATAAACGCTAACCCGTTCGTCTTGCAATCGTATCTGAATCATAGGTCGGGTAAATGGCCCATATTACGTACAAATGATCGACCTGCGACCTTTAACCTTTGACCAGGTGGGGGGGGGCAATCTGGTTGAGTGAAATATTGGGGCGTCACTCATTTTCCTGCTTGACGTTTTCGCGTTTTAAGACATGTGAATCTTCAAGGACGCCAAACGTTGTCCAGCGCTCCAAACATTGGACGTTTTAACTCAGGCGATTTAACGGAGTGGGATTTATCAAAGACATTTCTAGTCTTAACAGTTGAAGACTTACTCCTTGAGTTACAGGGCATTGAAATTGTTGTTGTTGTTTTATATTGTTTATTTGATTATTTTTACCGTATTATTTTTGGGTGGGGATGGAGAAAGGGGCCCATTGGTCCCTTTTTTTTTAGATGCACCAGTGACCTTGATCCAAAGTAACAGGCGTCACCACCTGGTTCAGGGAAAGGTGTCTATGTCTTTGGACGTTTAAATTATTTTTTGGGGTATTTCCATGTGACTTCAGCTTAAGGCTTGAGGTAGAGCTACAAAAAGACCTAACATAAAGTGAAGCTTCAGAAAGACCTCACATAAAGTGAAGCTTCAGAAAGATCTAACATAAAGTGAAACTTCAGAAAGACCTAACATAAAGTGAAGCTTCAGAAAGACCTAACATAAAGTGAAGCTTCAGAAAGACCTAACGTCCGGTAAGTTACAGAATGACTTAAAATAAAGTAAAGCTACACAAATACTTGACGTAAACTCTTCAGAAACTATACACATACCTGAAATAACATGCAGACCTCTAAGTAAACCTAGAAGAACACGTAAAATAAATGATTTATCACGTAATATAAATGCTTTATTAAAAAAAATTACCCATTAACTGAGTCTCTACGGAGACTTCAGACGGACGCCAGATTGTCTGCCGTCTAATTTGATCATTACCCTTACTCCTCTGATAATTAAAGTTATATAATTGGGCGGAAGGCCCTTAAAATGTGTTTTAATAGGAGCGACCAGAGCATAGTTATCGTCTGATTGAGGGATTGCCAGGCCAAACGAAATGAAGTAAACGGACTTCTTTGTATGCTACTAAACGATTTTGGGGATTTTTTAGAGACGATTCTAAGTGTTTACCAAGAACTGTGTAATATCTCAGCTACTGCCAAGAACTGTAAAATCTCAGCTACTGCAAAGAAATGGGTATTTTCTTAATGTTTACCAAGAACTGTGTAAAATCTCAGATACTGCCAAGAACTGTGTAAAATCTCAGCTACGACCAATAACTGGGTATTTTCTTTATGTTTACCAAGAACTGTGTAATATCTCAGCTACTATCAAGAACTGTAAAATCTCAGCTACTGCCAAGAACTGTAAAATCTCAGCTACTACCAATAACTGGGTATTTTCTTAATGTTTACCAAGAACTGTGTAATATCTCAGCTACTATCAAGAACTGTGTAAAATCTCAGCTACTGCCAAGAACTGTAAAATCTCAGCTACTACCAATAACTGGGTATTTTCTTAATGTTTACCAAGAACTGTGTAAAATCTCAGCTACTGCCAAGAACTGAGTAAAATCTCTACTACTACCAAGAACTGTGTAAAATCTAAGCTACTACCAAGAGCTGGGTATTTTCTTAATGTTTACCAAGAACTGTGTAAAATCTCAGCTACTGCCAAGAACTGTGTAAAATCTCAACTACTGCCAAGAACTGTGTAAAATCTAAGCTACTGCCAAGAACTGGGTATTTTCTTAATGTTTACCAAGAACTGTGTAAAATCTCAGCTACTGCCAAGAACTGTGTAAAATCTCAGCCACTGCCAAGAACTGTGTAAAATGTTTTCAGTTCCACTGTGGAAAGTACAATGAAAGGGAATTGGTGAACTCGGCGAAAATTAAGTGAAATTTACTGGCTAAAAATAATACATAAAATACTATTTATGATATCGGGGTAGCCAATGGGGTAGCCAGTGTTATAGCCAGTGGGGTAGCTAAATATATAAAAAAGGCCCGAAAATACCACTCCAAAAATATGCCGACCAGTTGAGCGGGGTCGCGGGGGGGGGGGGGGGGGGGTCACCGCCTTGTCTTTCTTATGCCAGTGCCCGTATGCAGATTTTCTGAAAATATTATTTGTATAAATCGTTTTTACCTTTCAAATTGTCTGTCCTTAACTCTCTTACTTTTTTTTTTTCTTCTGTTTACCATTTTGTTGAATCTGCAGTTCACGCACATAATAATAACAGGCATCCTAAAAATATAAACAGCCAACTAAAAGCAAGACCTTCGGATATTTTGTCAATAATTCATATGACACTGATTTCAAAGTATCAGATAGTGGTTAATTTTAGGCTTCTGGCGTCTGGTTTGGTTATTTTAATTTGTGGTAAGCCTATCAGAAATGTAGAATTAAATCGGACACTTTTCATTGGTTAAAATTTTAGAAGAGAACCGGCAGGAAATTGTTTTTCGATAGCGTGACAAGTTGGGCTTGTAAACAGTTCCAGTTTTCGCCCATGACATTTTGAAGTACAATCACGTGAATGGAGCCACGTTGCTGGCGCTTTAGGCCCAGCTCTCTTCCTTTTTCTCGTTAAGAACGAACATCCTCTTATTTAACATCAGCCCCTTGCAACCCGGTACAGAAATGTCAAGTAAGAGTTACTGCCCAAGTCACGATGAAAGAACGAAACGAGCTAAACGTCTTTTTTTTTCCTCCGGCATGCGTGCAGATAGCAAACGATGTCGCTGATTGCACTTTGAAAGGACGGATCCACTTCACAACTTAACCAAGAATTTTTTTTTTTTTTAAATCAGTTTTACTGTCCGTGATGTTTCTGTTCGCGCTTAGCTTTTCGTGTGCTTTTTAAATTATTATTACTTTTTGTTGCTGTTGTTGTGGCTAGGAATCCTGTTTCTAGTCATGAGCAGACTGGTCATAGGTGTGCGCGCCTTCAAATGTAGGCGTAATAAAGTTTTGAGGAAAGGTTTGTTTTACTTACGGAAGATGTAGGAACTGATAAGTTGGTTTTAATATGGAAGATGTAGGAAGTGATAGATAGAGCAGTGGAGAAGATAAGCTGCTTTTTCTGATGACAGTAACACAAACAAAGAAACAAACCTAAACAAAAATTGCAATTTAAAATAAAACAAAGGAGATATCAGTAGCAGAAGCTAAGTCATTGTGTGTGACTCTTTAAACTTGATGAGAAGGTGTTAGTTTGAAAATTATAATTATAAAGCTGATTGGTACCATTAAAAAAATATCCTTTATATTAAATTTTCTTTTGTTTGTTGCTGGCTGACTGACTTATTTGGTGGCAAAATCTTTCGTACGGCTCATTAGCCCACTTCCCGTCAAGCTATCGAGCTGAAACTTGGCACATAAACTCGTGGAAGATGACAACACATTTTATCGAATTTTCAGCCAACCCAACCCCTCCAAACCCCCAACCATAACCCCCCAAATGCCGTTTTTCTTATTTTTCAATGGGACGCTAAAATGAAATTCCCGCTAACTGCACTAAGTGAGGTTCTTGCGGTGAGTAATATTCTATTTAGTTTTTCTTAAACATTTGGGGAAATTAACCTGCTTTGTAAAAGCGGTTAGGTCATTATAAAATTAATATAGTTCAGGGGCGTGAAAAAAATGTGCGGTTGCGAGCCTTGGGTGGGGGGGGGGGGAGAGAGAGAGAGAGCACTAATTGGGATTCTTATAAAGTGCGCTATTTGAATGCAAGTTTTGTCACATTTTTGGCCCCAGCCCTATTGCTCGATATTACATTTTATAAATGTTTTGTAACGAAAAACATTTTTGTTGGATTATTTTTTTCTTTCAAATACTTGTATATCATTATTATTATTATTATTATTATTATTATTATTATTATTATTAGCTGTATTATTTAGCGTGGCACCCTAGCCTAGAGCAGTACAGAGGAGAATGAATATTTGTCAACTCCAACAAATATAGGAATGCCGTTCTTTTCGGTTTTGAAATAATTTGTGATTTCAATGTTGATATAAATTGTAGTGTATATTTCTAATGCTAAAAAGATCTCATTCATTTCATCTTTTCGTTTGAGGAATATCTAAATATTTTGTTACATGATAACTAATAATTTCTACATAATACCTAATAGTTGTTACATAAAACTTCAAAATATTTTTTTTAACAGTGAATCCAATTAAAAGGAATTCTGATCCGATTCCTCTCAGTCAATGCTGGACAAGGGGCGCCAACTGCCATAGTTACGCCCTTGCCCCTCACGTCAGCCAATTTTTGTTTATTTTACCTGAGGCTAATGTCTATCTATCCCCACCCTCCCCCACACACACAGCTACAGCCTTACTCAGAGGAACACTGGGAACAAAGACACACCAGACAGACTCGCAAACATAACGACAAACATATGGACAGGAATTATTGACTGCCCTAGACAGTTTGGGGAACCTGCTAGAAAAGAAATCACCCCTGACCTTTGTGTTCTTTTGGGGGGAGGCACGTGACTGCTCATCACGTGATGCCTCACGTCTGCCTTGAAAGTTCTAGGTCACGGTTCTCTGCTTTGTACTTTGCATTCTAAATATAACTCATTTGTTTTCATTTATGTACACCCAAAAAAAATATTTAAAAAAAAATAAAAAATCCTAATTTCCAAACATCTTTAATGAAAAAAAGACATGTCTTTTAAACTTGCTAGATTTTTTAATGACTTTTTTTACTAACTAGATTAGTCCTAAAAAATTAATAAAACATCATTTTCGACAATATTTTACCTTTAAAAGTAATCATATTTAAGCGAATGATTATTTGTTTAATTCGATCAATCTTTTTATCAATGACGCAGAGTTATTGTACAAAAGATCTATGCTGTCTCAGATCATTGCCACTGAGTTGTTGCACAAAAGATCTTTTCTGTTTGACATCACTGACACTGAACTATTGCACAAAAGATACTTGCTGTTGGACATCATTGACACTGGGGGATCGAGAGAAAAAAGGCGAGCATTGCCGACTTACGTGTGAAATTGATGCGAATCGAAAGGCTGTGACAGATTTCCAATTATTTTTCTTTCTTTAATTGGTCCATTTAGTATGCGTTTTCTATCATTACATGAACACCCAATTCAGGAGAGAAAAGTTAGTCATTAGTCACAGTCTTTATTGTTTTTCATGTGACGTCACTAGTTAAAGTCGTTTCTGCAGCGATGTTGTGTTACCTGACATTTCCTCCTCCCCCCCCCCCCACCAACCTTCCATCTCTTTCCCACCCGCCCCGAATGGCTCCGTCACCTGTAAATTTCATCAGGATCACAGGTGGTGTTGTACTCAGCATATTTTAAATCCATCAAGGGGTAGGAATGGGTGGTGGGATCGGTTGTGTGGGGGTTGTGTGGAGACAAGCTTTCCACAAACAATCATAGGGCCGTCCGTTTTACCAGGCGAGCAGCGCGGGAAAACAAAGTTTTAAAAACGTCATTAGAGCCCCGAGAGAAATGTGCACAATGACTCTCCACCAACACGACTTGTTCCCTGATTACTTTCCAAATTTTCTTTAAATGGCTCAGACATTTCGTTAAATTGAGGCCAACGCGGGAATTCTTGACAGAATTACTTGTATGACTAACCCTAAATTAATACATGCGAATTTTTAAAATCGACAAAGTCAATGCGCGCCCATTGAGAGACAAGTAATTTATATTTGCTTTTTTTTTAAAATATAATAAAAAAGTACTCACTATTATTTCTTGCCCACCTAACCAGAGATCGATAATTTTAATGGCCCACCTTAAATAAATCAATAATTTTGATGGCCACCTTACCAAATATCGATATTTTTGATGGCCCACCTTGCCAAAGATCGATATTTTATGGCCCACCTTACCAAAGATCGATATTTTATGGTCCACCTTACCAAAGATCGATATTTTTGATGGCCCACCTTGCCAAAGATCGATATTTTTCATAGCCCACATTACCAAAGATCGATATTTCTGATGGGGTTTTTTTAAAAATCGGGCTGACAAAAAGAGACACAAATAAAATATACACAGGTTAGAGGAGATGGACAATACAAAAATAAGCGGACGTCTTGGCTAGGACGCCTTTGGAAACGAAAATGAGAGAATAAAAAGCAGAAGTGTGCATTTATTAGAAGTCTGTTTAGCTGTTAATAGATGTCGGCTGTTGTAAGAAATCTGCTGTGATGTGAGGTCTGGTGAGATAAGAAGTCTGATGTGATTGGAAGTCTGCTGTGATTATAAGTCTGCTGTGATTAGAAGTTGGCTGTGATTAGAAGTCTGCTGTGATTAGAAGTCTGCAGTGATTATAAATCTTCTGCAGTGATTAGAAGTAAGCTGCTGTGATTAGAAGTCTGTTGTGATTAGAAGTCTGCTGTGATTGAAAGGTCTACTGTGATTAGAAGTCTGCTGTAATTAGAAGTCTGCTGTGATTAGAAGTCTGCTGCTGTCCTTAGAAGTCTGTTGTGATTAGAAGCCTGCTGTGATAAGAAGCCTGATGTGATTGGAAGTCTTTTGTGATTAGTAGTCTGCTGTGATTAGAAGTCAGTTGTGATTAGAAGTCTGATGTTTTTGATAGAATTCTGAGTAAGTTTGTTGCAGTTTTTTTTTTCTAAATAAAAGTCCATGCGCCAGTTGTTTCCCTTGATCCTCACAAGCTCTGAGAAAAAAATGCACGACTCTACAACAACACGCGTGTCTGCCAATACTGTCCGGTACATTAACAACGTGTAATCCCAAGCTGGTTTGTTTAGACAACTGACCCGCGCAATCGTGCATTAAAATCAGCTGACGTGAATCCATCAGGTCAGGAGACGATCAGGTCGTTAATAAAAATAACCGCAAGACGGCAATCTGATTCTGGCGTCTCGTAACAAAAACTTGCGATTTGCAGGCTCAAAATTTTTGAAAGATTCAATCTTTTAGCTTTTTGGTTTATCAGTCGCCTCGATTCTTGTTTCTAATACGTCAAACTAAAACCAGGCATTGCTTGGGACTCAGTCCAGGGGAAGCATAAACAAAGAGTAAACAATGGGAGGCAACTAAAAACACAATGCGTTGCTTTGATTGTGGGTTTGGAAAACTCGATGCACACTCGGGAGAGATTACCCGCCTCTCACCTTTTCGCACAGGCGGTGTTGCCCCCCAGGGGTGGAGATCACCATCACCACGTTGGTGATATAAGACGTGAGACTTCAGAAGTTTGCCTGTGGCTCCTGAAATGTATCGGGTAGATCTTTGAACTGTCTAGTTTATCTGGTAGATCTTTGAACTATCTAATGTATTGGTTAATCTTTGAGCTACCTAATGTCTTGGATAATCTTTGAACTATCAAATGTATTGGATAATCTTTGAACTATCAAATGTATTGGTTAATCTTTGAACTACCTAATGTCTTGGATAATCTTTGAACTATCTAATGTATTGGATAATCTTTGAACTATCAAATGTATTGGATAATCTTTGAACTATTAAATGTATTGGTTAATCTTTGAACTACCTAATGTCTTAGATAATCTTTGAACTATCTAATGTATTGGATAATCTTTGAACTATCTAATGTATTGGTTAATCTTTGAACTATCTAATGTATTGGATAATCTTTGAACTATCTAATGTATTGGTTAATCTTTGAACTATCTAATGTATTGGTTAATCTTTGAACTATCTAATGTATTGGATAATCTTTGAACTATCTAATGTATTGGATAATCTTTGAACTATCTAATGTATTGGATAATCTTTGAACTATCTAATGTATTGGATAATCTTTGAACTATCTAATGTATTGGTTAATCTTTGAACTATCTAATGTATTGGTTAATCTTTGAACTATCTAATGTATTGGATAATCTTTGAACTATCTAATGTATTGGATAATCTTTGACCTATCTAATGCATTGGGTAATCTTTGACCTATCTAATGCATTGGGTAATCTTTGAACTATCTAATGCATTGGGTAATCTTTGAATTGTCCGTTGTATCGGATAGATCTCTGAATTCTCTAATCTATTTGCTGTGTCTCTTAATTTTCAAATCGAAATCCTCGTCTAAACATGACTCAAGCTCGAACTGTTGAGCTTGCACAAATCTATATAAATTAGCATCATCGCCAGTTAGAATGGGCCTGAAATTGTGTACATGGAAATGTAAAAATAGCATGTATGTCTTGAAAGGTACTTCGAATACTTCCTTCTAAAAACACCAGTTGATGACGAGAGCCCACCAGTTCACGAAGTGCACTTTAGGTCTCTAGGGTGTGATGCTTTTGGTTGAAAGAGAGCTTCGATCACGCTAAAATTAAAGATGGTTCCAGAAAAAAATGCTTTTTTTTTTTTTTTTTTTTTTTTTTTATTTTTTTCTTCAAAATATCCAGAAATATAACAAAAGAATTTGTAGCAATGACACACTCAGTTGTTCCGCCAATCTTTAACACGTGATTCTTATTGCGATATTAGCGACACATGACACGCCCAGTCTATCAAAAATACATGGGTGGAAGACACCTGACACGCCCAGTCTATCAAAAATACATTGGTGGAAGACACCTGACACGCCCAGTCTATCAAAAATACATTGGTGGAAGACACTTGACACGCCCAGTCTATCAAAAATACATTGGTGGAAGACACTTGGCACGACAAGTCTATGAAAAATACATTGGTGGAAGACACCTGACACGCCCAGTCTATGAAAAATACATTGGTGGAAGACACCTGACACGCCCAGTCTATCAAAAATACATTGGTGGAAGACACTTGGCACGACAAGTCTATCAAAAATACATTGGTGGAAGACACTTGACACGCCCAGTCTATCACAAAAACTCAAGAGTATTAAAGACGGAACGATCTCTTCACTATGTTTTTTTTTCTGTCATTTTTGGACTCCTTTAGTTTATATTTTTCTACTCCGCTGGTTATTAAAAACGGTGACTAGTAAACTGTTTCTTTTCATCGTACCTGCTTGACAGTTTTACAGATAACTTTGACTAACATTACCCGCAAGCCGTCAACCATAATGGTTATTTTTTTAATAATAATCTTGGCTATGATTCAGCACCGTTAGTGTAGAGTATCACTTCAATAGCACCCCTAACCAACTATCTTTATGTGATACTCATCTTGGCTATGATTCAACACGATGAGGGCGGGGGCGGGGAGGATCACCTCAGTAGCGGACCATGCAACTATATTTATGTGAGCGAAATACCTTACGGGCTGCTCACGGGCAACCTTGAGGGTAAGCCGTACTAAAACCTAGATGTCTTACATTTGGTTCTGAGAGTCCCCGGAGATCAAATGCGATAACATGCTGGAAGAGGGGGGGGGGATGAGGGTAGGGGTGTACACTTTGGAGGGGCGGTAGAAGTAACTCATCATTTTTTAAATGTGCTTTCTTGCGACGAGTTTGTGTGGTGACCACGGATTGGTGACGTAGATGATGGTGTGGTGACCGTGGAATGTTGAGGGTAAATGTCGGCGTGGTGACCATAGAATGGTGACGTAGATGATGGTGTAGTGACCGTGGAATGTTGAGGGTAAATGTCGGCGTGGTGACCATAGAATGGTGACGTAGATGATGGTGTGGTGACCGTGGAATGTTGAGGGTAAATGTCGGCGTGGTGACCATAGAATGGTGACGTAGATGATGGTGTGGTGACCGTGGAATGTTTAGGGTAAATGTCGGCGTGGTGACCACAGAATGGTGACGTAGATGATGGTGTGGTGACCGTGGAATGTTTAGGGTAAATGTCGGCGTGGTGACCACAGAATGGTGGGGTAGATTTTTGGGCGGTTAGCTGGGAATGGTGGCGTAGATGGTGGTGTGATGCCCCATGGAATGGTGAGGTAAATGGCTGTGGTGTAGCCATGGAATGTTGGGGTAGATGGTGGTGTTGTGAGCGCTTTGCTTAAAAATTGTCTCGTTATCTGTAAAAGAAAGAATTTTCAATTCTTGATGAATCAAAGCAATCCGAGCAACCTGAAGACAATTCATAGTTCTTAAACTGCTATAAAGTTAAATTAATGATGTTTACAGCCAGTTAAACTATTGCCCAAAAGACGAAACCATTAGAAATAAAATTGTGTACAAGTCAACAAACTAACTGAATAAAACGCAAACTTAAAGTAGATAACTTTAACTGAGAGAACCAAAACCAAATTTCATTGTAAATAGCAATAACATATAGTTTCTTAAACGTGTGCATGTAAACATATATTTAAAAATGTATATTTTCCACGGCTCAATGATTTATCATGTTATCAAATTTAGTAAAAAAAAATTACCTTAAAATTGATTTTCATAGACCACACGAGGGTTTTAAAATTATGAAAGGGGAAATATCAAAACGATATTTAAAGATATTGGATCAACACTCCCCATATTACTGCAATCAGGCTCAATCCTAATTCTTACACTCATCTTCAATTAATTACATTTTAATTAAACAACCTCAAGAATTTTTTTTATGCATGGATTTCCAAGAATGTCGATGTGCTTAAAATGTTCTTTGACTCATCGGCCCAACGCACATCTTGTGCGCTCCCAGACTTAACAAAGACAATAAATAAACACTAGCTTTGTCGCGTGCACGTGACTGTAAACATGGGGGGGGGGGATAAGTCATGACAATCCGAACAGATGATTTCATGATTTTAAACAAGAGTTGTCTAACGTTCATGTAACCAAGATAAGCTAATAAATATTCTCAATTTATACCATAAAATACCTTTACTTACCCTATAATGCTACGGCCTAGCCTATAAATATCCCCAGAGCAGCTTTTATATACTAAAGCTTAAACAAAATACCCCAGATAAGACTTGAATACCACAGCTTAGCCTATAATACCACAGCTTAGCCTATAATACCACAGCTTAGCCTATAATACCACAGCTTAGCCTATAATACCACAGCTTAGCCTATAATACCACAGTTCGGCCTATAATACCACAGCTTAGCCTATAATACCACAGCTTAGCCTATAATACCACAGTTCGGCCTATAATACCACAGCTTAGCCTATAATACCACAGTTCGGCCTATAATACCACAGCTTAGCCTATAATACCACAGCTTAACCTATAATACCACAGCTTAGCCTATAATACCACAGCTTAGCCTATAATACCACAGCTTAGCCTATAATACCACAGCTTAGCCTATAATACCACAGCTTAGCCTATAATACCACAGCTTAGCCTATAATACCACAGCTTAGCCTATAATACCACAGCTTAGCCTATAATACCACAGCTTAGCCTATAATACCACAGCTTAGCCTATAATACCACAGCTTAGCCTATAATACCACAGCTTAGCCTATAATACCACAGCTTAGCCTATAATACCACAGCTTAGCCTATAATACCACAGTTCGGCCTATAATACCACAGCTTAGCCTATAATACCACAGCTTAGCCTATAATACCACAGTTCGGCCTATAATACCACAGCTTAGCCTATAATACCACAGCTTAGCCTATAATACCACAGTTCGGCCTATAATACCACAGCTTAGCCTATAATACCACAGTTCGGCCTATAATACCACAGCTTAGCCTATAATACCACAGCTTAACCTATAATACCACAGCTTAGCCTATAATACCACAGCTTAGCCTATAATACCACAGCTTAGCCTATAATACCACAGCTTAGCCTATAATACCACAGCTTAGCCTATAATACCACAGCTTAGCCTATAATACCACAGCTTAGCCTATAATACCACAGCTTAGCCTATAATACCACAGCTTAGCCTATAATACCACAGCTTAGCCTATAATACCACAGCTTAGCCTATAATACCACAGCTTAGCCTATAATACCACAGCTTAGCCTATAATACCACAGCTTAGCCTATAATACCACAGCTTAGCCTATAATACCACAGCTTAGCCTATAATACCACAGCTTAGCCTATAATACCACAGCTTAGCCTATAATACCACAGCTTAACCTATAATACCACAGCTTAGCCTATAATACCACAGCTTAGCCTATAATACCACAGCTTAGCCTATAATACCACAGCTTAGCCTATAATACCACAGCTTAGCCTATAATACCACAGCTTAGCCTATAATACCACAGCTTAGCCTATAATACCACAGCTTAGCCTATAATACCACAGCTTAGCCTATAATACCACAGCTTAGCCTATAATACCACAGCTTAGCCTATAATACCACAGCTTAGCCTATAATACCACAGCTTAGCCTATAATACCACAGCTTAGCCTATAATACCACAGCTTAGCCTATAATACCACAGCTTAGCCTATAATACCACAGCTTAGCCTATAATACCACAGCTTAGCCTATAATACCACAGCTTAGCCTATAATACCACAGCTTAGCCTATAATACCACAGCTTAGCCTATAATACCACAGCTTAGCCTATAATACCACAGCTTAGCCTATAATACCACAGCTTAGCCTATAATACCACAGCTTAGCCTATAATACCACAGCTTAGCCTATATTACCACAGCTTAGCCTATAATACCACAGCTTAGCCTATAATACCACAGCTTAGCCTATAATACCACAGCTTAGCCTATAATACCACAGCTTAGCCTATAATACCACAGCTTAGCCTATAATACCACAGCTTAGCCTATAATACCACAGCTTAGCCTATAATACCACAGCTTAGCCTATAATACCACAGCTTAGCCTATAATACCACAGCTTAGCCTATAATACCACAGCTTAGCCTATAATACCACAGCTTAGCCTATAATACCACAGCTTAGCCTATAATACCACAGCTTAGCCTATAATACCACAGCTTAGCCTATAATACCACAGCTTAGCCTATAATACCACAGCTTAGCCTATAATACCACAGCTTAGCCTATAATACCACAGCTTAGCCTATAATACCACAGCTTAGCCTATAATACCACAGCTTAGCCTATAATACCACAGCTTAGCCTATAATACCACAGCTTAGCCTATAATACCACAGCTTAGCCTATAATACCACAGCTTAGCCTATAATACCACAGCTTAGCCTATAATACCACAGCTTAGCCTATATTACCACAGCTTAGCCTATAATACCACAGCTTAGCCTATAATACCACAGCTTAGCCTATAATACCACAGCTTAGCCTATAATACCACAGCTTAGCCTATAATACCACAGCTTAGCCTATAATACCACAGCTTAGCCTATAATACCACAGCTTAGCCTATAATACCACAGCTTAGCCTATAATACCACAGCTTAGCCTATAATACCACAGCTTAGCCTATAATACCACAGCTTAGCCTATAATACCACAGCTTAGCCTATAATACCACAGCTTAGCCTATAATACCACAGCTTAGCCTATAATACCACAGCTTAGCCTATAATACCACAGCTTAGCCTATAATACCACAGCTTAGCCTATAATACCACAGCTTAGCCTATAATACCACAGCTTAGCCTATAATACCACAGCTTAGCCTATAATACCACAGCTTAGCCTATAATACCACAGCTTAGCCTATAATACCACAGCTTAGCCTATAATACCACAGCTTAGCCTATAATACCACAGCTTAGCCTATAATACCACAGCTTAGCCTATAATACCACAGCTTAGCCTATAATACCACAGCTTAGCCTATAATACCACAGCTTAGCCTATAATACCACAGCTTAGCCTATAATACCACAGCTTAGCCTATAATACCACAGCTTAGCCTATAATACCACAGCTTAGCCTATAATACCACAGCTTAGCCTATAATACCACAGCTTAGCCTATAATACCACAGCTTAGCCTATAATACCACAGCTTAGCCTATAATACCACAGCTTAGCCTATAATACCACAGCTTAGCCTATAATACCACAGCTTAGCCTATAATACCACAGCTTAGCCTATAATACCACAGCTTAGCCTATAATACCACAGCTTAGCCTATAATACCACAGCTTAGCCTATAATACCACAGCTTAGCCTATAATACCACAGCTTAGCCTATAATACCACAGCTTAGCCTATAATACCACAGCTTAGCCTATAATACCACAGCTTAGCCTATAATACCACAGCTTAGCCTATAATACCACAGCTTAGCCTATAATACCACAGCTTAGCCTATAATACCACAGCTTAGCCTATAATACCACAGCTTAGCCTATAATACCACAGCTTAGCCTATAATACCACAGTTCGGCCTATAATACCACAGTTCGGCCTATAATACCACAGTTCGGCCTATAATACCACAGTTCGGCCTATAATACCACAGTTCGGCCTATAATACCACAGCTTAGCCTATAATACCACAGCTTAGCCTATAATACCACAGTTCGGCCTATAATACCACAGTTCGGCCTATAATACCACAGTTCGGCCTATAATACCACAGTTCGGCCTATAATACCACAGCTTAGCCTATAATACCACAGCTTAGCCTATAATACCACAGTTCGGCCTATAATATCACAGTTCGGCCTATAATACCACAGTTCGGCCTATAATACCACAGTTCGGCCTATAATACCACAGTTCGGCCTATAATACCACAGTTCGGCCTATAATACCACAGTTCGGCCTATAATACCACAGCTTAGCCTATAATACCACAGCTTAGCCTATAATACCACAGTTCGGCCTATAATATCACAGTTCGGCCTATAATACCACAGTTCGGCCTATAATACCACAGTTCGGCCTATAATACCACAGTTCGGCCTATAATACCACAGTTCGGCCTATAATACCACAGTTCGGCCTATAATACCACAGTTCGGCCTATAATATCACAGTTCGGCCTATAATACCACAGTTCGGCCTATAATACCACAGTTCGGCCTATAATACCACAGTTCGACCTATAATACCACAGTTCGGCCTATAATATCACAGTTCGGCCTATAATACCACAGTTCGGCCTATAATACCACAGTTCGACCTATAATACCACAGTTCGGCCTATAATATCACAGTTCGGCCTATAATACCACAGTTCGGCCTATAATACCACAGTTCGGCCTATAATACCACAGTTCGACCTATAATACCACAGTTCGGCCTATAATACCACAGTTCGGCCTATAATACCACAGTTCGGCCTATAATACCACAGTTCGGCCTATAATACCACAGTTCGGCCTATAATACCACAGTTCGGCCTATAATACCACAGTTCGACCTATAATACCACAGTTCGGCCTATAATACCACAGTTCGGCCTATAATACCACAGTTCGGCCTATAATATCACAGTTCGGCCTATAATACCACAGTTCGGCCTATAATACCACAGTTCGGCCTATAATACCACAGTTCGGCCTATAATACCACAGTTCGGCCTATAATATCACAGTTCGGCCTATAATACCACAGTTCGGCCTATAATACCACAGTTCGGCCTATCATACCACAGTTCGGCCTATAATACCACAGTTCGGCCTATAAATACCACAGTTCGGCCTATAATACCACAGTTCGGCCTATAATACCACAGTTCGGCCTATAAATACCACAGTTCGGCCAATAATACCACAGTTCGGCCTATAATACCACAGTTTGGCCTATAATATCCCAGTTCGGCCTATAATACCACAGTTCGACCTATAATACCACAGTTCGGCCTATAATACCACAGTTCGGCCTATAAATACCACAGTTTGGCCTATAAATACCACAGTTCGGCCTATAATACCACAGTTCGGCCTATAAATACCACTGTTCGGCCTATAATACCACAGTTCGACCTATAATACCACAGTTCTACCTATAATACCACAGTTCGACCTATAATACCACAGTTCGACCTATAATACCACAGTTCGACCTATAATACCACAGTTCGACCTATAATACCACAGTTTGGCCTATAAATACCACAGTTCGGCCTATAATACCACAGTTCAGCCTATAAATACCACTGTTCGGCCTATAATACCACAGTTCGGCCTATAAATACCCCATATTAGTTTATAACTACCCAAGCTTAAACTATTAATACCCCAGATGAGTCTTGAATACCCCAGCTTATAAACACCCCGGTTAATACAATAAATACCATAGATAACTGTGAATATAGATAGCCAGTTACGCTAAGAGCTCCGCAGCTTAGAAAAGCAATCATAGTCAAAACACTACAATTTCACCTTCCTGACCCCCACCATCCCTTTCATAAGACGTCTGAGATCCATGCCTCCTTTTAATAGACTTCTGGGACCAATGACCCCTATGACACCTTTTAATTTTCGTCTGGGATCCCTGGCCCAATGATGCCTTTTAATAGATTTCTAGAATCCATGACCCCATGTAGTAGACTTCTGGGATCAATGTTACTATGAAACGGACCGTGTTTTTGAATGATTGGTCAGAAAACACTGATGAGAAGTAGTTAGAGGAATGTCTGACTCACATGTACGTGGGCACGACTGTAAATATTTGTCTTTTGTATTTATTCAGATTGAAACCACGTTTGGATGTCGAAGACCGGACAGTAATGTTGTTTTAACGGAACCCGGTGACAACATCTCTTCCTTAAGTCAAAGCTGCCGCAAAAATCTGCGGTGAATTTTAAAATACCGCTGATCACGTGACATAAAGGTTACCCATGTCCGGTCGAAATTCCTTGGCGAGAATGAGTCAACAGAAGACCAGCGGTTTACTTTCATGAAGTTATGGATAGCTGAGCGGGATTAGTGGAGATTCGTTTAGTTGAGTGGGATTAAAGGAGATTCGTACCAAACTTTATGTGTTAGAGGACAGCTGTTTTTGTGGGGGAGTGGGTTTTTATGTGTATGAGACGGGCTTTCTTTGTGTGTGTGAAGGGAGTTGCTGGTGCAGAGACGTATCGACGCCGCCCGTGACGTGTGACTCAGGTTACAGCTTAGTTGCCTACCGTCGAAACTCAATCCCTACCTCCTCCACCCCTCTTTTTCCTGTTATCAGATGTGACGCTAACCAAGTGGAGATAGTGTTACAGTCGGACGGTGATTGCCTGATACATCACAGAATTAATTGAGATTCCAACGAGGATAAAATGGAAGAGACAAAAAAAAACAGAACGTGCTTTGTATTTTTTAATAGAGGCAGAGATCCCTTTGATAAACTAATATCTCCATGTCATACTGTCTGTTGAGGCAACATTGGTCTGTCTCATTGCCATACTGACTGTGGGGCAGCATTGGTCTGTCTCAATGACATACTGCCTGGGGGGGCAACATTGGTCTGTCTCAATGCCATACTGACTGTGGGGCAGCATTGGTCTGTCTCAATGACATACTGCCTGGGGGGCAGCATTGGTCTGTCTCAATGCCATACTGCCTGTGTGGCATCATTGGTCTGTCTCAATGCCATACTGACTGTGCGGCAACATTGGTCTGTTTCAATGCCATACTGCCTGTGTGGCATCATTGGTCTGTCTCAATGCCATACTGCCTGTGTGGCATCATTGGTCTGTCTCAATGCCATACTGCCTGTGTGGCATCATTGGTCTGTCTCAATGCCATACTGCCTGTGTGGCATCATTGGTCTGTCTCAATGCCATACTGCCTGTGTGGCATCATTGGTCTGTCTCAATGCCATACTGCCTGTGGGGGGCAACATTGGTCTGTCTCAATGACATACTGCCTGTGGGGGGGCAACATTGGTCTGTCACAATGACATACTGACTGTGGGGCAACATTGGTTTAATTGAAAGCACTCTAAAAAATGACCACAACATTGTACAGATTTCATTCCTTGATCTGAACGAAAAGCAAAATTTAATATTTAAATGTTTCTCAATTTTTAATATATATTTTTATATTGCTGTGTTGTTATTGTTTAAGTGCGTGGGGGAGAAGGAGGAGAGGATATTGGTTCTCAAATGACATATTTCAGCCCTACAAAATATTTTCACTTTGTCCTTGGATTGTATTGGTAAAATTGAATGGCTCAGCGTAAATACTTAGTGCAAAAATGTCACCAACGAGTACTCACTCTCTTGTTGCTTTTAGCTTAGAGGAGGGGGTGGGGGTGAAGGAAGGAGGCTAAAGACTACAACTTGATCATGGAATCTTGCCTTCAGATCTCCGTGGCTTTGTCAGGAGACACGTTCTAGGACTGTAGGATAAAATATCTCACCTGGATGCTGTGAGGAATTACACACTTCGTGTCAGAACATACCTCGGGCCAAACATGCAGTGATGTCACCTAACTTATTTACGATCATCACTTTGTTTTAACGTGTGGCTAGCTGGGTTTTGTGTTTGTGTTTGTTGTTGTTGGTTTTTTGTGTTTGTTGTTGTTGGTTTTTTTGTTTGTTGTTGTCGGTTTTTTTTTTGTTCATTTATTTCACAAAGACGCCATTGCTGCTTTCATTTCCAGTTACTGCTGGCCTGCAAGTCTTAGTATTATATTCCATACACAAAAAAAGAAGAAGATTAATTTACGCAACATTTACTCCATCTCCCCTGTCATGTTTACTAACTCCAGCAAATTCTATTTATAACTTTCGTACACAAAACACGCATTAAGCGGGCGCTGCTTTGAAACAAGGGCCCTAATTTAGCTTGTCGCGTAAACAATGGCTCAGCATGGAATGGTTGCTGTCAGTAACAAAGTCCCACGGGAGCCGAGACTGACTCACGCTTTCGGGAGATGCGTTAACCAAAAAAAAAAAGACAACCCAACAACTGACGTGCATTTTGCAGAACATCAGTTTGAACCCGTGACGTATTCAACATCCAGTGAAACGCGGGTTTAAATAATTACAGTTTTCACGATCTTGATAAGACAGAACGGTGGAAGAGGGGGGGGGGGGCATGGTTGGTAGAGGTTCGGGGGGGGAACTACCTAAATTTAAAAAATGTTGTTTTTTTTTAAATGAGAAAAATTCAGAGTGCAAGTATAGAGTAATTGTGTGTGTACTCTTAGGTTAGGCAGAGGATTATTATGATTGATGTTGAGGGGGTCACAGTGTGTTTATTTACACTTTGAATACAGCTATTTCAGCCAGCACAGGTAAATCAAATCTTTGACAACTTTAAAAAAAAAAATGTTTTTTTTTTTTCAAACTGTTAATTGGTCTTGTTCATGACAAGATCAATGGTAACAATTGTCTTATATTATAAGTTTAAATGGTAATAAGTGCCCAAAATTATAAGCTTTGCTTTATTCGAAATCACTGGGTTTCACCCACCAGCACTCCCCCACCCCCATTTTGTCTAGCCTACCCGGTTTCCGGATCATTGTAATATGAAGGACTGCGTCCAGGTTGAAGCGATACAAAATGTAAAATTTGGTAAGTGTCCTCTAGGACAGAAAGAAGTTGTTCTTGGGGAGGCATAAACCACAAAGAAATGAGCTTCAACTAGAACACGAATTTTAAGAGACCCGGTTAAAAGAAATAAATTCCCCCACCACAACGGGTGAGGGTGGTTGGTCGTCGAACGAAATAATGACGTCACCAGCACGGAAAGGCTAATGTGTTGGTACCGGGCTAAATATTACTACAGCGATATCTTGCCGGCTATTTATGAAAACACAAAACATTAGTATGACGATCACCGCGAAACATTGTGGTGATATTTTTGTAGCCTTAATAACTAATATTTAGGTGACGATTGGCTCTATTGGAGACTGCAACTTCCTTGTCGCCCAGAGTTATCGTTCATACCGGGGAGTACAAAGAAAGTACAAAGATGGCTGCTCACATGGCGAAAACATTGCGAAAACAGCATTTGAGACGTGGCGAGTTGAAGAAATTGAGACATTTTTACGGGCATTGCACCAGCCGGTATCTAGAAATAAAGCAGAACTTGTAGATCGGGCACGCGGCTTTGTAGCGTTGCGAATTTTGGGGGGAAAAAACGTATGTATCTGAGACATTTTTCTAATTTCTAGGCGAAAAAGATTAACAAGGGCAAAAACCCTTGCTTTTTCAGGAAGTTGCAGTCCTCTATTAGAGCCCCAATAATTATTGTAGGTATTATGTTCTAGGTTGGAATTATATTTATTATAGCAACGGACACTCAAGAGTAAATTTTGCATGAATTTTGCCCCGCCCCCCATCCTTCCGATTCAATTTTTCTCTTACCTAAAAACTTTTAAAAAAACATTTAAAAATTTTTTTAATTACTTTTAATTTAAAATGGTAAGAGCCAAAGTATTCATGAGATGTTTATTTATTAATATTCGCGATGACCTCATTTTTTTTATAAAAAGAATGTAAATAATGATAATTTCCCCCCATCATTTTCCCGATGTATGCAGAATGTATGCGTGAACGAATTTCAAAATATCGAAATATTTCGGTTTTGGCTTCAGTTTTGGCCGAAAGTTATTTTTAACTTTCGGCCTAGTTTCGGTTTTGGCCGAAATCAGAAAATCACTTTAGGTCGGTCTCAAATGTATATATAAAACTGCAAGACACCATTGATTCAGGCATTAGCGTAGAGAATTGAAAAGGATTTTAGCAAGCATGTAAACGTGTCTCACAACCTAAACTCAAAACGTGATCGACGCGTGGCCTTAAGCGCCGTCCCAGGTAACCATCACTATGCGACTTCCCTTGACCATGGAATCTCAGACTGAATCCGGAAATTTGGTTGGACGAAATTTGGTCGCAGGAAAATTGATCTTCTTTTCAGCCGAATTTCCGTTCAACTAAACTTCCATTTGCCTAATTTTTTTTCTTCACAAAACTTACGTTCGCAGAAATTTCCGTTCGACCAAGCTGCCATTAGAGCAAAAGTTGTGTTCGACTAAACTTTCGTTCGACCAAATTTACCGTTCGGCAAAACTTTTGTTCGACCAAACTTCCGCCGATCAATTTTCCGTTGACCAAATTTCTTTCAACTAAATTTCCAAGGAGCCCTCTAAGGCGCAATCGCTTTGAAAACACCAGACAGAAGAATAACAAACATAACTAAATAATAGGATACAAAAAAAGTGAAGTTTTTGAGTGAACGATGGTGATAAGATGAACATGTTGAGCATGTTAGCAGCACTCTTCCAATTGAGCTTGAGTTCAAGGGCTGATAGTGGGGGGCGGGGGGGGGACGACTTTGGCAGCTGTCACGCGTTACGTAATATATAAGCTGTCTGAAATAAAAGTATTTTAAATATTTTCTTTTAAAAAAGGAGATACTAGGAGATCATATTAGCGGCAATTTTACTAATATAATATTGAATCCTGGTGGATTCATTTTGGTGTTCAAGGATAATAAATGAACGACTGCCTTCAAGCTGTGTGAAGAAATCAGAAGGACAAGGTATGTGGCGGCTTGAAATAGAAAGACAGGACATACACAAACAACGAAAAGAACGTTCCGACTAAGAGCCTTCCTCGGCAAGACAGGACAAATGGAGAAATGACAAAAAATCGAAAGTATTTGTAAAAAAATTACAACTTCTGTCAATATCATGAATATAGAGAACTGTTTTAGGGATTATTTTATTTCTGTTCCACAAACACTGAGTTCAACATTCGCCATGCCTAATCCTTTGTTACAAGCGATGGAATCTTGACTCTTTTTCTAGCTCTTTGATTTAACACGCAAGACTGGTGGAATTGTTAGTACGAAAGCAAGAACATGTCAGATGTATCATTCGACAATGTAAACACGCACATACTTCCAGGGCCGCCAAGACATCTGCGGAAAATTTATGAATAGCAACGCACCTGGGTAGACAGCAAAGACTGTTTGTATGGAACCCACAAACATCCCAACAAACCCACCACGTAGCTGCCCCTTGGCGTGTTGTCTTAGCAGCTGGGAAATGCGTTTGAAGAGACGTAAGACTTCTTTCGGTGGGACGTTGGATCTCTCTTTGGGTTTCTGGCTATTGGAAAGAAGACTTTGGTTGGATGTTGCATCTGTCATTGGGTTTCTGGCTATTGTGACGTATTACAACAAAATATTTATACGGTAATTTAGATTTGAAATGTTTTCTTTAGGGGTAGAGCGACACGGCGCCTTTGTTTCTGTGCCGTCGAAAGCATTTCTCTCTAGCATTCTAGTCTAGCATTGCAGTATAACATTCTGTTGCAATATTCTAGCTTAACATTCTCATTTAGCATTCTAGTTTAACGTCCTAGTCTAATATTCTAGTCTTACATTCCAGTTTACAATTCTAGTTTAACATTCTAGTCTAATATTCTAGTCTTACATTCCAGTTTACAATTCTAGTTTAACATTCTAGTCTAATATTCTAGTCTTACATTCCAGTTTACAATTCTAGTTTAACATTCTAGTCTAATATTCTAGTCTTACTTTCCAGTTTAACCATTTCCGTTTAACTTTCTAGTTAATGTTCACTACGCCGAATCAATCAAGAAATATAATAACTAGGGCTGCTAATTAATCGATTAATCGTTACATGTTTTAACGATTATTTTTTTTTAACGATTAATCGACCCATCACTTAACCCATCCCTTACAAATGTACCGGAAGTCTAAAAGTATATATCACTTGAACCAAATAATGTCAACAAACTTGTCTGTTTGCGTAGTTGGTTAAAATATGGCATATGAAGGAGACATTCCAGTGTTATTTCGATTTTCGACAAGTATGTTTAATAAATGTTACTTACGACTTACTTAATTTTAATTTTTGGATCTAATCGAAATTAACTATTAATTAATCGTTTTTTTTTTCAAAAGTTAACTTTTAAATTTAAATTAATCGTTAACAGCCCTAATAATAAACTCAAGATCTAAATACCAACTTCTCAAAAAATTCTAAAACTTCGGACGACTGTCTTTGAGTACGTGATTTGTATCACATCTTGTGCCAAAAGTTAAGACGCTGAAGTTAAAAATACCCGGAGTTACGGGAAGTTAAATATATTGGGGAGTCACGGGAAGTGAAAACATCATGGAGTAAAGGAAAGTTAAAAACGCTTGCTAGTCATGGGAAGTGAAAAATACAAAATACCATGGTGTCTCGGATAGTTAAAACACTACGGAGTCACGGGAAGTTAAATATACTAGGGAGTCACGGGAAGTTAAATTTATGACGGAGTCACTGGAAGTTAAATATACTAGGGAGTCACGGGAAGTTAAATTTATGACGGAGTCACTGGAAGTTAAATATACCAGGGAGTCACGGGAAGTTAAATTTATGACGGAGTCACTGGAAGTTAAACATACTACGGAGTCACGGGAAGTTAAATTTATGACGGAGTCACTGGAAGTTAAGAACACTACAGAGGCACGGGAAGATAAGAACACTACAGAGTCACGGGAAGATAAGAACACTACAGAGTCACGGGAAGATAAGAACACTACAGAGTCACGGGAAGATAAGAACACTACAGAGTCACGGGAAGATAAGAACACTACAGAGTCACGGGAAGATAAGAACACTACAGAGTCACGGGAAGATAAGAACACTACAGAGTCACGGGAAGATAAGAACACTACAGGGTCACGGGAAGATAAGAACACTACAGAATCACGGGAAGATAAGAACACTACAGAGTCACGGGAAGATAAGAACACTACAGAGTCACGGGAAGATAAGAACACTATCGAGTCCCAGAAAGAGACTACAGAGTCGGGTTCTTTGAACGCGCCGCATGTTTATATGACGCCATGCCTTAAAGACGCATTCCTAAGAGAAAATCCATCCCAGACATGTTATACCTTTCTGTCATCTTTTGATTTATGTCTGTTTAATGATAAAAGCAGTCCAAACATATTTCTCATTCTTATCTAAACCAAAAAAAATTTTTGGCTTCTTTTGGGATGAGTGTGGGTTTTTTTTCAGCATGTGAAATAAAATTTACACCGAGAAAAATAAATCCAAGAATTTGTTATTAAAAACCTTTTTTTTAAATTTATCATGATTATGAATTAATCAGAAAAGGTAAAAAAAAAAAGTCATATTCCGTTAGATGAACAATTATAAGACTAACTAAAAAGATATATTATGTCCAATCTGCTCAACTCAAATTATATTTTTAGAGGCATCTGTTTTTCTGTGGCGCTGTTTTGGAAAATGCTGCACGTATTGGTACCCGGGTACCAGAAGTGATACCCGGACACGCATCGCCGCCATTAGCACCCGGGTACCATTAGACTCAATGCTATTCAGATGTCATTTGTAGTAGTTTATTTTAGTAAAACTGAAGACTTAAGATTACAAACGTATAGTCCATTTCATTATCTTTCATTTGGTACCTCATTTGGTCTTACAAACCCAACAATAATATAATTAAATAGATTTTTAATCCCAACCTTTCACTCCTGTTACCCGGGTAACAATAGCCACTTCGTTTGGAAAATAGTTCCACGAAAAAAAATTGAAGTGAAATTCGGATTTGATTGTACATTGGATAAATCATATTTTATTCGAAATAAACAGTACTCGTTTCGTTGCCTTTCTTATAACTAAATTTTTTTCAAACGTCTACGCATAGTTCAGCTATGTTTGCGCTCTGGTGAATTAATTCAATTGTATTCATAACAGTTGAATTCCAAGAGAGAAGAAATTTTTAACTCAAATATAACACTTGGCTCTGATAATGTATTTCAGATTTTTTAAAAATCTAACAATTCTGATTCATGCGTCATTTTAAGTCTTTTATATCACACAACTCATTTGTGTTTGTTCGTCATATCGAGCTGAAACTTGGCACATAGGCTTGCTGCCGAGGACAACACATCGTTTCAAAGTTTCAGCCCCACTCCAAACCCCCAAAATACATGTTTTTCCTGTTTTTCAAATGAGGGTGGAAAAAAAAGGGGGAGGGGGTATTTTAATAATTTGTTAATTGGTTTCGTGTTTTGGTGTGGAGATTAATTGTGTAGCTGTTTCCGTGTGCTTTGTATTTGTGACGTATTTGCGTATGCAGTAAAAAAAAAATTATTTTTAAAGGGGAAAATGAAGGATATATAACTCACACTTACGTCACACGTTGACCCATTTACAGAACCGCTTCTTTAAAAAAGACAAATGAACCTTCAATGAAACAAATGCAAACAAAAAATGCTTTATTCGAGAACAACGTTGTTGTTAAGGGTCGTTGAAATTGTTGGTTCCTTGATCCCCGACGATCCTATAAAGCTGAAGGCCTATGACGACTTGCCCTTGTTTGGAATGAGAGAGCAAAGCTGAGCAACGGACACGTTTTGGAGCAGAGCAATATTTTACTCTTTCATCACACATAAAGTAATCTGAGCCCTAATCACTTCGGTATCAGGTGCTCCCTTCTGGTCTATAGGGGAGGGGGGGGAAATATTTCCAGATTGCACGTTTGAACACATCAAACTAAAAGAGATAAGCGTCGTGTATATGTTAGCTCTGTTCTAATCTTATCCCCAATTTCATGTGATGTTCTGTATATGAAGGCATTTTAAAACATCGCATAGAAATTTTTTTCTCTGCTCTGTAGTCTTTCATTATTTAAAAACATTTTTTTTTAAAATTTATAAATGTTCGGTGGTATTAGACAACTTTGGCTGCAAGTTTAAAAAAATTAATATTTTGGCTGCAAGTTCAATTTCGATATTTTTACTGCTAGTTTAGATTCATTATTTTGGCCTCAAGCTCAGATTCGGTAGTTTTGCTGCTAGTTTAGCATCAATATTTTGGCTGCTATTTCCAATTTAATATTTTCGCTGCTAGGTCAGATTAAATAATTTGACCATTTTTGCTGTTGAGTGGAATTTAAAAGATGTGCCTGGACCAGGATTCCATTTAAATTGTTGGAAGGTGAAGTCCAATAAAAATAAATTGACCCAATTCTTTCTTCGACGACAACAGTAAATATCACTGAAATATTTTGAATGTCCACGTCATTCGTGAGTCCATGTTGCCTGTCATTGAACAAATCATAGTCCACGTCATTCGTGAGTCCATGTTGCCTGTCATTGAACAAAAATATCTTTATTTTAAAAATGTATTCAATCAAAAGTTTCTCACAACTACTGTCCTAGGAATTGTTCTGCTTTAGATACATAGTTTTAAATGTCACTTAATGGAAGGTTTGTGTGGGGCCCATTCAATGGAAGGTTGGGGGCCCATTCAATGGAAGGTTGGGGGCCCATTCAATGGAAGGTTGGGGGCCCATTCAATGGAAGGTTGGGGGCCCATTCAATGGAAGGTTGGGGGTCCATTCAATGGAAGGTTGGGGGCCCATTCAATGGAAGGTTGGGGGGCCATTCAATGGAAGGTTGGGGGCCCATTCAATGGAAGGTTGGGGGCCCATTCAATGGAAGGTTGGGGGGCCATTCAATGGAAGGTTGGGGGCCCATTCAATGGAAGGTTGGGGGCCCATTCAATGGAAGGTTGGGGGGCCATTCAATGGAAGGTTGGGGGGCCATTCAATGGAAGGTTGGGGGCCCATTCAATGGAAGGTTGGGGGGCCATTCAATGGAAGGTTTGTGTGGGGCCCATTCAATGGAAGGTTGGGGGCCCATTCAATGGAAGGTTGGGGGCCCATTCAATGGAAGGTTGGGGGCCCATTCAATGGAAGGTTGGGGGTCCATTCAATGGAAGGTTGGGGGCCCATTCAATGGAAGGTTGGGGGGCCATTCAATGGAAGGTTGGGGGGCCATTCAATGGAAGGTTGGGGGGCCATTCAATGGAAGGTTGGGGGCCCATTCAATGGAAGGTTGGGGGCCCATTCAATGGAAGGTTGGGGGGCCATTCAATGGAAGGTTGGGGGGCCATTCAATGGAAGGTTGGGGGCCCATTCAATGGAAGGTTGGGGGGCCATTCAATGGAAGGTTTGTGTGGGGCCCATTCAATGGAAGGTTGGGGGCCCATTCAATGGAAGGTTGGGGGCCCATTCAATGGAAGGTTGGGGGCCCATTCAATGGAAGGTTGGGGGTCCATTCAATGGAAGGTTGGGGGCCCATTCAATGGAAGGTTGGGGGGCCATTCAATGGAAGGTTGGGGGGCCATGCAATGGAAGGTTGGGGGCCCATTCAATGGAAGGTTGGGGGCCCATTCAATGGAAGGTTGGGGGGCCATTCAATGGAAGGTTGGGGGGCCATTCAATGGAAGGTTGGGGGCCCATTCAATGGAAGGTTGGGGGGCCATTCAATGGAAGGTTTGTGTGGGGCCCATTCAATGGAAGGTTGGGGGCCCATTCAATGGAAGGTTGGGGGGCCATTCAATGGAAGGTTGGGGGGCCATTCAATGGAAGGTTGGGGGGCCATTCAATGGAAGGTTGGGGGGCCATTCAATGGAAGGTTTGTGTGGGGCCCATTCAATGGAAGGTTGGGGGCCCATTCAATGGAAGGTTGGGGGGCCATTCAATGGAAGGTTGGGGGGCCATTCAATGGAAGGTTGGGGGGCCATTCAATAAAAAAGGTTGGGGCCATTCAATGGAAGGTTGGGGGGGGGCATTCAATGGAAGGTGGTGGGGGGCTTTAAATGGAAGGTTGTGGGCCATGCAATGGAAGTTTGGGGGACATTCAATGGAAGGATGGAGGGGGGCATTCAATGGAAGGTTGGGGGGTCATTCATAATACAATGAGCCAATTTTAAAGTTCTTAAGCCATTAAAAAAATGAATGTAGGTGAATAGATCCATTATATAAAAATACTACCAGCTTCTAAAAATGTATGGGAACAGACAGATCGCTCTTGACGGTTCACATAGATAATGCGTGAAGCCGTCTCACTTTTTCACACTCGTCCATTGATAGAGAATTCTTCGCAAGTCATGTGTGAGCGCTTAAGGGGGACAGGGTGATTCTGCAGGGAGAATTAGGAGAGATAGAGGGGGCGAGTACAAGGCCTGGGGTTATACCGTGAAACAAAAGATGGCTGTTGTTTTTTATCCCGCACGTACGTGTAAGGGTTGGGGAGTGGGGGGTTGAGTTCAGACGGGTTGTTGGTACAGAAGAAGTGTTACGTTCTAAGCATAAAAAAAAACGCACAGTCTCAGAGAAGAGCAATACATTCCGTCCTTAAGTCAGGGTCTCGGAGATACGAAAAGTGACAGTTTAGCTCCAGTCGTAGATCTGGAGTCAAGCGTATGAAATCACTGTTGTTATGTTTGGTACGTAAAAGATGTTAGTTAGAGATTATACGTGTAGCTGCATCTACGGTGTTAGATTGTTGTGACGTATTTGGGTAAGTGGAAATGACGTGTCAGCTTAGTTGTTGTTATCAGAGTGAATAGAGGGCCGTGGTTCGTTAGCGTGTTGCTTAGTGTGTTTGGCTGGAACGACTTGATTAGTATTGCATGTAAGTTATATATCAGAGATAGTTAAGTCATTGCTGGAGAATAAACGTTATCGTGCAGCAAACCGGTTGGTGTTTGATGTATCAGTATCAGTTGCTATTGGTTACACTGGCCCGCGGGATGAAGTGAAGGGCATAGCCTAACAAGTAGACATCTATCGTCATGGGTAGATCAACACAAAGACACCGAGATCCTACGGCTCGTCGGGTGATGGTACGAAGAAGTTTTACGTTCTAAGCATAAAAAAACCACAAAGTCTCAGAGAAGGGCAATACATTCAGTCCTGAAGTCAGGGTCTCGGAGATACGAAAAGTAAAATTTTAGCTCCAGTCGTAGATCTGGAGTCAAAGACTCGGAAACCAAACCGATTTCTTTCTGTTACAGTTTCTTGTTAGATGTGTAGGTACTCTTTATGTCAACTGAGATAGTTGTGAAGCAGTTGTTGTGATAGAGATTTTACGATGGCGGAAGAGCCTTGACGTTAGTGATAAAGCAAGTACGGCTTTTAGGGTGTGCGACAAGTGCCCTCGCAAAGGGCGCCGTGGCCATAGGGGCGCCTGGGTCACCCAGTAAATATTTAAATTCCCTTAGTTTATTATAGTTAAGTGTGAACCGCGGGTCTGGGGTCCGGTCTACCATGGCGGATTCCAGGCAGTCATCCTTGACGAACCTATCAATTGAAAATGAAATAGCGAAATCCCTGGATATGTCCAACTTTGCCGAGCAATTTGCTAGTGAAATCCCTGGATATGTCCAACAATTCCGAGCAATTTGCTAGTAGGAAGGCAAAAAAAGACCCTATAAACTAAACAGTCTAAATTAATGTGCAAGTTAAAATGCGTATGGTTTGCTCCATGTATAGCATCATAACACATCCGCCATGTACAGCATCGTAACACGTCCGCCATGTATAGCATCATAACACGTCCGCCATGTACAGCATCATAACACGTGCTCCATGTATAGCATCATAACACGTCCGCCATGTACAGCATCATAACACGTGCTCCATGTATAGCATCATAACACGTCCGCCATGTACAGCATCATAACACGTGCTCCATGTATAGGATCATAACACGTCCGCCATGTATAGCATCATAACACGTCCGCCATTTATAGCATCATAGCACGTGCTCCATGTATAGCATCATAACACGTCCGCCATGTATAGCATTATAACACGTTCGCCATTTATAGCATCATAGCACGTGCTCCATGTATAGCATCATAACACGTGCTCCATACAGAAACAGGCAATGGGGCGCCTAAAGGGTGCTTCGCACCAGTGGCGTAGTGAGGGGGGGTAATCATGCCCCGGGCGCTACTCACAAAGTCCAGCGATAAAGTCTTAACGATTGTAATAGAGCCATAACAATTGGGATAAGACCATAATGAATGTTATACAGGCATAGCTATGATGACAGAGCCAGAGCGAATGGGATAGAGTGACAGGGTTGATCTTTTGCACACAAAAAAAATTTAGTTTTTAGTCATCAATGCAGTGTTAAAATAGATTCCTTAAAACCTTCAACACCAAGAGAAAAAAATCTTACACAATCTCATTGAGCTTCCTGAAACAAATCTAGGGCGTTGGTTGGTGAAAGTTCAGGCCTCGACAGGATAATCCGATTGTAGAAACATTTTGTGAACAGCTGCTCTATTTTTGTACAACAACATTTTTATGCTGATTCATGCACATCGTCTTTTACGCATTTTTTTCCCCCTGACAAGTGTAGCTATTTAAAACTTGAGCGGGTAAGAAATCAAACTTAACTTATAGCGTATCGGCGTTATGTCTGCTTACTGCAATCTGTGTTGCTGGAAATAGCGAGAATCACAAAACCACACACGGAGGGGACAGGGTTTGGAGGTAATTCCGTCAACACGTCCAAACCTAAACGATGTTTGCGAGAACCGTTACAGTCACACACACAGTATCGCAGTTACCATTATCACATATCATGTTAACATCCTTTTTTCCCCTACAATCATAGTTTCTCATACACTGGTTCTCAAAGTAGGGCCTACTGGTATATCCCGATGACGAAAATAGATAACGATGCCAGAATTTAACGCATTTGGGAGGTAAAATTTTACACTGGAAGACAATAAAACAATATAAGTGTACACCACAACACTCGACACCACGGGTCGTGACCCCGTAGAACGTCATCAAGGAGCAGTGGGGTCTACATACAGACGCTTACGACACATCATTAAGCGTTTAGCGGTGACTGCAGAAATGTTTCTATAGTTCTTCAAATAACTGTGCAGCAATTACCACAAGCAGACCGGGCACCCATTAAACCGAGTCCATGCGTGTTTAGCTATGAACGGTCCATAGATCTGTTCAAACGAACCCTATGACATGATTATCTCTACAGATGCGTTCACCAAACACCGTACACATCCAACATCCCGTTGTTCCGGGCAGACGTCGAAGCATTGAGCTCCCTGATGTTGTTGTTTTATGTCACAGGAATCTGACACACAATACATGTTCCATGATTCAGTCGCATCTCCGTTTTATCACACAAACACACGTCTGCTGGTAGTGACAGAACAAAACAGCTAATTATCCATTATTTTTTTTATTCATCTTTAAAAGTATGCCAAGAAAAACGGGAGAGGATACCCCCATCCCACAAAAAAAAAAAAAAAAAAAAAAAAAAAAATGCGCTCTCGCGTGTTCAAGGCCAAATTTTTCTTCTTTTTTACTTAAAGTGCAGACAAAACTTTTTGCCTGATGTTTTCCCAGTAATGTGGAACGAATCTGAATGTTGAGCTGTTTTAATATTTGAACAGTGTACATTAATACATCATTTTGTTTGGATTCTCAAAATCCAACCGTTTTGGAGCAATAGTGAATCGACGGGAATGGAAAGGTTTCACGGCTCGAATTGATTAATTAATTTGGATTGTTTGTCATTCCATTCTTAAGGCGCATCTTTTGAGACCCTACTCTACCCTATGGGGGTCGCCCGACCCTTTCCCATGGGTCACCTAAGACCATCTGAAAAAAAGCATATTTAAACTTGAACAGTTAAAAAATATCAACGAAAATAATTTTGTTGTTGGGGGTCGCCACGACATGAGGAACTGTATTAAAAGGTCGCAGCATTATAAATGTTGAGAACCACAGCTCTACATCAATCTACCGTCATGCGCTAAGTAGTGGTTCTACATTAGACTTAAGAAGAAAATATAGACCACATTCACTTGTAAAACTAAGACAATATTATGTCATTCTTGTGAGTAAAGTTTTAAATTAAACTCCTTTTTTTTCAATTTCTTAACAGAATGGAAGGTTTGATTGACAGCCTGGACAAGAGCAAGTGGCAGGAAGTGTCCCCGGCCAACAAGTCAGGTGAGATTGTTAGTAAATTAAGGACTGTTTCAAGCTGTTTCAAGGAAATAGAAGAACAAGGCATGTTAGTGGAGGTTTGAGATAGAAAGATAGGACAATGAAAGAGAAGAGCGTTTCGACTAAGGCCTTTCTCAGCAAGCAGGACAAATGAAGAAATAAAAAGATATATAAAGTATTTTTAAAAATCTTCACTGTTCGTAATACTCATGTGTTGCCGGAAGTTGGGAATATCAAAACCAAGAATACTTCGACTTCCTGCAATCTTGATTTTTAAAACCCCAACTTCCGGCAACACGCGAACATGGCGGACGCTTAAGCTGTCAAACTACCTTCTATTTATTGTTATCTCTTCATGTGTCCTGCCTGCTGAAGACGGCCCTAGAACAATACGTTCTTTGTTTATTGTCCTTTCTGTTTCAAACTTCCACATACCTCGGTCTACCATGACATTGTTAAGTTCTACAACAGGGTATGTAAACTGTGGTACGTGGGCCATATCTGGCCCACCGGTACTTTTTGCGGTGCCACACCCCCCCCCCCCCCTCCCAAATAAAATAGCATAGAATGGATTTTTTTTATACTTTTAATTAACAAACAATGAATGCATATTGTAAATTTGAGGGTTGTGTATTTAAAAAAAAAATTAAAGGTAGGAATTGGTATCGAATTTTAACGTGTTGATGATAGTATAAAATCATATTTATCAAATATTATATTTTAATATTATGCACAAACTGACAGATTATTATCATTCAGTTAATGACAATTGTCATCTACAAATTTCAGACTGTCACAGACATGAAAGTTGACGTCATTTTCTCTGTAACTCGTTACTAGCTTAGCCACAATTGTGTCAAACGATTCTGTCTGTCTATCGTTCTGTCGGTCTGTCTGTCTGGTCTGTCTGGTCTGTCTGTCTGTCTGGTCTGGTCTGTCTGTCTTTCTTTCTTTCTATCTATCTATCTATCTATCTATCTATCTGTCTGTCTGTCTGTCTGTCTTTCTGTATGTATGTCTGTCTGTCTGTCTGTCTCTCTCTCTTTCTCTTTCTATCTCTCTCTCTTCCCCTAATAATCCATTGAGAGTATTTGTTACAACCGTTACCAAATGAAATTATATATATAGGATAGATTTTCTAAATATCACCCTTTGCATAACATAATCCCTTCTTGTGATGTAAACCTTAGATCGCCTACATCTTTTTTTTTCCTACGTGCTTATGCAACAAAGTCATTAATTTAGCGAAATCCATTTTCGAATTACTTACAAAATTAAGATTAATTGCTACAGGAATGTTAAGACGCACGTGTGACTTATGTTTCAAACGAACGAATTCGTTCCCATGGTAACTAAGAAGCGACTTCCGTTTAACCCTTAGTTGTAGAGTAATTAATTACCTGAAGAAAACGCACTCAAAACGAAATCTGCCTATGACTTAGTCTGGCAACTCGGGGGTGGGGGGTGGGAGGGCGCTTTCCCTCACCTACGCCTCGGGTAGCTGGCGTTAGTCAGGCACTTTTCTCGTCTTGTAATTTAGACAGAAATGTACATCTCGACGAAGTGATAGTACGAGATCAGGAGTTATGAGTGCACGCCCCTTGCTGATGTGACGAACAGCTGAGAATCGTGAGCGAGACACAATTTGCCTTTAAAGTACAAGGGAAACATGTTTTATTTGTTGACTAACTATAATGACCATCAGCATTTACCGTATACATAACAGAGTGTCCTCTTTAATTAACGTGTAAAGATATGTTGGTTGGGGGTGTGGAGGGGGCGCATCTATGATTCCTTCAGTGGATCCAATTAATGATGACCAGTGAGACGGAGAAATTACTATGAAAGCGTTACAATGAACTGCTCCTTCTGCTCCTTCTCAAAAATCGTATTTCAAAAAAACCTCCGACTCAGAATTGCTGGTTACAACTAAGGGGGTGTTAAACGAAAACCGGTTGTTGTTTTTTCACGAACTGGTTATTGTATATCATCATATATTCACAAAAAGAGGTCGGGGGAGGAGGGGGTGAATTTTTTTTAATATCATTCTAAATATATTTTTTTTAAATTATTTATTAATAACATAGGTTTTCAAAAAAAAACCATACAGAAGCCGATAAATGCATAGTAGTATCATCTCCAGTAAAAACGCTTTTATGTTTTCTTAGACATATGCCACGAGACAATCCATATATCCAGTACATGTTAGATATGTGTCACGAGACAATCCATATACCCAGTACATGTTAGATATGTGTCACGAGACAATCCATATACCCAGTACATGTTATTCGGTCATGAACTGAGGGTCTGGTAAATACAAATTATACTCAACTATTTAATTCTAAGAATGTATAGTGACCTCAACTATTGTCGCCACCCTCCCCCCCCCCCCCCCACAAACTACGTTTCCTTTGATTAAAACGATAGAGTCCTGGAACTCTAAAAATATGAAATTGATCTATTAAATTAAGTCAATTTTTGTAAAAAAAAATACGACACTAGGCTAACAACTAATCATATCTGCTTGTCTTTATTTGTTGTTTTTTTAAACGTCATCAAGTATACATAAATCATACATGCAAGTTATTATAAAGATTAACGATTATGAAAAGCTGTATGCAGGATTTATTAGTTACTCTGGCAAGAACATTAGGTACAAGTATGTTTATGAACATACTATTTTCCTTTGTTTCATTGGTAAATGTTTTGTCCTATGTGACATATTTTGTGTTTCAAATTTGTATAAATCCCCACCCCCCACACCCCCCCCCCCAATAAACAAACCCATTGTATTCTCAGTACCCCACTGCTTGCCACGGCTTGCAGTGCTCAAGTACAGAAAGGTCACCAAATGTATTTCCCCCCAAAACTCATCTGTTCAATCGAGTGCAGATGACAACTAGCTGTTTGGGATGGATTTCGCAATGCTTTCAGATGCGTTTATAATGTGCAATACGGTAATGCTGTGATAGTGTGCTAGACGTTTAGTTTTGTTTTTGTTTTTTTTGGGGGGGATTGATGTCAAAGGCGGGTTTAGAAGTATTGCAATATTACTAGTTGAAACCATGGCGGACAGTAGGAAACCTTGGGTCAAACAGATGTTTGAACTCATTCTTTCGTTGCTGTCCCTTGGACCAGGCAATGGACATCAAGATGTTTGTGCTAATGTTGTCTTTGCTGTCCCTTGGACCAACCAATGGACATCACGATGTTTGTGCTAATGTTGTCCTTGCTGTCCCTTGGACCAATCAATGGACATCACGATGTTTGTGCTAATGTTGTCCTTGCTGTCCCTTGGACCAACCAATGGACATCAAGATGTTTGTGCTAATGTTGTCTTTGCTGTCCCTTGCTGTCCCTTGCTGTCCCTTGCTGTCCATTGCTGTCCGTTGCTGTCCCTTGCTGTCCCTTGGACCAACCATTCTCGTTACAAATTACGCCAGTCGCACAAAACATTCCGCCACTTCAAATAAAGTTACTATCAAACCCCGCCCCCCCCCGGCACCCCCACACACACATACTTGTTCTCGTATCCGGAAATTTGATCGAAAGAAATTTCGTCGACGGAAAATTGATCGACGTAATTTGATCGAACGGAAATTTGGTCGAATCGTTTTTTTAGTTTACACGTTAACATTTTGCGCCAAATTTCTTTTTGAACGCATTACTTTGTTTTACTATATAGTATAGTACGTTCAAAAAGAAATTTGACGATAATTTTAACGTCTTAACTGAAAAAAAGATTCGACCAAATTTCCGTTCGATCAAATTACCGTCGATCAATTTTCGCCGATGCTCAAAACTGCTGCGCGGCATCTGTGAGGTAGCTGCGCGGCCGCACAGCTTAAAGGAAACATTGGCACTGTGTTATAAGTTGTTATGACCAGAGCGAATACCTCAAGGGACATCGATACCACTGTGTTATAAGTTGTTATGACCAGAGCGAATACCTCAAGGAACATCGATACCACTGTGTTATAAGTTGTTATGACCAGAGCGAATACCTTAAGGGACATCGATACCACTGTGTTATAAGTTGTTATGACCAGAGCGAATACCTCAAGGAACATCGATATCACTGTTATAATTTGTTATGACCAGAGCGAATACCTCAAGGAACATCGATACCACTGTGTAATGTTTCCTCTAAGGTTTGCTGGTTCGTGTGCAAAATCATACAGCTGTGTGCAAAGTTTTACTTTGCAGAGTGCAGCGTATCTGTTCAAATTGATTTTTAAAAAAATTTGCTGCGCCGATGCTCAAAACTGCTGCGCGGCATCTGTGAGGTAGCTGCGCGGCCGCGCAACTTAAAGGGAACATTGGCACTGTGTTATAAGTTGTTATGACCAGAGCGGATACCTCAAGAAACATCGATACCACTGTGTTATAAGTTGTTATGACCAGAGCGAATACCTCAAGGAACATCGATACCACTGTGTTATAAGTTGTTATGACCAGAGCGGATACCTCAAGGAACATCGATACCACTGTGTTATAAGTTGTTATGACCAGAGCGGATACCTCAAGGAACATCGATACCACTGTGTTATAAGTTGTTATGACCAGAGCGGATACCTCAAGGAATATCAGTTAGAGGGGGTTAACTACTAATCATCTTTCGAAGTCCAAGAAGTCACATTTCACTTATTTTATTTATAAATAACACCACATATAATACGGTTCACATCTGGTGAAAAATGAAATGTTGATTAAATACATTTCGGTCATATTACATCCATTTCGTTTAGAAAATAGCATTTGCCCACTCTTCCATCTGCTTCTTCATGCAATGCAACACGGCAGCTATGGTTGTTCCTCGTGATCTATCTTTATATCTATGTATCACAGCTCTGATACGAAATAGCGCTTGTTGCTCAACTGCAAATTAACATCAAAAAATCATTATGTCACATAAAAGAATATGTTTATTTGGAATAAATTGTGTATACCGCAGTGCAAGGGCGGAACTACCTGGATAAGAGCTATTTCCATCTGGCTTCTTACATATTTGTTATTCTTGATTGTATTTTAACCTTCTATTTATAAATATTTTACTATTTCTGATGATGTCTAGGGTAAACCCCACTTTTATCGATGGACTATGTAAACATTCTTCTTCTTCTATATCTTAGGGACCCACGATCAATTTATTGATCATTATGGCTCCTCTGAATGTAGATGGGATTTGCAAAGTTTCTGTGCCTGGTGTTGATGAGGATATTTCACTGGTTACAAGAGTAACTAAGTAAGGGTATCATGCACTGGGGGCTGGAGGGCCTGAGGCAATAGATGCACATACGATCATTCCGTTATTGATGCGTACTGTAAACCTCCTACCGATGAAAGGAGCCTATGAAACAGCGCTGTCGCCTTAAGGTAATTGTAAACTTTTAGAACCGTCGATAACGGCAACACTAGACTGACGCTGTCTCGTCCGGTACTTTGATATATTCCACGACTGGTGTAGCGGGTTGGGGGGGGAGGGGGGTTGTGTGTTTTTTCAACGGAATTCCAAGGGAAATTACCCAGCATTTTGGTAATTGTCTTATTTCTTTCTTCACCTTTATTGTAGAGTATTTTCTAATGCTGTCTGCTGGTGCCAATAAAAACACACTCTCCCGAATTGGCTGATTGTGCGGATTCTCGGATTAGTGTGTAAAGGGTTTTCCCGTTGCGCAGAAAACGACCATTGAAACCCAATGATTACGCAGTTGCACTGTCTTATAGGGCCTAAAACTGTAGGTTTTGAACCCACATTACATCTTACACTAACTAAATTTGCTCATATTGCTGACATGCAATTATTTGTTTTGTTAAATCCTTTAGAGTTACTTCGCTGCTGTTCGTCGGTGACTGACTGACTGGCTGACTGACTGGCTGACTGACTTACTGGCTGACTGGCTGACTGACTGACTGACTGACTTACTGGCTGACTGACTTACTGGCTGACTGGCTGACTGACTGACTGACTGACTGACTGGCTGACTGACTGACTGACTGACTGGCTGACTGGCTGACTGACTGACTGATTGATTGACTGACTTACTGATTGAATGACTTACTGGCAAACTGACTGGCTGACTGGCTGACTGACTGGCTGACTGACTGACTGGCTGACTGGCTGACTGACTGACTGACTGGCTGACTGACTGACTGACTGGCTGACTGACTGATTGACTGACTGATTGACTGGCTGACTGACTGACTGACTGATTGACTGACTTACTGGCTGACTGGCTGGCTGACTGACTGACTGATTGACTGACTGATTGACTGACTGGCTGACTGACTGATTGACTGACTGACTGATTGACTGACTTACTGGCTGACTGGCTGACTGGCTGGCTGACTGACTGACTGACTGGCTGAGTGACTGGCTGACTGACTGGCTAACTGACTGACTGACTGACTGGCTGACTGACTGACTTACTGGCTGACTGGCTGGCTGACTGGCTGACTGACTGGCTAACTGACTGACTGGCTGACTGGCTAACTGGCTGACTTGCTGGCTAACTGATTGACTGACTGGCTGAGTGACTGGCTGACTGACTGGCTAACTGACTGACTGACTGACTGGCTGAGTGACTGACTGACTGACTTACTGGCTGACTGGCTGGCTGACTGACTGACTGATTGGCTGACTGACTGGCTGGCTGACTGACTGGCTGAGTGACTGGCTGACTGACTGACTAACTGACTGACTGACTGACTGGCTGGCAAAATCATCGGACGGCTAGTTGACCCAGTACCCGTCAAGCTATCAAGTTGACACCTCGTACAAAGACTCCTTGCCGATCACAACGCATTATTTCAATTTTCATCCCCTCGCCAAAATGCCAAAACATGAGCTTTCCCTGTTTTTCTCGGGGAACATCAAGGAACATTGCCTCCTGATCACTGCGCTAAATGAGATTCTTTAAAAGAAATATTACACGTGTGTTTGTTGCTTTTTTTTTTCTGAAATACTTGGTGAAATAAATCTGCGGTGTAAAAGCGGGCGGGTCATTATAGTATTAATAAAGTACAGGTGCGTGAAAAAAATGTGCGATTGCTCACCTGGGGTGAGGGGGGAGAGCTCTAATTAAGATTCATTATAAATTGTGTTACTTGTATGCATGTTTTGTCAAATGTTAGCCCCACCCTGCATTGCTCGATATTATATTTTGTAAAGGATTTGTACGGACAACTTTGTTTTTAAGGGTTGCTGAATATAATTCTGAGAACACGGTCTTTTCCCGGATAACTACCAATTCCCACTTTTGATCATAGGACACGCAATTTTATTTGAATATACTGGTCCCAACCTCAAGAGGAAGCAACACAGCCAATGCCCAAGTTGTCTCGCTCTACCATTTCCTACCGACAACGGGAACGCAGTCCGTCACATAGTATTCTGTATATTTGAAGAGGAGCGCCATATCTCGATCATGTGGATCAGCGGTTCTCAACCTGTGGGTCGTGACCCATTTGGGAGTCGCCTAAGACTATCGGAAAACACATGTACTCAAAAGTTATGAAGTAGCAACGAAATTTTGTGATTGTGGGTTGCCAAAACATGATGAACTATGCTAAGGGGTCGCGGCATTAGGAAGGTTGAGAACCACTGATGTAGATCCTTTTATTTTTCAACGTCATATTTAATATGTTTACATAGGTTGAGGGGGCCCCAGTGTTAAACGTTTAACTCGACTTAGAGAGCCCGTAAAGAGGCCAGGACCAAAAGGTGTCATTTAATTTACCACTCAATTTAAAACATATCAAAGTCATATAAATGAATGGCCAAGCTTTAAAACCTAAAAGGTGATTAAGGTTACATAAATATCCCAGGGAACATTTCAAAGAGGCCCCCATGTTAAATGCTATAATAATTAAATGGAGTCCCCGCTTACCTAATTGTGTTTGAACAAACTTGAAAAGGCCCCTGCTAATTCTAGGAAACTAAATATTAAATGTGGACAACTCAGTTCCCTGTTTCCGATAGTTTATTTAGTCTGTAATAGGATTTCAAAAGAAAAATAGTTAAAGATCCATACTTAGCATTATTGATAAGAAAAATCAAAGTACAGATTCAAAGTAATTTTTAAAAGCTATAAGTTGTTTGACAGAGGAGTGAATAGGGTGCATCAACCAAATCCCCAGAGTAAAACGGCCTAACACAGACACAAAATTCAACAGAGAGACAAAAAATTAAACTAAATGAACCAATCATCTGTTTTCATTGCAGACGGCTACCAGGAGTACCACATCAACCCCCACGCCCACAAGAAGCTCGAGAACAACACCTTCATCTACATGATTGACAACGACAACGTGGACCCCAAGAAGGTCCTCCTGGAGAGCGCCAACAAAGACCCCATCAAGGCGGTGTCCCTGCTGGAGATCAAGCTCAGCGCGGACGGCACCAAGATCGTCGGCATGGACCTGGACGGAGACATCGTAGAGTTAAAGTAGACTTGACCAGTCTAAGATTATGTTTACATTAAATGACACTTTAAACAAATTTGATCTACAGATGTCAATAAGTTTTTTTTTATTAACGAGTAACTCAATGGGGCACAGTCTTTTGTCATGTAAAGAAAACGCCAACCCCGATCTTGATCCTTCCCATCAAGTCAAAGAGCTGACCTAGAATTTGAAGATCTTATTATATAGCCAATTTGGTGAATTTTGTAAGATTTTATTTTCCTATTACTATTAGAATATTTATGATTTTGAAATTACTTCATTTCTTTATTTTTTTTATTATTTTGTTAGTAAAATTCAAATAAATTTAGAAGATGTATTTTTAATTTCATGTCCTACTACAATGAACTGTTCTTTCACAAAGTGTAGCCAAAAACGAACAATTTTTTTTTTAAATTGTCAATTTCATTATGCAGATAACACATTGTCCTATTTGAATACCCACTTCTCAAAAAATGTGCCTTAGCAACTTACCAGTAGACCGACATAACAATTCAACCGTTCCCAGCCCCAACCCCTCAATTACACGAATGGAGTTCGCCATGACACATTTTTTTCCCTCTTCAGCCCAGTTTTTGACCAAAATGTGGTTATTCGAGCTATATTTATGCATGCATGTTTCTCCTTGATAAGAATTACATTGTTTTTCTTTGTGCGTCAAATTTTGAGTCCCATTAGTACCAAATAGGCATATCAATCAATATTACGATGATAAATATTTATATAATGCCCCTCCCCCATTCCATGCCTTCTCACCCCTCCTCCTCCATCAGTGAGAAATGCATTATCCTGACTATCACCCCCCCCCCCAAGCATCCCCCTCTTCTCCCGATGATAAACGGTTCTCGTCCATTTAATGTTTGGGGTGTCAATATTGTGTGTGTGAGTGTGTAGTTCAAATATTCTCTACTGGTGTATTCAAGGGAGACAATTATCTAATATGGTACGTAATATATATAAGAAACGGTTCATGCCCTTAAATACAATATTACCCACAATGCGTGATTTCTTGCATGTACGAGTTGATCACATTATCCATGTCTGGGGGGTTTGCTCCCTCTTAAAAGCTCAACAGCTGACCTGATCCGAATTTAGATATTTTAACCGATTTGATGTTATTAATCATTTCTTAATTTTTCTCATCAATATCTACTTAATATATTACTATTTAAGTGTTAAAAAATAAAATAATAAGTTACATAAAATAAATAGAACTATTAATTCTCATTCAAGGTAAGTAATCCACTTTGGAAATTTGAGAAATATCACAGTTACCTTTCTTGTATGATGGTTACGCGTCATTTTAAATGTGAATAACTGTAAATTTGACGTACACTCAGCCAGCTGCATTTATTACCAAAAGGCAAAGAGAAGGCAATGTTATTGGTTTCAGGCACTGATCTGTCCTATGCTTTAACCCTTTGCGTGTTCTTCCATCGTTTCGTTATTATTTGGATGCATTACTACGCACATTTGTGTACACGTCGCCCAGATGTGCTTTCTGGGCGTCGCGCAAACAGACATGACGTCATTTGGACCTGTCATTCAAGCATTTGACTGGCTGATGAGACGGAGCGGTTCCAAACGGGAGAAACAAACCAAAGGTGACACCACAACAATCTGTTGTTGTTTTTTTTAAAGTGTACACCACATTCTTATTAGCTGTTTATACAATAATAGCGTGTGCAGTTCTTCATGACGTCACTCACGCTAACCGTGACCTCGCGCTGCGCATCACACACCCCGCCCTCTTATGACGTGTACACACTATTTATGTTTTCTTTAAATTCCTCTCCGAGGCTATGGTGTGTCCTTGCCATTCCATGGTAATGACGTCATCAATCGGGGGTGCATGTTTCAGGATTGATAACTGTAATAAAATGCGCTTTTTACTTTTAACCAAAACTCTGTTTGTTTTGTTTTTTTTAATTTGTTTGTTATCGTTATTATTTTGTCTTTTTAATTATTATTTTTTTGTTGTTGTTTTGTTTTTACGTTGCCATATTAAGACTTTTCTCATTTCACAAGTATTTAAGTTTTAAGTGATAGAATGAACATAGCAGAAAATGAAGTTTCAACAAACTACACAATATCCATTTATTTTTATTTTTTCAATTAGCAATCTCACCAATGTTCACAAATGAGAGGTAAAACGAAAAGCCAGCAAACATGGGAGATTTCTAGCCTTTGTTGCTATAATAAACAATTTCTTATCAAACTCTAAAATATCAGTCAGCCATCATTGAATCAATACAACTCCTCGTCAACCAAACTGTTTAGTTTGAAAGATTTGCTATGCACAAAAAATATATAACTAAAACAACATAGATGTCCGACAGTACTAAATAGTCTTTAAACTGTACTAAATAGTCTCTAAACTGTACTAAAAAGTCTCTTAACATTATTAAATAGTCTCTAAACAGTATAGTTAAGCAAAATGATATTTTTAAAAAAAACATATACAATAAAAGCTTTTTTTGCATGTGAGTGAAGCAAATGAAAGTTAGACATGTGAGTGAAGCAAATGAAAGTTAGACATGTGAGTGAAGCAAATGAAAGTTAGACATGTGAGTGAAGCAAATGAAAGTTAGACATGTGAGTGAAGCAAATGAAAGTTAGACATGTGAGTGAAGCAAAACAAAGTTAGACATGTGAGTGAAGCAAAACAAAGTTAGACATGTGAGTGAAGCAAAACAAAGTTAGACATGTGAGTGAAGCAAAACAAAGTTAGACATGTGAGTGAAGCAAAACAAAGTTAGACATGTGAGTGAAGCAAAACAAAGACATGAAATGTCTACAATGACCTTATTTATTTGATGATTACAATAAACTAAAACTCTAAATAAAATAAGTTCGTGTCAGTAGGTTTATTTATGAGATTCAACAACCATTAAATAAGGTGTAAAGGGGGGGGGGGGGTATTTAACCAGAAGGGCTCACGTTCTCGTTGGTCGCTTGAGGCAGGGTCAAGGGTCAATGGATTGCTGGAAGACCCAGAAAAATCTGGTTTATTTGCATTGTTGTTTGCATTTAATAGAATGGATGGTGCGGGAAACATGTTTTGAAATCGGAAAAGGTGGGGGGGGGGGGGGGGTCAAAATGTAAAGAATCCTTGTCTTAGTTGAAAAGTCAAATCAATTAAGACAATAAAACCAAGTCTAGCCGTAGAGTAAAGAGGAAAGAATCGGTGTTTTGAAAGTAGATTAAATTTAATTTAGTCAGTTGCCCATCTGCAGTTAAGATAAGATTGCACATCATAGCTACGGAACTGTTAAAGGATTATTACTGTTACTAGCTATAGCGCGTCAAACAGTGGTGGCCACATTAAGTGAACTTCTCATCTACTAAAGTTACTGGACGGTAACATGAAGTTACTAGCTACAGTGCGCCAATCAGTGGTGGCCACACTAAGTGAATTTCTCATCTACTAAAGTTACTGGATGGTAACATGAACTCAAGTAACGAAATGAATGAGATACCCAATTAGATTTCTCCCCCCTCCCCAAACCCCACTGGCTCGCAACCGCACATTTATTTCACGCCCCTGGTCTGCATAAATATTCTAATGTCGCAACCCCTTATCTACCACAGATTTATAGCATCATATTTAAATTGAGATTCTTTCCGTAAGATATTACGCTGTAAACGAACTTGTGGTTTTTTAAAGAATCTCATTTAGCACAGTTATCGGTTATTTTATTTAATGAAATCAGCGCCACCTGGCAGAGTTAGTGACATTGTTTTATAGAGAAATATGAATTTGATGAAGAGAGCAATTGGAACATCATATTTCTCTAGATAATTATTACAAAAGTTGATATTGATCAGTCAAGTAGCTAAAGTGTGTAACGCCCGGGACAGTTAATGATCTTAGCGCCCCCACTCACGAACATGTCAAAACCCAGCGAAGACACCTTAAGCAAACCCCAAATTTATTTGACACTTTTGATCTTAAATGTCACACCCACGGAGTGCCGCCAAAGGTGGACACGCCCTTTCCACTCCTACTTCCTCTGCACATGATATGAACTTAACAAAAATCAAAAATGGCTACACATCGAATTTGCATAATTTGACCACAATGGGTAATTTATCATCTTATGGGCTCACTTGGTCTTCGTGAATCTTTAGATTCAAATAGGGCTAGTCATTTTTCTAAAACCAGAAACATCACACCGCATTACGCCATGTTACTATTTTTAGACAAGGTTTTCGTAAAACATGGCTTCTAGCCAGGGCCGGATTTACGATTTTAGGGGCCGTAGGCCAACAAAAATTTGAGGCCCCATTTTGAAAAATAAAAAATATTTCTAAGTTTTAATTCAAAAATATATTTTTTTTATACACCTCCCAATTTTGAGGCCCCTTATTTAGCGGGACCCCTAGGCCACGGCCTAATCGGCCTGTCTGTAAATCCGGCCCTGCTTCTAACAATGTATCCCCGCATATATTTATCAGTTACAATGTATTTCGTAAAATACAGTTGTAAACGCGTTATTGTCTAGTTAAAGACCCACTATGCCGGCTCATATTGACGTAGAAGTGCCAAAAAGATGTTGAGAGATGGGCCGAAATGGAATACCAGAATGTTTTATTAGTACCTTAATGATATTGTCCAAACTGTATGCCCGGATTTTTCTATTAATATATTTCGGCAAGTAAATTACAAACCCTATTGCGACGCACTCACTCGCTTCTATCCGACAAGTCCTTCAAAAGCTTGAGCTGAAGTTGAAGTAAATACATATTCTTAAGGACCCGTTGGCTGTCACGAAAATCATCATCATATATGATAATGTTTCGAGTACATTGTTGAAGTTTCAATTGACCTCTTCCTTGATGCCGAACCTGAGAATCGCTGAAAACAGGGCTGCTATGGGTGCCTTGGGGATGTAGAGACCCTTTACAACAACACAATCCTCCCAACACGTTTCTCCTTTAGAGGCAGACCTTCGCCGTTCAACTTTATCGTGAAGTCACCAGAAGTCGGGATTTCCGGCAAGCTGGTGCGCACTTCCGAAGACTTTTTCAGACCTCGGTGCATGAGAGTGAGCGGTGCCTACGATGACAGAGACTAGACAGATGGCTGTGACCACAAGTCCGAAGAGATACTGGTTGCACAATACAATTCGGAGATAAAGGTGTGAAAGTGATCCCGTCCAGACTGGGGTGTCCCGTTGTGCGCCTCTCATCGGAACTAAACTAAATGTCGCCCGAATTGGGACGTAGTTGCCCGCTATGAAGACCGTGATAAAACTTATGACGATTTTAACCTTCCTCGCATTTGATTTGATGTTGAAAGTTAAAGGCAGAGTCGCGCAGAGACATCTCTCGATGGAAATGACAAGGGTAAACCCTGAAGATAGGTCTGATGATAAACAACGAATCCATACAAAGATATTGATAAGCGCTTCGGTTTCGAACCCTGCCCGCAGAAAACCACCTTCCAGTGGACGTGATGCTGATGGAAAGAACGTTTAAATTTGTGGAGAAATCGCAAACGGACAAACACAATAACGAGAAGTTTGTGCGTTGTCCCGATCCCTGCGATGCGAATACGATTATTTTAATCGTGTTGGCCACGATACCGAAGCCGGCAAGACAGGAAGACGTTACGAGCACCAACCAGAGTTCAAAGAAACACTCAGCCATATCGGCAATCAGACCGTCTGTGACTCGTGACACTGTTACGTTGAGGTGTACCATAAGAAATGCTGACCAGCGACCACGGTAATGCCTTGAAATTCTGAACTGGAGAATTTAAAATGTAAAATTAGTTTGCTTGTTTTTGTTTGTTTGTTTGTTCGTTTCGTTTCTTTGTTTGTTTTCGTCTTGTTTTTGTTGTTGTTTTCTGTTGTTGTATTTTTGGTTCTTTTTATGATATAAACAAATAAATGAAGAGTCGACGTGGTATATTATAAAAGACAAGACCTACCCGGACTTAGCATTTAAAATAACACATAACTTCAGTTTCTACGCCTATAGGACGTGTACATTCTGACTGTGTTGTATGTGGCTTCATTACGTTTATTAATAGTCGAAGGCAGTAGTTGACAAATGGCGACTCGCAAGTCGCATGCGGCTCTATAGCGACTCGAGTGCAGCTCGGCCAGTCAAAATTTTTTTAATCGACCTTTCTGCTGATTGTTGGCTCTTTTTACTAATGAGTTTGCCGATTACTGGTCTAAGGCCACGTTTACCAAACCTTAAAGGTTAGAAGCCCGGTGGCTACATTTGCCCAACGTTCAATGGTGGCGGACCGGTGAATACGTTTGCCAAACTTTACAGGTTGGAGGACCGGTTGATAAGTCTCCTAGAATCACCAGGTATCAGTGGCACACTGCTTAATTAATGTTATATTTTTACTTCATCCATTTTATACTGAATAGGTCATAAAATAAATTCAATCAATCCGCCTTCTATCCATGCCAGCGGACTTGATAAATCCAATATCATTTAATTCTAGCGGTTAAAATGTCCTATGGCTGTTTAAATAACATTTATTCAGGTTTTTGTCTCGTTGTGCGGTCTGGCGTTATAAAGCTCCCGGAACGGAGCCCATTGTGCGGTCTGGCGTTATAAAGCTCCCGGAACGGTGCCCGTTGTGCGGTCTGGCGTTATAAAGCTCCCGGATCGGTGCCCGTTTGCAGACCACAACTTTTCCAAATATTGATCCAAGGATGATTTCTTTAAACGAACATTAGCCAACATGGTCTTTACAACAGAAGACATTGGCCAACAGGGACTTTATTGCAGAAGACATTGGCCAACATGAACTTTATTACAGAAGACATTGGCCATCATGAACTTTATTACAGAAGACATTGGCCAACATGGGCTTTAGTGCAGAAAACATTGGCCTACATGAACTTTAGTACAGAAGACATTGGCCAACAGGGACTTTACTGCAGAAGACATTGGCCAACATGAACTTTAGTGCAGAAGACATTGGCCAACATGAACTTTAGTACAGAAGACATTAGCTAACAGTTTACTGCAGAAGACATTGACCAACATGATTTTTTATGCAGAAGACATTGAACAGCATGAACTTTTATATCGAAGACATTGACCAACATATTTTCCCAGCCGACATTGGCCAACCTAAAATGTAGCTAAAATGAAATAGGAAAAAACGCATATTTTTAGAGGTCATTTCTCAGCGTGATAACACGTTACTACAAAAGGGTGCGGATAGTGTACAATAAAAATGTTGTTAAAACTTTTTGATTTAAACGGCATGATACGCTAGACAAGGTGAATAACTCCAGGCCTCCCCATTAGAAGTTGAGCTTGCATGTAAGACGCTATACGATCACTGCATGCCTCACCGTTCTTTGTAACAGCCGCATAACACAATGACGTGCATCTCCTGTCACACAGGACGCACTGTAGACACGGCGACGCAAGACATGGCTCCAGATGCCAGACTCCTGCCGTTGTTACGACGACGATAATGTGATTTTTTTCTTCCTTTTGTCTCAATATCTTATCTTCTGTTGACGCAAATTTCAAATATGTACATTCAAATCCAGTTGGAATATTTTGTTTTTTCTTATGTCTAAACTACTAAAACCATTATGTTAACATGTAGTCAATAAAGCTAAATTATTAACTACGGTATGGTTCTGTATTTTGTTTGCGATATGACATAGGAAATTGTATGTATTTAGTGTGGATAATTTGGCAAACTTCATTTCCAAGTTGTTGTATTTTAGATCAAACCAAACGGTAGCACCATCTGCCCGTATCCGGAAATTTGATCGAAAGAAATTTGGTCGATGGAAAATTGATCGACGGAAATTTGTTCGAATGGCAATTTGGTCGAATCGTTTTTTAAATTTATACGTTAAAATATTGCGTCAAATTTCTTTTTGAACGCATTATTATGTTTTACGATATAGTATAGTGCTTTCAAAAAGAAATTTGACGAAAATTTTAATGTCTGGACTGAAAAAAAGATTCCACCGAATTTCCGTTCGATCAAATTACCGTCGATCAATTTTCCGTCGACGAAATTTCTTTCGATCGAATTTCCGGTAACCCCATCTGCCGTGCCACGTCATGTTACATTTCAAATTACTTACAAGGAAAGTGAGTTTTATTTCATTCATTTAGAGGCTGTCAGATTTCTCCCGACCTTACGCGCTGTTCATACTCTTCAGTCCTAACAAGATGATTCAAAATCTCTGTGTTACATAAATGGCTAGTCTAAACTTTATCAGCTGGTTTCAAAACATGTCTAGCGAATTCCAGCTCTATTATATGAAAGAAAATTTTGCCCCTTCTTGTGTTTTAAAAATGGAGAAAAATCGTATACTTATATATTGTAAGAACCAAGCGAGATAATTTTGATATAATGTATCGGAAATGTCTTACAAATTTTATTTTTTATGTGTTATTTCAGATCCCAGCATTTTTTTAAAAATTTGTATTAGAAATTTTTCATTGCAAATATAGGCCATTGCCATTAAAATTACATTTATTGTCGTATGGCAATTCCAAGATATCTGCCCACATCTTAATCTTAATGTTTTCTTTGCAACATAAATTTGATATATAATTGTGTTTATGTTTAGTGTGTTGGCCTTAAAATTTAAGTTTAACATTTTTTATTTTTTACAAATCAAATTGTATCTTTATGATGATAACTGTGGTTTAAATGTAGATCATAAACATAGACCACCGCCAATATTCCACCCATCATAGCAAGAGCTTATAGTCCATAACATAGCGATTCTCAATATGTGGGTCACGACACCTTTGGGGGTCGAATGATCCTTTCCGAGGGGTCGCCAAAGACCATCGGAAATCACATGTATTGGACAGTTAAGAAGTAGCGACAAAAATAATTTTGCGGCTGGGGGTTGCCATCACATGAGGAACGGTATTAAGGGGTCGCGGCATTACACGTCTACCCCTTCAACGTGAAAAGCTTTTAAAAATCTAATCCACATGTCGTAAAATGATAGTTGCGCTTATCACGACCATTGCGCATTCACATACAGATTCATGGAGCGTTGCAGAGAACCTGCTCCTCACATTAAATTTCAGAAACTATGACATTTTAAAGTATGAAGTTTTGTAAAGGGTTCTAATCAGGGATGGGCGGACGAATCGATGGAGTCAGATGTTAACAGAAACGATTAGTCCGTTTGGCTGGTGCGTAAGCTCTTAGGCTTAAAAATAATGTAGTGCTTTCTAGAATATGTGTATGCGTGTTCCTCTGACATACATTTATTGAAAGTTTAATGCGAGCAACAAAAAAACAACTTTTTTTACCTATATCTTTTAGAGTTTTAGTATTCAATTTTTAAAAATATTTTAAATTAGTATATAATCTAATGCTAATACTGTCATAGCTGTAGCTTAGCGGTACGTTAGCTTGTAAGTTAGCGGCTATGTTAGCTTGTACGTTAGCGGCAATGTTAGCTTGTACGTTAGCGGCAATGTTAGCTTGTAAGTTAGCGGCTATGTTAGCTTGTACGTTAGCGGCAATGTTAGCTTGTAAGTTAGCGGCTATGTTAGCTTGTAAGTTAGCGGCTATGTCAGCTTATAAGTTAGGGGTTATGTTAGCGTGTAAGTTAGCGGCTATGTTAGCTTGTAAGTTAGCGGCTATGTTAGCTTGTAAGTTAACGGCTATGTTAGCTTGTAAGTTAACGGTTATGTTAGCGTGTAAATTAACGGCTATGTTAGCTTGTAAGTTAGCGGCTATGTTAGCTTGTAAGTTAGCGGCTATGTTAGCTTGTAAGTTAGCGGCTATGTTAGCTTGTAAGTTAGCGGCTATGTTAGCTTGTAAGTTAGCGGCTATGTTAGCTTGTAAGTTAGCGGCTATGTTAGCTTGTAAGTTAACGGTTATGTTAGCGTGTAAATTAACGGCTATGTTAGCTTGTAAGTTAGCGGCTATGTTAGCTTGTAAGTTAGCGGCTATGTTAGCTTGTAAGTTAGCGGCTATGTTAGCTTGTAAGTTAGCGGCTATGTTAGCTTGTAAGTTAGCGGCTATGTTAGCTTGTAAGTTAGCGGCTATGTTAGCTTGTAAGTTAGCGGCTATGTTAGCTTGTAAGTTAGCGGCTATGTTAGCTTGTAAGTTAGCGGCTATGTTAGCTTGTAAGTTAGCGGCTATGTTAGCTTGTAAGTTAGCGGCTATGTTAGCTTGTAAAAAAAAGTCCATATAATTGCTGGGACGTTTGCTGGTATGGTAGCGGGTATGATAGCATGTATGTTGTATGGTATCCTAGCCTGTATGAACCCAACTTATTAGTCTGTAAGTAAGTTAGTATGTGTGCCTGATTTTATGCCGGTGTCTCTTCCGGAACGTAAGTAGTTCCACAGAAATCGAATAAGGCATTAATGAATTTGAATTGTTATTAATTTTTGTCTTATCAAAATGACCCAACGTATTGCCACACAGATAAGCATTTCATTCTTAAATGGCAACTGGACATGGTATGTTAAGATTTGGTACGTTAGATCCATACGGCATACTGGGAGGAACGGAGCAGAGATGTGGGACGTTTAGAAAATTGAAAATCACCGGTGATCATGATATGGTCTGGATGATATTTGCATGACAGCTGAGCTCGGTTCACAAAACTATATGGGACCAAGAGGCTTAACTTTCATGTGCTAATTGAGACTTGAGCTGACACTCTTAGCCCCTACTAGTACATTTGCAAACCACCGCCATCTGATGGGTTGTGCCGTATAACATTGTCTGGATGTAGGACTTTCCCTGCCCCCCACCCCCCACCCCCGCAACCTTCACTGCAGGGCATGAAATCAACAGATGAGCTGCTCCCCCGGGGGGGGGGGGGCATCGCGCTGGGCAGGAAGATCGGATCCCCGTTGTTGACCAGCCTGTTCAAGTTTCACTTTGTAGAGCAGTGCTCAGTTCCCATTTAGGTCACAAACCTCTGGTACGGGCGACCTAATTTCCACCAGGGGGTCTCGTCTTTTAGTGAGCGGCATGCAAGCGAATCCACCTCTGGACGTGTTGTCTGCCTTTTGTCCCTATCACTTAGTTCTAAAGTGGTCGACCAGTCAGATTTTGACACCGAGATACGTGACTGGCGGTCCTGGTTGTGACTGTACAGCCCGGCTTTTGGTCAGTTTGTCTGCTTTCTCATTGCCCTTACCGTCTACGCGGCTTTGTAGCCATTGCAACATTACCTTGACTCCAGGGTGTCGTCAACCAAGTGGGTGTTACGTGTGGGTGTTACGTATCTTCTTCTATATGTTGAGGGCCCACGATCAATGAATTGATCATTCTGGCAACCACATGTTGGTGTTACGTGTGGGTGTTACGTGTAGGTGTTACGTGTGAGTGTTACGTGTAGGTGTTACGTGTTTCAAATATTTCGAGAGCAAATCTTAAATCGAAGAAAACCACATAGTCAAGTCTCACACGTTTCCTTCCCTGCAGTGTTATGTGCACACTGTACAGGGCCAAGTATAGAAGCACCGGCCATCCCAGCAAACACGTATCTCAACCCATAGAAGCCAGGTCACTTAATCAGAACCAAACGCTCACTAAACACTGACTTCACCTCTGACAACCCCTTAAGCAATTACACCCGGAACAATAGTAAACGCCTCACTGCGCCTCGGTGTGGCACAGTTCGATATAAACAATCATTTTTCTCACACACAATCATCGCTTGGAACCACCTGAATCATACCGCCGTAAACTCGTAAACGTTAGCCGAGAGCTTCAAAACGCCCTATCATCCGCCAGGAGCCGTTAAAATACCAGCACCTCATCCCCCAACCGTTGCACATATGCCATCACATGGATTCATCAACGTACCCTAACAAAAGATTCAGCGACAAGATTTCAAACATGTATGCATTCGGCGAAGGAGTCCCGCAGAGCTGCACCCTTGTTCCTGAGATGTGTGCACAACCTAAAGTCGACATTGGTAACGAAGAACACTAAAGTCGACATTGGTAACGAAGAACACTAAAGTCGACATTGGTAACGAAGAACACTAAAGTCGACATTGGTAACGAAGAACACTAAAGTCGACATTGGTAACGAAGAACACTAAAGTCGACATTGGTAACGAAGAACACAGTGTTCAATGATGCTTAATTAGTCATCTGGAGCTCGTGCACAAAATATATATCAACTTTTCAGCGCCCGCCGCATGATGACATCAAGCGTACAGAGCATCATGCTAGTAAGTGTGGGCATGGGGGTCAACGCGGAAAAGAATGTGTCTTCAGAATTTGATGAAACAACTCCTAAAAAGAAAGTTGTTCGTTTAATTTTTTTAATAAAATGTAATATCGAGCAATGGAGGTAGGGCTGAAAATTTCACAAAAATATGCATTTAATGTTTATTCAACTGCACAGCAGACGTGGTCAACCACTGCACAGCAGACGTGGTCAAACACTGCACAGCAGACGTGGTCAACCATTGCACAGCAGACGTGGTCAACCATTGCACAGCAGTCGTGGTCAACCATTGCACAGCAGTCGTGGTCAACCATTGCACAGCGGAAGTTGTCAACCATTGCACAGCAGACGTGGTCAACCATTGCACAGCAGACGTGGTCAACCACTGCACAGCAGACGTGGTCAACCATTGCACAGCAGACGTGGTCAACCATTGCACAGCAGACGTGGTCAACCACTGCACAGCAGACGTGGTCATCCATTGCACAGCAGACGTGGTCAACAATAATAATATAAGCAACAACCCGCCTCCTTCGACCCAATATTAAAAAACTCTTTCATGCCCATACCCACCGTTTTCCAGCCGTTCACAGATGTGAACACTGAAAGGAAAAGTCTTAAAATGACACTTGTGCAAAAAAAAAAAAAAACAAATAACGCTCTACACGCAAAATTGCGCTCCACAATATTTTAAAAGTCTTCAAAAAAAGATTTAGACTCAATTCACAGAAAGAATTTTAAAATTGTTGTTTATGTTTTATTTATTGTATCACCATTGGTAATGAAGAGAATAACACTATACGATATATTACTTTTGTTGATACACAACTTACAGCACATGTGTTACGTGACATTGTTAGTGTTATTTTTAAAATTTTTTAAAACAAATTTCAAAATGTTAACACATTGTTGTAGTGACGTATTAAACCCTAAACAAGCTCACTTCTGCTTGGCGGATTCAAAACTGTTGCCCTACACGAGACCGTCTCTTTGTACCTGCTGCTGAAGTGATAGTAGATAAAAATACTGAAGGCGCCATTCGCCGTGGTACACATCTTGACCACTGCGCCAATCGCGTCGTAGATGTTTCGTGACGTCACGAACAGCTCGGGAACCCCGACTCTGATACAGGAGAAGACAATCTGTGGTAAGCTGGTCGGAAGGTAAAGACAGGCCAGCATTAAAATCATCCTCACCACGCGCTTCTCCCGTTTCGGCTGAACTGGTTTGTTGGATTTTAAATCGTTAGCCGGCAAACTTGTGTGTACGATTCTTATGTTATCGCGCAGTTCAGTGGACTTCCGTAGACTCACGTACGTGAAAACGCTAATCTGGCAGAAAACCGCCAGGGCGATACCAAACAAGAAATCGTTGGCGAGTCCGAGGCTCAGATGAATATCGGTATACACTAAAGTCAGTATCGTTGTGTTTCCATGCGTGTCGTTGACGTAGGTCGATCTGAGCGTGGCGTAGATCGGGACGTAGTTGACGAAAACGAACAACGTTATGGTCACGAGGATGGCTTTGGACTTGCGTGCGACGATTGAAGTTTTAAACGACAGCGGAAAAGTCACGCAGATGCATCTTTCGATGGTGATGTAAACGGTCAGAGCCGACGACAGGTCGATGAAGAAAGCTCTTATCCAGGCGAAGATCATGAGCAGAGACAGTACATCGATGTTGAGATTGGCGAAGGGCTTGAGCTTGCCGCTGTAGCTGGCCGTGAAGCCCAGGGCACTCACGCTGGCCAGCACATCAGTAACAGACAGACACAACAGCGTGACGTTGACCCTCTCCGACAGTCCCTGACGGAGGAACACGCAGGAGTTGATGAAGTTAGCCACGATGCTGAAACACGCCAAGCACGAGGTGGCCACCACGACGAACCAAAGGTTGAAGGCGAACAGATTAGTATCAGATAGACTGCCGGCGGGTGGTCCATGGGGCTGGACGGTGGATGTGTCTTGGAGTTCGGCTTGTGTGGAATTCATCAGATTAAATGTCGGAAGACTAGGAGACAGAACAAGAGACAACATGACTTTAGGTTATTATTAAGTTACTGGGTACATTAAGGCCAACTCTCGAGACCTCTATATACAAACAGCACAAAATGTATTGGAATGGGGGGGGGGCGAGTTGGTATTAGTAAATACAACGATTTTTTTTAATGAGAGAAATGATATTCATTAATTTATCCAATTCGTTAAAAATGGAACTGTTTAATCCAGACACATGTGTGGTGCTCAATGCTGGACTGACCATCGACTTATAATGTCCAAATTAAAATTTCCTGTCATCCCCATGAGAAGACTTCAAACAAGAAATGTAAAGCAAAGCTTTAAGTCCAAAAGCTTATCTGTACAAACATGGCTGGTAATTTTTCCATTGAACTCGAACGCAGACTGAGCGATAATCCCTCGGAGGGAAATGAAAATATTGATTCCAAATGATCTAAATCGAGAGATAATATCTGCTCCACTGCTCTAGAGCACCACAGACCACCAACCCGCAGAAATTAAGATGGTTTGATGGAAATGCTAATGAGATACAGTCATTACTAAACGATTAACATCACGTGCTAATTTCAGAACAACCCTACGCCACAGGTATGGACAGATACGTTCAGCAAAATAAAACAGAGAGTACAAAAGAAACGTCATGATATGCAACAGTCATGGCTCAGCAGTCATGGCTCAGCAGTCATGGCTCAACAGTCATGGCTCAGCAGTCATGGCTCAGCAGTCATGGCTCAACAGGAAGGCTGATAAAAATACAGGACTATGCCGATAGATATGATACAAAACGTTTCTACGATGCCATAAAAAAGAAGTCTAAGGACGATAGTCCAGATGCTGCTTGCCCATTCTTAACAAAGATCGAACTCAGCAACCAAAGGTCAGATTTTTTAGAAAGATGGGCCGAACACTTCTTTCAAGTTCTTAACTGTCCGGCTGCTAGAAACCATAACGCCACTGCTCGTTTACCACAGAGTTAGGAGATGAAGTCATGAAGGCTATATAACAACTCACCTCAAATAATGCCACAGGACAAGATGCGATACCTAATGTAATCTACAAAGCAAGAGACCCCATCCTGAGAAAAAGACTGACAGAACTATTTGAGTCGATATGGAAACATGGTACTTCACCTCAGCAATTTAATTATACAAATATAATATTCATAGATACGAGAAAGGGCAGTCGCTAACCCGTGACAACAGTAAAGCCGTTTCTCTGCCTTCCATAGCTTGGAACCTTTTGGCCATAGTCCTACTTATTCGTTTACAACTACTCGGTGAACAGGGACTACATCTCGCAAACCAATGGGGATTTCCGTTCAGAACGAAGCACAGCTGACATGATCCAAGAAAGATCTCAAAAGCAACACAGCTATGACGCGTAGAAGATTTTGCAGAAGTTTGGCTGCCCGAGAAGGTTTATTACAACAGTTCATCGGATCCATTATGCTATGATGGCGTGGGTGATGGATTCTGGAGATGAGCCTGTGGCTTTTCCTGTAACTAATGGCGTTATAGCCCACAACATTTTTTAGCATGCCATTCTCAGCACTGCTGACTGGTGCTTTTCTTGACAATAACGACGGGATTCCTATAGGATACACGATAGACGGACGGCTATTTAATCTTAGGAGACTGCAAGCTATTATAAAATTTTAAGAAACTGTTATTCGAGAGCACTTGTTTGCTGATTGCAGTCTACTAAATGCAAGTTCGGAACTGAAAATGCAGCAACATTTTGACAACTTTGCTAAGACCTGCAAACACTATGGCCTCGGCATCAAAACGAAAACGACAGAGATCTTGCACTAGCCAGCCCCAGAGAAAGATTACAAAGAACCTCTAGAGTATGGGAGTTCATTAGTATTTGATGCGATAGAATGTCGTGTTTAATACGTGTGGTGTGTGTTAATTAGTTAATGAACGCTCTTTCCTCGCTTGACTAAGTGACGTATTTTTATGCTAATTGTGACGTATTGTCTTGACTATATTGGGACGTAAGTTTTAGTCGTGTGGCAGTATTTGTGCAGAACGTTGTGGACGTAAGATGTGTTTCTAGTAGGTCTGAGAGCGAGCTGCGCTATATCATAATATATTCATGTTTATGTAAGTTGAAACCTAACTAGTTATTAAAGTTATAATTATTATGAAAGGGACTTGAGTTTATTCGGTGATATTAAGAATAGTAAGACGTATTTCACACGTAAGAACTTGACAAATTACTCAATCCAGACGAACATGAAGAGTTGACAGAACCTATATAATATTAGTGAAGGGACAAAATCTCAAAGCAGTAGAAAAAATTAGATATTTGGCCAGTAACCTCTCCAGGCCAGAAACCTATCGAAGCCAGCAACCTCTCCAGGCCAGAAACCTCTCCAGGCCAGCAACCTCTCCAGACCAGCAACCTCTCCAGGCCAGCAACCTCTCCAGACCAGCAACCTCTCCAGGCCAGCAACCTCTCCAGACCAGCAACCTCTCCAGGCCAGCAACCTCTCGAAGCCAGCAACCTCTCCAGGCCAGAAACCTCTCGAAGCCAGCAACCTCTCCAGGCCAGAAACCTCTCGAAGCCAGCAACCTCTCCAGGCCAGAAACCTCTCCAGGGCAGCAACCTCTCAAGACCAGAAACCTCTCCAGACCAGCAACCTCTCCAGGCCAGCAACCTCTCGAAGCCAGCAACCTCTCCAGGCCGGAAACCTCTCCAGGCCAGCAACCTCTCCAGGCCAGCAACCTCTCCAGGCCAGCAACCTCTCCAGGGCATTAACTATAGATAGTGAGATCAAATCAAGAATTTCTAAGCAAATGTTGCATTTGGAAGGCCATGCATGAGTGCCTGTCAGCGAAAGGTCTCAGTTTGTCCCTAAGCTGAAATTATATAGGACATCCGTATTAACATCTCTTATACATGCAGGCGAGACGTGGACAGTGTACATCAGACATGATACAACAACTGAAATCATCTCCACCTACGCTGTCTACGCAAAGTACCTAAACATAAGATGACAGGAAAGAGTTCCTAAAATGGGTCGATTGTATAATCATCCACACGTTCCTACAGAAAGGACAAGCAAAATGGGCAAGGTATGTCACAAGAATGCCAGACAGCAGACTTTCCAAGCGACTATTCTTATGTGAACTCTCCAGAAGTAAGCGTTCAGATGATGGGGGAGAGGGGAGAGAAAAAAAACAATTCCAGGATCTTCTAAAAGCTTCACTTAATTCCATGAACATTGCCATCGATTCGTGGACATTTCCCTTGATTCGTGGACATTGCCCTTGATTCGTGGACATTGCCCTTGATTCGTGGACATTGCCCTTGATTCGTGGACATTGCCCTTGATTCGTGGACATTGCCCTTGATTCGTGGACATTGCCCTGATTCGTGTACATTGCCCTTGATTCGTGGACATTGCCCTTGATTCGTGGACATTGCCCTTGATTCGTGGACATTGCCCTTGATTAGTGGGTGAAATTTCCAATGTACATGATGGCGTGGCACTCACAGTCGTAGCAAAAAGAATAAGCGCACCTTTCACGCCCCAAGAAAGCGCACGACGAAAAAAAAAAGCATACTCAACTCTAATCCTACAAGGACCCAAAACAATGTGTGTCGCAAGTGCGGGAAATCTTTCAAATCACAAATAGGACTGGCTGACCACCAGCTTACTCGCCGTGTAATATAGCTTCGGCCCATTTCGCATGCGAAGGAATAACAGCAGGAATCAAGAACTACCTACCTGTCCAAAAAATGTCTTATCTTTTCTACGCTTTAATTCACAATAATGATTTGAAAGAAGAAAAAAGGGAAACAAATGGATTTTCCTTTTACTAAAATTACTCCACCACACCTTCGTCATCCAGACATTTCACCTGTAATTTTGTATCCAATTTTTTTTATTTTAGTTTTAATGAAGTTCAACCTATACGGTAACCTACTTAGGAATAACTTTCGAGGAAATTTTACTTACTCTATAACAAACTGGCTTAATTTTGTAAAATCTAACTTACTTTGAACTAACTGACTTTGCTTAGTAAAAATCCAACCTATTTCGCGGTTAAATAACGGTGTCAGAGACAGAGTCAAACATTGCTGACGTCATTGGCGAACTTGTATTGTTATTAAATTGATGTGGACACTTCTTAAATAAGCCAGACAGCTGGAGTAGTAGAAGCGTATTAAACTTTTAGTTTAATCGGTTACGGGTTGGGGCCTCACAATCCTAAGGAAAGGTAAAAACAACAACAACAACATACAACAAACAACAAAAAACATTCTTATCAATTCAAAAAAATGTTATTACAAATTGCATGGACCTAAGAAGAAATTTTATTTAAAGGTCAATTTTTTGTCTGTTACAAATATGAAATATCCTCATGTATTTAATTGGAGAAATATCTTTATAATGGTCAATTTATTTTTTTGTTATTTAATTCTTTGCATTAATGTCAGATATTTCAGAACACGAAATTCAGAGTTTTGTTGTTTTTTTAAGATTTCAAATACTTTAAAAATTGAAAAAGAACCCGTGAAACTAATGTGCTATTTATCAAATATTTTATTACAAAGATTGACACTAATTTTGTACAACTCCAGACACTTGGGTGCATACACTTTATTTATTTAATTTTATAATCATTTGATTTTGTTTGCTTGTCTCTCAAAGTGTGGACATTTTGCCCAGGAGCCCAGGGGCATGGGTATTTTAGGCCCAGGAGCTAAGGGTTCAAAGGTTATCAAATATTTTATTACAATGATTGACACTAAATTTTTAAACCTCCAGACACTTGGTGCGTACTCTTGGCTGGTATGTGGTGCGTCCACTTACCTGGCATGTGGTACGTCCACTTACCTGGGATGCACGGACGGGGACGTTTAGACACATATTTAACAGGTAAATTTTCGTCCCAGCATCTTTCTAAAAAAATATTACAAAGGATACATTATATACCATCAGAGAAGTATGTAATAGTAAGACCTGGCGTTCATTTTGACCACTACTACCTGTCGTGCGAGAACTGACTAGCGACTTTTCCCGTGACAACAATAAGACATTATCAGGGGGTTTTTTATCGTTCAAATTAACAATGAATATGTTTTGCTCAAAGGCTAAATTTAAACAAAACAGTTTTAAAAAATAAAAAAAAAGTAGATACCGTTATTAAGTGGCCAAAAGTACAAATACAAAGAAATAACTTGACTAACTAACTATTAAGTACAGGCGAAGAGTCTGACTAGCAGCTATTCTGTCAATAAGGCTTTTGTGTCTTGCCCTGTAATTTATCTTAGACTGGCTATAATTTAGAACGGACTGGATTGTAACATTCCATTATAGTTGCCTCTCATGTTAGACAAAGCAAAAGAAAAAACCGGCCTACATGGAACCTTCCATTGCAGTGTACTGGGAGAGATCTAATGTCATAATCTTTGAATAATTTTAAACGGTGATCCATTTAATCGGTCATTTTCTGTGAAGTGTCTGATGCATAAATACAAATCATTTATAAATCATTTGAAAATGACTAAAGTTAACAAAAAGATAAAATGCAAAATCTTTTTTTTTTAATTATTTGTTTCTATACTGAAATTGATATAATAACTAAGAGAAGATTTAAAATAACCCTCAGCTTTTCACATTACACAAACTGATTCCTTGTTAGAATAAAAAAAAAAGTATTCGTCTTTGATAACATCATTTTACGCAGGATGCGAATGTAACTTACAAAAATTAATATGATTTAACACAGCTCTTAAGAATCATAACCACTGTCGTAGACTGCGATTTCGAAATGTTACAACATTGCGGTGTGTTCGTGACCTCCTGCTGTATGATACGCAGGTGTGTCACGATACACTGGTGTGTCTACGACATACTGCTGTGTTGACGACACGCTGGCGTGTCTACGACATACTGCTGTGTTGACGACACGCTGGCGTGTCACGATACACTGGTGTGTCTACGACATACTGCTGTGTTGACGACACGCTGGCGTGGCACGATACGCTGGTGTGTCTACGACATACTGCTGTGTTGACGTTTTCACCTAAATCTGTGTAAGGGAATTAATCAGGTGATAATTTGTGGTGCAACCCCAAGGCAGGTCACTCACAAGTTTATGTGTAAGCTATTATATCTGAGGGTGCTGGGTGGCCGAGTGGTTTAAACTTAGCAAATCTCAAGCTGATGGTCTGGAGCTCAATCCCCGCCAAAGCCCAGTCAAGCAAAAACACCACAAGCACTCGTTAACCTTGGACGGCAACTCATCTAAGAGATGGAAACTCTGAATTCACACCCCGAGATGGATAACATTGATACAATGAAACATTCCGACGACGCCACATGTGGTTGCCTTGGGGTCATCCAGCGGCGTGGAGAGAGGCGATTTGCTGTTGGGAACCAGCCAATAATCCCAGGCCCTGTGGATTTCATCCTGCGAATTCCATACCATCGCCACCCCGTGACTATAGTCTGGATGCCACCAAAAAAAATTATATATGAGTTGACACACTTTGCGGGAAAAAAATTACACAAGGCGAAATAAAACGCAACAATTTCAGCCGAGACTGCAACTATTTATTTTAAGATTTCCTTTGCGGGTATCTTCGCCTTTCGACTCTTTCATTTGTTCTTACAGGTCGTCACGACCCAGGCTGAAATCCAAGCGAGGTATCATGCCCCCCCACCCCCACACACACAACCAGGATTGGTAACCTGGCGGGATATGAACAGACTCGCAAAGACAGATGGTTGTCAAAAAATCATATATATGCATTGCTCTTCTCTGTAGGCTCATGAATCCATTGTTCATGATTATGCCATGCCTAAAGAACTAAAAAAAAAAAATAATTTAATAACTTTTTTTAAATTTGTGCGAACAAATTTCAGAGCTATTGCCTGTTTAATCAACCCATGAAATAGTGGTTAACAAAAACTTAACATCGTGGCAACAAAGCTAACATTTCTTTTTTTACCTGGACAAGCTCAAATAAAACGAGATAACAAAGCATGGCGTTGATCTTTCTGTCCTTGTAAGGAGAGTCTATCAAGAGACGAGGTTATTAGCCAATATCACCTCTAGCTTTGACGATTGGTATGATTATAAAACTCAATGATTATTTGACGACGTGAATTATGTGTCAAGTTTAACGGTTGGGATTATTTTATAGATTCTATTTTTTGCCGTACGTACTATTGTCGATAAAAAAATATTAAAACTTTATTGGATCTTAATCTATTGGATTTTGATGGAGAGGGAAAAAATAATTTCAAATTCAGTACTGTTATTATAATTATTTATCTTTATCAGGGTGCTGGGTGGATAACTTGAGAGTCAGCCTTTGTCAAATTTAGAATTAATTCTGTGATAAATTAATGCCATAAAAAATTTTTTTCACTTTTTTAGGGGTCCGTTGATACCAGTTTGTGAACCCCTGTTAATAACAATTTATTTTTTTGCATTATGAATAAGAATCCGTGTCTATTAACCTTATGAAAGTGAACTAAAATGTTACAGTTAATATTGTCTGCTGCAAGTAAGACCGTGCGAGGGGCAAAGCGCGCCCACGAGAGAAGGCTGACCAGGAGACACCAGCCTTGTTTTATCCATAAATAATATATGACTATTCAACTTATCATCTCCTGATTGACTTTGTCTTTCTGATGTCATCCAATCATGTTGTTTAACTAATTTTTTTAAAATTCATGCTTTTCCAAAAATATACAAAAATGTATTACATAAAAATCCCCCACAGCTTCAGCGTTGTTACAATGATAACACTATTTAAAAAAAGCGTGGTGCACTCACGGAATACAATGATGATTTTTCATGTATACTTCGGAAGTACATTTTTGAAAAAAAGTTGTTTTTCATGAGGTTTAACGTTATATTTTTTTCCACTAATTTCATTTTATTCTGTCTTAGTGCAATTCCTGACTAGAGATGGAAACTGAACCAAACCCGAACTGATCGCACCGATTCTCGTACTCAGCTAAAAAAAAACAAAAAACAACCGAAACCAAAACCAAAGCGAACTCTAACTCAAACGAACCCACATTCCAGCTTAACTCTAACCCAACCGAACCCACACCCCAGCTTAACCCTAACCCAACCGAACCCACACCCCAGCTTAACCCTAACCCAACCGAACCCACACCCCAGCTTAACCCTAACCAAACCAAACCCACACCCCAACTTAACCCTAACCCAACCGGACCCACACCCCAAACCCAACCGGACCCACACCCCAACTTAACCCTAACCCAACCGAACCCACAACCTAAACCCAACCGGACCCACACACTTCAACTTAACCCAAGTCGAAATCGAACTTCAACCAACTTATTAGAACCGCAGTTGTGTTCAAATGTGACATATCACGTCAGAAAAGCGTATATTTTAATTAAATATCGAAAACCCTTTTGCAGAACGATTTTTTTTGGGTATAAATCTAATGATCATTGTCACATCTTTCGCTCCTGGATGCACGATTTATCACAAAATTAACTTAATTGTTCTGCATTCATTTGAAAAGTAAACTGATTTGACATTTTTTAAAAAAAAATTCTTTACCTATTCTTATTTAACGAAATTAAATGTAAGTAACAAGAGAAGAACAGAAACAGAAGAAAACTTTAACTAATGTGGTATCATTTATTGATCTTCTCTCTCTTTTTTTAAATTAACTTTTGTTTGTGGCTGGCTGACAGGAAAAACTGTCGCACGTGTAATTTGCACACTTCCCGTCCAGCTATCGAGCTGAAACTTGGCACATAAAATCGTTGCAGACGATTAAATACTCTATCAAATTTTCAAGAGGGAGATAAAATAAAATCCCGTTAACTGTGCTAAATCAGCTGCTTTTAAAAAATATCGCAAGTGCGTTCGTTGCTTAATATTTTCTTTGCTTTTTTTTTTTCTAAAAATAGTTTGTGAAATTAATCTGCTGTGTAAAAGCGGGTGGTTCATTAGAATATTAATATAGGTCAGTGGCGTGGAAAAAAATGTGCGGTTGCGAGCCTTAAAAAAAAGAGGGCGGGGGGGGGGGGGAGAAACACTGATTGTGATTTACTATTTTAATACATGTTTAAGTTTTATTATTATAAATTACAAATACATGTCTTTTTAACAATTCAATAACTATTTTAAGCATTTCATCCGAATTTGAAAGTTATGATTTTTTTTTTACTCAGTAAATTATTTCTAAGAATTATTTTTATTAAATCCTAATCCAATTCATCGGGAAAACCCAAACATCTGTAGTTTTAGGGCGTTATTTATATTGTGAAATTTGTAACAGCTCAAATGTGGACATAGTAATTAATCTCGGACAATGTATTGTTTTTGGGTTATTGAAGATGTACAGGAAGTGAATGAGATTTTTGAAGGCATGCGCAGAAGAACAAGAGGGGAGATAGCAAGGAATGAATATGGAGTATGTACTACTGGATGGTCCTAGCCTTGTTTTACATCTTATAATATCTCGTGAACTTTACATGTCTGGAGGAATAAGACAACGTGTTATCTTTTCTCCAATTGTAGGAGATTTTAATATTATTTGTGAATTGTGTTAAGTAGATGCATAAACCATAGTGATGATCAAATCAAAATCAAGACGTTCTATCTCGTGTTTGTGAGGATCATGTTGTGACGGTGAAAGTGATTAATTAATGAGAAGTTAATAAGAAGAATACACTTAATACATCCAAGTAGAAGGTAACATCTGTATCAAGAATAAATGATGATGTTGCAAAATTATTTTAAAATTAAATTATATTTAAGTGACTTCTAGCACAATCGAAGTAAAATTTTCTACTAAACTCAAATAAGGAAACATTTCATAATTTCATAACAGCTAAATTTAAACTTGCAAATAAAAAGATCTAAGATGGTTTGATTTAATAACCGCGTGGAAGAAAACTGATAATAAATCTTACCTTTTTTCTAAAAAGTAAAGTTAATAAATATAATTGATTGCTTTTTATATTGTTAATAACTCACATGGAATTTTAGCTTTGTATTTTTAACATTTCATAAGTTTTACTTAATTTTCATTCCAAAAATGTACTTTTATCAAATACATAATGTAATCAAAACGTAACGTTTAAAAATATTTTTTTAAATTTTTAATAGGAGAATGCCGTTGACGTCAATTAGTTCAGCGAAACTTCATAGCGAAATACCACTCACTAACGCAATTGTCGCTCATCCAAATAAGAACAAACGATATTGAAGTTGCAGTTGTTTCCTTTTGATATCAAAATCTCAAAACCTGATTACGAGACTGATTTGAACTTCCGTTTAGTTTTTAATGTTAAAATAAGTAACCATAATCATTCAAAAGGAGTATATGGCGTTAAAACAATGCGCGCTAAGTCTTTATAAGTTTAATAAAGTCAAGGGGCGTGCAAAAAAATGTGTGGTTGCATACTGTTGTGAACATGATTTGTTAGTGTGATATCTTGGTATGAAAGGTTGTCCTAAACATGGTGAGAGTTTGTATGAGAACCACTGTTGTTGGTGTGAACACTTTTTGGGTGCATGAGTTGTGTAATGAATTGTGTTATTGTGGCTGAATGGTCATTGGTTGAGAGGGAAATATGAATAAACAAGTGCGTGTATAAAAGGTCAGTGTGTTAGTTAGTCGAGAGAGAGACCGAGAGACCGGGAGATTGGTATAGAGAGATCGAGGGATTGCAAGAGATGACAGAGGAATGATAGGGAATTGCTGTTGAAGACTTGATGTGTGTGTAGTGACCCTGGATGGGACGACGTTTTGTACAAAGTGAATAAAGAACTGAATTATGAAACTATGAGGAATTATTGTGGACTTGTGTCATTGAATGGACCTAGAGAAGAGACCCTAGACAACGAGTAGGCCGTGACGTATAAAGGCTGTAACTTTAGAGGCCGTAACATTTGGAGGACGTAACGTGTGTAAAGGTCGTAACATTTGGGGGCCCGTCCGAAACCTTTGAGTTCCTGTACCAGACCGTAACATTTGCAAGCCCGTCCGAAGCTGTAATTGCCTTGTGGAGTAATCCTGTTGCTGCTGTTTCTGTACCTGATGGTTCTTATACTCGCTGTGCTGTCATCCGTTGCTGTCGCTGTACCTGATGTTTCAGTACCTGCTGTTCCTGTACATGATGTTCTTGTACTTTCTGTGTCGTAACCCGCTGCTGTCGCTGTACCGCATGGTCATGTACCTGCCTTGCTGTATCCCGCTGCTGTCGTTGTACCTGATGTTCCCCGTACCTGCTATTCCTGTACCCAATGTTTCTTGTACCTGGTGCGCAGTAACCCACTGCTGTCTCCGTACCTGTTTCCTGTACCGGCTGTTCCCGTACCTGATGTTTCCTGTGCCTGAGGGTTCCTGCACCTGCTGTTCCTGTAACGTTGCTGCTACGTTGCCCAGCTTTTGCCGCACGCTGCTGTTCCTGTGCCTTCTTGCCACTGCACCACACTGCTGAGGTGTGTAACTGTTGCTGAGTCCGCTGTTGCTAGACACCACCACTGCTGTCTTGCTGCTCGACGCCCGCTGATGCCCAAGATCAAGTATCATGCCCGGTAATTAGCATAATTTATAAATTTTTGAATTGTTGTATTATGTTGATGATTTTTTTTTTTTTAAATTGTTAGCGCTATTGAGGGCTCTAGAATTTTTTTAGACGTTAGTGTTTAGCATGGATTTAAATGAGTTAATATTAGAATTTAGGGAGCAGGCTGAATTATTAGGGAAAAAAATGAAGCTAATAGCAATCGGTGGGTGAAAAGAAGGCTAAGAGAACAGAGGGAGAGAGAGGAATGGGCAAGAGAGAGAGAGGAACGGCAAAAGAGCGAGCCCAGGAACTAGAACAGGTAACGAGAGCGAGAGAACAAGAACTAGAACGCGTTAGAGAGATAGAACAGGAAAGGAGAAAGTGGAAAAGGGATCTATTAAAAAAACAGGAGGCTGAGTGGGTGGAATTGAACAAGATGGAGAGACAGAGAGATCAGGAGGTTAGGGAAAGGGGGAAAAACGTTAAGGAAAAATTAGTGGAAGTTAAGAGGAGTAAACTTAAATGGTGCCGAGAGAGCAAGTCATGGGCGAAGTTATCAGAAATTAAAGATAAAACTAAAAAAGGGGACAATAATGATAGGCGAAATGAAGAATGGGAATTTTTGCAGTTAGGGATAGGAGAGGATTATTTTGAAGATAACAGTAAATTTAAAGGGGAAATTGTTCAGTTGGGAAAAACAAAGAGGGATCAATTAGACACCGTAGAGAGTAGTAAGGAAACTGGGGAATTGGTCAAAGAATCTGGGAGAATAGAGGTTGAAGTAGAGGGTAATACAGTTCTGTTGACAGCCTGGGAAAACGAGTCTAATGGGGATAGTAACGAGAATGTAGAAGATATGAGTTATCCCGAGGAATGTCAGGCTATTATTACTGAAGGTTTGGAAACTGATTTTTTTTTGGCTTGTAGGGCTGAGGTAAATGTACTAGAACACATAGTAGTATCACGGTACACACAATGTGTACAGTTGCAACATTGGAATTTTGACAATGTACAGGATTTGACTTGTGACAATGTACGGGATTTGACTTGTGACAATGTACAGGATATGAATTGTGGCAATGTACAGGATATGAATTGTGACAATGTAAAAGACCTGAAGTTTGATAATGTACCAGATAGTAATTTTGAGGAACAGGATAGTGCTTGTGATGTAGCTTTTTGTGATAAGAATACGTTTTGTAATATTGAACAGGACATTCATTTTGTTGGAGCACTTGTTGTTGCTTGTGAAAAGGTACGGGGAGATGCGAACTTTTTAGTGGATACAGATTTTGATTTTGTGCAGGAGAGTTTTGTGGGGGAGGAAAATTTGAGTTATGTGGAAGTGTGTTATGATTTTCAGGGTATTAGAACCTGGACAAGCTACGGTGATCATGACGTAAAGGCCGTGAGCTTGTCATGGTCAGTCCCAGTGCGGGGACGAGGTGTTAACAAAGTTGAAGTCACTGGGGATGTTTTCACGTGGACCTACGAGGGTCGTAGTCCACACGCTGAGTTTAATTGTGATTTTGAGGTCAATGGTTGCTCAAGGCTTGAGAACCTTGAGATTGTTGAGTCCGGCTGGGACTCTGACAATCGTATTGTGACAAACGGGGTTAAGTTTGATCACGGTGTTTATGTGGAGGAGGTGAGTTTTTTTGCCGATGTGGCGTTAAAGAGGAGAAATCGGGGCACTGATGTTATTATGGATAGATTATGTCATGTGGGGTTCAGGGAGAAATATTATGTTGTTGGTGTAAAATATGATTTTGTTGAGTTGAGTGTTTTCCGTGCGTTGGGAGGTCAGGCTTGTAGAAATTATTTTGAGTTGGGTGAAGCAGGATGTAAACAAGATTTATTTATGATGATATGTATGTTGAATTTTTGTATTGGCTGTATGACAATTTTACAGGGGAGTTGTGAGTTGGTGGAAAAATGCGCACGCTTTCAGGCAACCGTCTGACAAGCGGAATGTCCCACCCTCATAAGTTTCAGTTGCGGATTGGACAATTAATGGCTGTCCACCAAACTCCATAGATGACGACATTTTTTTTCCCTCCTCTATAGCATTTACGATTTTTTTTCTTCTGTTTTGGATTAGGGTCAATAATTGTATTTATTATGTTATGCCTATTGTATGTAGTATTGTATAACTAGGGGATACATGACTATTGAATGTGTTATTCAATGAAGTCATATTGCCTAGTATGCACGATTCGATTGTACGTCAAGGTTACAATTGTCTCTGATTTGAATTAAAGGAAGCATGACATAAATATTTGATTTGAGTTGTATGGAAGAATTTCAGGTTGCTTAGCATTTCAGTAGTAGTGTGTTCAGACACTATACTGTCTCGCTTGGAATAATGTGTTCTTTCAGATGATGTAGTTACTCCAAAACCATTGTGTTAAGACATTAATGCCCGGATAGCTCATATTTTTATAGTTATTGAACCCGCATGGTATTGTTATTTGCATTTGTCATTTTGTGTGACATCACTACAAGTGATGTCAAAGAAAAGGGGGGGGGGGAGAGGAATGTTGTGAGCATGATTTGTTAGTGTGATATCTTGGTATGAAAGGTTGTCCTAAACATGGTGAGAGTTTGTATGAGAACCACTGTTGTTGGTGTGAACACTTTTTGGGTGCATGAGTTGTGTAATGAATTGTGTTATTGTGGCTGAATGGTCATTGGTTGAGAGGGAAATATGAATAAACAAGTGCGTGTATAAAAGGTCAGTGTGTTAGTTAGTCGAGAGAGACCGAGAGACCGGGAGATTGGTATAGAGAGATCGAGGGATTGCAAGAGATGACAGAGGAATGATAGAGAATTGCTGTTGAAGACTTGATGTGTGTGTAGTGACCCTGGATGGGACGACGTTTTGTACAAAGTGAATAAAGAACTGAATTATGAAACTATGAGGAATTATTGTGGACTTAATTGTGTCATTGAATGGACCTAGAGAAGAGACCCTAGACAACGAGTAGGCCGTGACGTATGAAGGCTGTAACTTTAGAGGCCGTAACATTTGGAGGACGTAACGTGTGTAAAGGTCGTAACACATACAGGGCTCGATTTACAATTTTAGGGGGCCCAAGGCCAAAAAAAATTTGAGGCCCCATTTTGGAAAATAAAAAATATTGCTAAGTTTTTTTAATTCAAAATATATATTTTTTTAATATAGTACTCCCAATTTTTGGGTCCCTTTTTCGCGGGTCCCCTAGGCCACGGCCTAGTCGGCCTGTCTGTAAATCCGGCCCTGGTTGCATAAGTTGGTTGCTTTCATCCCGTTGGTGATTTTATTAATGTTTATTTTAGAAAAGTGTGGGAGGGGGTTGATACTTCTTTTTTTTCACAAGGCAGCACAGGATACGCCTTGAATCTAGGAGTAAAATTGATAAATAATGAATCTTCATCTGTAACACATAACAGTTGGAGGGGATTGGGGTGTGTACATTTTTTTTTCGTGGATGACAATATCACAAAATGCCAACCACTTTTAACTCGGTAACATCGGGTCATATGTGCTAGTAGTTTCATAGTGCTGCGACAAACTTCGTAACTTTGTTTTCTTTATCCGACTATGGGATGTTTTTTTAAATCTGCAGAATCAAGGATTTGAGGGACAGCACATTCCCCAGACTATCCAATATCATAGCCTGGTCATTCGTATCAAGGTCAATCGTGTCCTGGTCAATCATATCCTGGTCATTTCAAAATTATGTTTAGATGTTAAGAGCGAAACCTTAAACGTTGTGCACATACAATTAATTTGTTTTTAAATTTTCTTTTGTTAAACATTAATAACACGAGTTCCTTTTTATTAATATTATGTTAGGATATATGTGCAAGCATTTTTAACTATGTATCTATAAGGAAAGGAATAATTGTTGTAAATGTAATGTTGAAAAGAAAGTTGGAAAAAAATATCACCTTATCAATCTATGCGATGAATAATTAATTAATTGTTTTAAGGATATTACAAGAATCACAAAGAGAGCTTTGTGACCGTTCCCGCGATAAAGTTTTGTATTAAGATATAATGATTACCAGGGTAAAACATCGGGTAAGCTACCCTGGAGTTTGTCTTCGGTCGATAAGAGCGTTGTCTATCTTGCCTGCCGTCATACTCTGACAAAACCTTTTTTAAAACATGTTAATCGATGTTTAAAATAATATTTATGAAAAAAAAATGTATTTTTGTTTGAATTGTTGCGTATATTTCCGGTACTCATTTCAAATTTCAGAGTGTATACGCAAGGAATCCTTTATAGTGAACTCTATATCAATCTTAAATATTGCCTAAACAATCAGCCCACGACAGTCCGTAAAGAAATAGTTTAATTCCAATATTAAGTGTTTGCTTTTTTAAACTAACATGTATAATATCAGTATCTTTAAATGTTGCCAATAGTCTCTGTCAGTGGTGAGAATAGTCTTTGTAAGTGAGTTGGGTTATTTACACACACACACACACACACAAATCAGACATTTCAACTCTGGTGTATAGATACGAGCTTGAAACTAACAAGTCTGCTACAAATAAATGAGAATTATTTACTTTCTTCATGTAGCAAATTAATGTGTGCACTTCGTGTAGCAACTTTAATGTGGGCACTTCGTGTAGCAGCTTGAATGTGGGCACTTCGTGTAGCAGCTTGAATGTGGGCACTTCGTGTCGCAACTTGAATGTGGGCACTTCGTGTCGCAGCTTGAATGTGGGCACTTCATGTAGAACCTTTTTGCGGAAATTCCTGTACCGACTGTTCGGGGATACTTCATCAATCAACTTTAAATAGATTGGGGGAGGGGACCTGGGGGGGGGGGATGAATTGAAATTAAGACCATGACAATACACTGACAATGATTTTATTAGTGCTTTATATTTTTAAGCACATACATAAAAGAAATAAACGCCACAAAATGGAAGGCAGTGTTTATAAAAAGCAGTAACACTTGCTTCTAAAATGGTGGAGCTTTATTCATTATAATGATTTCATCTGCAACCTTGAACGCCCAGCTTTTAAGTCATTAACTTCATTCAAACATTTTATAAATCTCCTTGTGAGTCTTTCAATTCATACACACCTTTTGATATCATCAAAGTCGAAATGAAACATGATTCACTCTACCACCCTCAATATATTAAGCAGTGATCCTTTCTACGACCCTCAATATATTGAATAATGATTCGCTTTACGACCCTCGTTATATTGATCAATGATTCGCTTTACGGCCCTAAATATATTGAGCAATGATTCGCTCTACGGCCCTCAAAAAAATCGAGCAATGATTTGCTCTAAGGCCCTCAATATATTGATCAATGATTCGCTTTACGGCCCTCAATATATTGAGCAATGATTCGCTCTACGGCCCTCAATATATTGAGCAATGATTTGCTCTCAGGCCCTCAATATATTGAGCAGCAAAAAATCGCAGGAACGCATTTCTGTAGCTTGTACTAAAATTAAAATAGATGAAAATGGGAAAAGCCCCATTTCTTGAGTCCTAAAAATAGCATGGCGCCCCCCGTTGTCAGATACAGCTTTTCCATGCTTCCGTCTCCGAACCCGGGAACAGCTATTCGCGCCGTGCAAAACACCATCTGGGGCAAGCTTGTCGGGACGTACAGACAAGTCAGCATCAGGACAAGCCGCACAATGCGACGCTCTTTCCTGGGCAGTCCCTGGATGTGTTTCTCTTCCTTAACACTCGCGTCCATGCTCACGGCCACCGTGCTCCATCGAAACTCGGAAGATTTCCGAAGTCCTCTGTACATGATGACGGCGCAACATAGGACGCATCCCTGGCACAGCCCCGCCAGCGTCACGCCAAAGAGAATGTCGTTGTACTTGCCAATCGCAAGATTGAGGTCGGTGTAAATCAAAATGAGCGTCGTCGAGTTATCGCTAAAGACATTAGGGACCAGATTGACCGTTCCCAGCATAGGGACATAGTTGATGATCACAAAAGCCACGATGCACGCCACGATTTTCCTAGCGTTTCTGGTGATGAACGAGGAATTAAACGTAAATGGCGCTGTTACACAGGCGCATCTTTCAACGGAGATGAACACAGTCAAAGCCGCAGTCATGTCGATGAATAAATTTCTCATCCATCCAAACATGAAAATAAACACCTCTGGGTCGATGAACTGTTTCAAGTTCCAAACTCCTGGTACAAAACTGTCAGCAAACCCGAGGACGAAAACTCCTAAGAAAAAATCGCTGATGGAGAGACAGAAAAGTGTGAAATTCACCCTCTCTTTGAGACCTTGACGGAAGAACATAGCGATGTTGATGATATTGCAGACGATGCTGAAAATCGCAAGGCCGGAAGTCGCCACGACGATAAACCAAAGGTCATAATAGAACCTGAATTCAGGGGAAATAACATCGTCTATGTGGTCAACAGAGTAATTTAGATTTTCCATTGCTTGGTTCAAATCGAGGTCTTATCATATGGCGTAAATTGCCTGAGAGATTCCTAAAAAGGACACAAGAAATATAATTATTTTAAAGTGTTTTAACAATAACACAAATGAAAAAGAAAAGAACATTTCGATTGAGTTGTAAACAAAAATTAACTGTTCAAATTTCTTTCTTACCGGAAACCTCTGACAACATCGATTAAATTAATGTCATCTGTGTAATTTGTGAATGAAATTATATGCAAAAAAGGTCAAAATCTTATGAACTCGGTAGACAGAGCAAAGTTTTTACATTGCCTTCATTGCACATGTCCAAATAGCCATTTATGATATTTTTTCAGAAAATGACTATCATGGAGTTCTTCACAAGGTATTTGAAATTTCCTCATCTAACTCCGGGTACCTAGGGGGCAAGACTGGATTAGCCAAAGGGATTTTGTCTCTCTATTTTTACATTTTGCATAAAAAATCAAAACAAGAACAATTATGGGAAGTGGATGTGACTTCATTTGAATTCGATTTTAAAAAAACCTTGAGAGATATTCATATTAAAGTATACTCGACAACTATTGAGAAAATAAATATCAAAACAATTAATCGATTTTTAACTTTTTTTGTGGCTTTTGATATATTTACTACGTCTGTGATCAATGCTAAAGACTTTTTACAAGTGGTTACAATGTAGGGCGAACCTTACCGATTTAAAATATAGATTATCTTCAAGTTGAAAGCTTATATTTGAAATCAGAGTTGGTGCACTGGTAGCATCAACTCAAAGACGTTACTTCAAAAAATTTCTCAACATCGGATTACTTTTGTCTTTGTAGTGAAAAATTAATCACTCTCTACTGCCAACGCGTTGGTTCTCAGATGTTGATGCGCGCTGAGGTTTGCCATTCTTTGTCGATTGACACGATGGTATCCAATAATCGCGGAGGGGAACCATTCATATTTTCGAATTAAAACGATGACATCAAACAGACGCGGAGGGGAACCATATTTTTTAATGTGATGAAAAGAGAGCACCACTACAAAAAAATATATGATTGTGCCATGGTCAGGGCTTCCAATGTTCACGATATTTCTCATTTGAATTTATTTGATTTAAATATCTCTTTTGAGAAAGGTTTGGCGAGATTCTGCTAGATTAAATTAACTCATGTTGGGTACCTCTATTTGACATGTTTTTTAAACAACTGGACTAAAGCGTTACATGTGTGTGTGAATTCGCTCTTTTTCTTTAAGAATTCTTAATTTTTTTAACACTATAACCTAAATACTGTACCAGCTAACATCAATGGAATAGCGAAGACACGCCCGAAAATATGTTTCCAAATAAATATATTTATATATATTAACTAGTCCTCACCAGCTATTATAGTGAGTTGTACATGACTTTGGAGTAAGACGATTAAGGTCATAGAGTACAGCTGGGGAAATAAGAAAGCATTAATTAGAATTTCCTTTAAATTTAAACGTGAAAGAGAAAAACCACACAAGAAAGAAAAAATATGTTATGTGAGACCCGTCACGTGACCAAAAAGATAATTTAATGGAACGCATTCTGGTTCTGGTTCTGGTTCGGTACGTTGCTGCATCCATATACTGGCATATATGCAACGGTTGGGGAAGCTATGCTGCCATTCTAACGGCTCCTAGCAGCTGCCAGGGCAGCCTTGAAGCTTTCGATCTTTGTCGAGTTCACGGCGGTATTGTCCAGGTTGTTCCAAGCAATTATGGTGCGTGGAAAGAATGACTGCTTATGTTGCACTGTGTTACTCCGAGGCACAGTGAAGCATTTGTTATTGTTTCGGGTGTAATTTCTCATGGGGTTGTCAGATGTTAAGTCAGTGTTAAGTGACTGTTTGGCTCTAATTAATCGACCTGGCTTCTGTGGGGTAAGATAATTGTTTGCTGGGATGGCCGGAATTAGCCCCATGGCCATTTTATGTAAGAATGTTAGGCGGATCTTTTCTCGTCTGTCCTTGAGAGTGGGGATGTCAAATCTGTTTAAAAGGCCATTGACGTAGCCAGGAGTGGTGGTTTTATAGTCACGTGCTATGAAGCGCATTGCGTTACGTTGGATTCGCTCCAATTTGTCCACGTCTTGCTTGAGGTATGGGTCCCTACAACTACAAGAAACTAGTTTCAACACTATACACCGACCAAAAGGCCTTCCGATCCTAACTCGTCTTGTTTTTGGAACAAGTACAGGCCAAAAACTTGACGCATTTTCATCAGTGCAAAGTCTTCATGACTGAAGCAACAGCGGATTTACCTACGTAATTTGCATACGAAATCATCAAAGACCTCCAACTGCAATTTCAGCAGTGGTTTTCTGACTTGGATTCAAAGGCAGAAGAAGTGAGACTGTTTCAAAACCCATTTGAAGCAAGTGTGGCCAGTTGCCCAGATTAACTGCAGCTGAAGGTCATTGGGTTGCAAGCAAATGACCACCTTAGACACACGTTTAAAGAAGGACTGGTGTTTTTTTTACCAGTTTTTGCACAAGGAAGACTTTCTTAATGTCAAAACTTTTGCATCGAGGTACCTTTCAATCTTTGGCACAGCATACCTGTGTTAACAAACATTTTCAAGAATGAAATACGTGAAGACCAATTTGAGAACAAACTTGTTCGTGGATAATCTCAGGTCACTGTTGATGTTAGGGACATCAAGTCTAAAGCCAGAAATGTCTTCTATTTTGGCATCCAGGAAAAAATATCACCATTCCCACTATTACAGGTGATCATGTGTAGTGTGTTAATGTGCTGAATAATAACTGAATAAAATAATATTAAATAAATAATTAAAAACAACATCCGTGGTTTGATTCTTTTTTAATTGGACCTCGAGTGTGTAGTCGGCCCCCGAGTGTGTAGTCGGCCCCCGAGTGTGTAGTCGGCCCACGAACTGCTGTTTGATAGTTAATGCGGCCCTCGGGCTGAAATGTTTGGAAACCACTGTTATATAAAATAAGGGCCCACGATCAATGTATTTATCATTATGGCTCCGATATATGTAGAGGGGATTGATAATGTTTCTGTGACTGGAATTTAAGAGGATATTTCATTGGTCGCAAGGGCTACACATCAAGGGTATCAGGAACTGGGGGTGGGAAGGTCTAAGGCGATAGACGCAAATGTGTCAAGTGTTGTCGCCTCAACTGTTACTTTTGGAAGCTTGTTCCAGTCCCTGATTGTCTTTGACAGGAATGATCAGTTCCTGCACTGTGTTCTTGCTGTTATGAGCCGGAATTGCCTGTCATGGCCTCGTCGCTGTCAGAAGGGGGGGGGGGGAGATGGACGAGTTTCTGTTTAACGTTAGAGCATTAGCCTGGATATTGTCGTCGTTCTTCCAATGGTGACCTGCCGAGTGTTCCCAGCATGCTGCCAACACTAGGGGTTTTGCTGTAGCGGTTCAAGAACAAGCTTACTGCCCGTCGCTGGATCGCCTCCATCCTGTCGACAATCCTCTGGGTGAATGTGTCCGAAACTGAAGATGCGTAGTCTAACAGCGACCGGGCAAAGGCTTCATAGCAGAGGTAATCAACATGAGATCCGCGGGCCGAATGCAGATATGGCAGGTAATAATGCCACAGATATGGCAAATATTAATGCCACAGATGTGGCAGGTACTGCCCAACTAGCAATTTTATCAGCGGTGTTGATGTCCATTTTAAAAAGACATAAGAGTTAGCGGCACTGTATCCACTTAAGGACACTACTAATTGACGAGATTTGCTAGAGGCAGATACATCAATATTGAATCTCTTTACATTGCAACTTATCAAGCCTAGTAGAGCATCGTGCTGCAGCAATGTTAAGGAAACGCGAAGGTTTAGTCAAATGGATTGAAAAGGGGGCCTCAAAAGTCTTCAATGTTAAATTTTCATTGCATTATGTGGCAGAAGAATTTATGTTCGAAGTCCCTCAAAACGGAGCATGTCATGAAAGTGGTCGTCAAAATAATGATCTTCATTAAGTCGAACGGGTTGAATCACCGTCAGTTCCAAGACATTCTAAAGTCTTTGGACTCAGATTATGATGACGTCACATTTTATGCAGAAGTAAGATGGCTGAACAATGCCAAAATGTTGAAAATAGTTGTTGTTTTGCAGCAAGAAATACAATCATTCTTTGTAAGCAAACCAATAAGTATCCCAGAGTTTGCAGACAAAGAGTGGGTTTGCGACTGTGTATTTCTGGTCGATATAACTAGCCACCTAATCTAATCTACTTAAGAAAATCAGCAAACTATCGAGCCGAAGCTCATGAAGTCTTCCCCAGGGCACCCGCCACTCCCAACCGGCATTCAACCACTCCCCCCAGTGGTCTCTATTCCAGTCAGGCTACGAAGCGGCTCGCCGGGGGCTTCCCCCCCCCCCTGAGACAGCCTCACCCACCCTTACACTCGATTGACTATGCGAGTGAGGCAGCATCAGAGAAGGAGCTAGCCACCTAAATGACGCTATACATGTTTTTCAATGGAAAGATCAATTAATTAATCAGATTTATGATCCTATTTCTGCATTAATTAATCAGATATATGATCCTATTTCTGCATTTCAATTGAGACTTTGTCTTTGGGAACAACAGTTTTTTTTTTACTGTGCTTTCATTTGCCCTGTTCGCTGAAAAAAAGTCTCTAAGGCGAAATGTTCACATCTTTTTGTCCTGTCTTTTAATTCAAGCCTCAACGTACCTTGCTCTACTTTATCATTTTTCCAGCGACTTTCAAAAGTGATCTCGAAAAGGTCCGTTTGTATAGAATAAAATTGCACGGTATTAAATTTTAATAATTTTTTTTTAAAAACTAGAAGAACTGAAAGTGTAGAGTTGATTTTTAATTATTATTGAAATTATTTTCGGGAAATTATAAGTCAACATTAATATTAGTTTATGATAAGGTTGAAAGAATAGTTCTTAAAATTGAATTAAGAAATCTGTGGGGTCAGTTAATGTTTTTAGACTTTTAGTGTTCAATTTGATAGGGATATGAGTGCGGCTAAATATGCGGAAAATTACTTTACAGTGTATTGCAGACAATGTAAATTTATAAACAGTTTTATTCTGCTACACCTCTTCTTGCGAACTGGGCCTATTGTAAGGTTAAGTATGACGGAGAAAACTTGTCAATACAGTAATAACTGATAAGGTGTCTTTACTGTTGAGACAGTCTAATCCATCACACAGAACTTGAATGTGTCGTCAAATGTGTCGTCAAATGCGTCGTCAAATGGGTCGTCAAATGTGTGGTCAAATGTGTCGTGTGTTGTGTTATGTAGACGACGCGTTTACGTCATCTTTCACCGTGCATAAACTTTGGCTGACCCCACGGTTGGCAACAAATGTGTGTGGTTTAATTAAAAATAGTCTCCCTAAAAACAATCTACAGCCTTTCAAATTAGAAATCTTTAGAATATCCTAGATAGGTCGGGATGTTTATAAAATGCCGAACCCATTTCTAGAAATATCTCTGAAACAGACTATATATATATACTCCTTTCGAGATGAGCGAATAGAGAGATTGAGTTGAATGAGATTTTTACTATTACTTTACGAGACGAAGATTTGTATATTTATATTTACTCTGTTTGTGTGCCTTCTTTTACAACATTGTACCTTTTATCAACATTGTACCAGTACCAGTGATCACTGTACTGTAAGTCAAAAGCTTTACTTTGTTTTTTAAAATTATTTTTATTTTTTAATCTTTTAAATTAACTTAATAAATCAGAATTTGTAATCAGCCCTAGCTTGGGTATCGTTTCTTTATTATCGTATTTATTTTATGGTATCGTCTTTTTGTTGTGTACTGTTTTTCAACAAGCCATATAGTCAATTAAGAGATTAAATTATCTGCACTTATCACGGTACGTAATAGTTGACTATCTTGTGCTCGATGGGATCAAGGAGGCTTAGGACGTTAGAGGTAGAATATGAGTTCTCTGGTTGAGAACCTTTATGACGTGGTCAATTTCAGAGCTACAATTAATTAATTCTTATATTTGAATGTTGCTGTATGTGGGTTTTTTGGACCGATTACTTTAAAAAAAATATATAAAGACAATCTTAACAAGCTATGTCCCTTTTCACAGAAAAATATATTAATTTGGGCGTAAGGAAAAGTCTGGCTAAATATATAAGGACAATCTTAACAAGCTATGTCCCTTTTCACAGAAATAATATATTAATTTGGGCGTAAGGAAAGGTCTGGCTAAATATTTAAGGACAATCTTAACAAGCTATGTCCCTTTTCACAGAAATACTATATTAATTTGGGCGTAAGGAAAAGTCTGGCTAAATATTTAAGGACAATCTTAACAAGCTATGTCCCTTTCCACAAAAATACTATATTAATTTGGGCGTAAGGAAAGCTTTTTTTAAAAACTGTTGGCTTTGATAATATCTCAATTATGTCCAGTTTGAATCGCTACATTATAATAACACACAAGTAAAATGAATACAATTCGTTTACCATAAAACATAAATGTTTTTTTACTTGTTTTTTTAAATTGGGTGGTAATCCAGCTTGTTTTCTTTCGAATATCGATATGGGTATTAATAGCATAAAGGTGGAACAACTATTTTTTTTCATGATATTAGATGGAAAAACGTGACATTTGTGTGCTGACTACAGAGTCTCGTATGATGTGCTGATTACATGTGTGCTAAGTATAGGATTTCATGTGTTCCAAATTGAATAATCGAGTCTTTTACTTTTTGTAAAAAAAAAAATCGTCTTATCGATTACATTTTTTTAACATTTATCCCTGGACATGATGTAAAGTCTGTCAACTCCTTGGCTTATCTTATCTCCTTAACGGAAGGAAACGTTGCCATTAGATCGACCTTCAGATATAGTCAGCATTGTTAGGAGATACATTTCACAAACGTTCTTAATGGAAATTATTTTTTTTTACTGAGGTTAACAATTAAAAGTATATTTATAGAAAGAATAAAAGTGTGGCCGGTTATTCCCCAATTTAGAACAAGAACAAAAAATCATACGTTTGGTTGTTGTTTTAATATTCTATGATGTCAAGATCACAATTGTTAAAGATCACAATTGTTAAAGATCACAATTGTTAAAGATCACTACTGCTTAAGATCCGTAATGCGTGTAGTAAGGACATTTTACGTTTCTAAATTCCTATTTTGGTTTCATTTTGGGACCATCTCATAAATATATTACCCTCCTGGTGTGACTCGTTGGCCGCTTCCTAATCAGCGAATTTGGTTTTGAGAGTATATTGCAAAAAGTTCTGTATGTTTGAAGAAATTGCGGTTCAATAATGAGTTCAATAACGCGAAAAATATAATTCCTGATAACTACGCTAAATGATATTTTTTTATATATATATATAATGCAAATGGGTTTAGTGCATAATATTTTTTTTTGGGAAAATGAAATCGTCTCAATTTAAATACGGTGTAAAAAATAATTAGTTTTAAAGTGGTTGGGACATCAGAATATTTAATATAATTCATGGGCGTGAAATAAAAAGTGTGTCATGTGGGGAAGGGGTGTAGCAAAAATTGGAATCTTAAATGTGCGTTACTTGAGTTCATGTTCTGTCAAGTAACTTTAGGAGATGGGAAGTTCATGCATTGCTGCCGCCAATGTTTTGCGGGCTATATCTAGTTAATACTATTATTACAGTTGTCTTGTGTAGTGTGGTACCACAGACCAAGCGCTGGGCTCACCGCGCTTCACATAAAATCTATGCAAAAATAAGCCTGACATTAAAAAGTTACATATTTATATTTAATTAAAAAACAGCTTTATAAACACATATATAAATATTTATTCACCCCGCCCTCGCCCCAGAACTATTTACATGTCAAACCATGGACGGCACCATGCAGCATCGTTAATCCGTTAGACGGTGTGGGTGACGAATCAGTCGGGATAGTATAATTTGATGGGATGTGTCTTTAGTGCGTTTTTGAAGGCCTGGATGTTCGATATATTACGGATGTGTAGTTGGAGAGAATTCCACTTTTTTGGGACGCAGTAATAGATATTTTGGATGATCTGTGATAAGTGTTTTATGTGTGTTTCAAACAAAGTTTTTTATTTGTGTTGCAATAAAAGTGTCTTATTTTTGTTACAATATTTCCCCCAAAAAGTTAACGTTATCTGTGGTTGGCTCGTTTGTTAGCATCCCTATTACGCGCGCGACCACCAATCGAATGACCAATATAAGCAATAACATAAACACTGTTTGAATGAGATTTGATCTTATTTTATTGAAACACAGCGAAAAGAAAAGAAATAATGAGAAATATATGTCCTCACCCTCCGGTCCCTTTAATCATCTACAACTCGCTCCAGTCCTAACTAAATTATTGTCAACCTCTCGACCCCAGGTGTTTAAGGGGTCCTCTCGTCCTTTTTGGGCCTTGATGGTTCCACACCCTTAAGTTGCCAATACTGTTAGTCAGTGATCATGAAATAGATGGCATGTCCTGAAATAGATGTCATGTCCTGAAATAGATGTCATGTCCTGAAATAGATGCCATGTCCTGAAATAGATGTCAAGTATAGAAAAGATGTCATGCGTTGAAATAGATGTCACGTCTTAAAATAGATGTCATGTCTTGAAATAGATGTCATGTCCTGAAATATATGTCAAGTATAGAAAAAGATGGCATGCGTTGAAATAGATGTCATGTCTTTAAAAATATGTCATGTCTTTAAATAGATGTCATGTCTTGAAATAGATGTCATGTCTTGAAATATATGTCAAGTATAGAAAAAGATGTCATGCGTTGAAATAGATGTCACGTCTTGAAATAGATGTAATGTCTTTAAATAGATGTCATGTCTTTAAATAGATGTCATGTCCTGAAATATATATAAAGTATAAAAAAGATGGCATGCGTTGAAATAGATGTCACGTCTTGAAATAGATGTCATGTCTTTAAATAGATGTCATGTCTTGAAATAGATGTCATGTCCTGAAATATATGTCAATTATAGAAAAAGATGTCATGCGTTGAAATAGATGTCATGTCTTGAAATAGATGTCATGTCCTGAAATATATGTCAAGTATAGAAAAAGATGGCATGCGTTGAAATAGATGTCATGTCTTTAAAAATATGTCATGTCTTTAAATAGATGTCATGTCTTGAAATAGATGTCATGTCTTGAAATATATGTCAAGTATAGAAAAAGATGTCATGCGTTGAAATAGATGTCACGTCTTGAAATAGATGTAATGTCTTTAAATAGATGTCATGTCTTTAAATAGATGTCATGTCCTGAAATATATATAAAGTATAAAAAAGATGGCATGCGTTGAAATAGATGTCACGTCTTGAAATAGATGTCATGTCTTTAAATAGATGTCATGTCTTGAAATAGATGTCATGTCCTGAAATATATGTCAATTATAGAAAAAGATGTCATGCGTTGAAATAGATGTCATGTCTTGAAATAGATGTCATGTCCTGAAATATATGTCAAGTATAGAAAAAGATGGCATGCGTTGAAATAGATGTCATGTCTTTAAAAATATGTCATGTCTTTAAATAGATGTCATGTCTTGAAATAGATGTCATGTCTTGAAATATATGTCAAGTATAGAAAAAGATGTCATGCGTTGAAATAGATGTCACGTCTTGAAATAGATGTAATGTCTTTAAATAGATGTCATGTCTTTAAATAGATGTCATGTCCTGAAATATATATAAAGTATAAAAAAGATGGCATGCGTTGAAATAGATGTCACGTCTTGAAATAGATGTCATGTCTTTAAATAGATGTCATGTCTTGAAATAGATGTCATGTCCTGAAATATATGTCAATTATAGAAAAAGATGTCATGCGTTGAAATAGATGTCATGTCTTGAAATAGATGTCATGTCCTGAAATATATGTCATGTCCTGAAATAGATGTCATGTCCTGAAATAGATGTCACCTCTTTTAAATAGATGTCATGTCTTGAAATAGATGTCATGTCTTTAAATAGATGTCATGTCCTGAAATATATGTCAAGTATAGAAAAAGATGTCATGCATTGAAATAGATGTCATGTCTTTAAATAGATGGCATGTCTTGAAATAGATGTCATGTCCTGAAATATATGTCAAGTATAGAAAAAGATGTCATGCGTTGAAATAGATGTCATGTCTTTAAATAGATGTCATGTCCTGAAATATATGTCATGTCCTGAAATAGATGTCATGTCCTGAAATAGATGTCACGTCTTTTAAATAGATGTCATGTCTTGAAATAGATGTCATGTCTTTAAATAGATGTCATGTCCTGAAATATATGTCAAGTATAGAAAAAGATGTCATGCGTGAAATAGATGTCATGTCTTTAAATAGATGTCATGTCTTTAAATAGATGTCATGTCTTTAAATAGATGTCATGTCTTGAAATAGATGTCACGTCTTTTAAATAGATGTCATGTCTTGAAATAGATGTCATGTCTTTAAATAGATGTCATGTCCTGAAATATATGTCAAGTATAGAAAAAGATGTCATGCGTCGAAATAGATGTCATGTCTTTAAATAGATGTCATGTCTTTAAATAGATGTGATGTCTTGAAATAGATGTCACGTCTTTTAAATAGATGTCATGTCTTGAAATAGATGTCATGTCTTTAAATAGATGTCGTGTCCTGAAATATATGTCAAGTATAGAAAAAGGTTTCATGCGTTGAAATAGATGTCATGTCTTTAAATAGATGTCATGTCTTTAAATAGATGGCATGTCTTGAAATAGATGTCACGTCTTTTAAATAGATGTCATGTCTTGAAATAGATGTCATTTCTTTAAATAGATGTCATGTCCTGAAATATATGTCAAGTATAGAAAAAGATGTCATGCGTTGAAATAGATGTCACGTCTTGAAATAGATGTTATATCTTTTAAATAGATGTCATGTCATTAAATAAATGTTCGAAATTTCTACGTTGTTAACTGGGGGGGGGGGGGTATTTTAATTAGAATGTTTTGCCCACCTTTTAATTGTTGATTGTTTTATTAGGGTACATTCGTTACTATGTGTATCCCATTCATTATTTAACCCCATTAGTATAACTGTTGATTCTGAAGTCGGAGAAAATATCCAGATGGTCTTGTAGTTTTCATATTTATTCTTAACTGCTAAGAGTCTTTGCAGACAGTTTCCCGTGTTTCAAATTCCCTCCGACACTATTAACACGTTCTCTCTAAGTATAATGATATAACATTCCACGCCCACTATGGCTTATTTCAAGACATAACATTTTTTTCTTATCCAGTCCTCATTTGCATGTAAGAGGATTGGGGCTAAAAATTAGATAAAAAGTGTTATCGCCGGCTTAAAGCATATCTGCAAGTTTCAAGTCGATAGCTTGACGGGAAGTGGGTTAATTAGCCGTCCAAAGTTTTACCAGCCAGCCAGCCACGAAAAAAAGCAAAGATAATATAAAGGATTTAAAAAAGGATAGAAAGAGAGACAATCATAGGAATAATGTTGCAGAGTCAGATATTGCAGTTTGAAGGACTTTGAAATTTCCTTCCACATTTGTTTTTCTAAATGATGGAATCTTATAATTTTTATGATAGCTGAAATCTAAAATATTCATTCCATGAAAAGGGTCATCATTTCTTTTACTGGTCATCTATTGGATTAGGACAGGGGTCTCAAACTTAAATTATCTGGGGGCTGCAGGAGGTAGAGTCTGAGTAAGACTGGCAGCATCAAGTATTCCACAAAAAGCGATTACAAAACTTAATACAACTTTTACAATCTGTTCAACCTTTATTAATAACAAACAAAAAGATTAAGGGTTCTCAAGAACTAGGCTTCACATACTATCTCATATTCCTTGTTGTCAGATACCTGGCAGCGCTACTTCTAACACAGCTGAGCAACATCTGGTTTTAGTGAGGAAGCAACTGAGACCCTCAGTATAGCTTAAAGATACTCTTCAGTAAGTTTGGCCCTCAACTTTGACTTGTTAAAGTTCATAGTAGAAAAGAGCTTTTCATAAAAATATGTATTCGCTAAAAGGCACATGATCCGCTTGAAGAACCTTGAAATTTTAGGGAAGGTGGAGAGCAATTCTCTCATAAATTGTCCAAGCTTTTCTGTTTTTCCATTTACCTCCCCCAACTTAGTCTTGAGTTTAGAATTGCACTAAAGATCAATCGGCTCCATTTGAATCGCTAGGTGATAGTGTGCATTTTCCACATTGAAGGAGAAAGGGTCAGCAAAAATATTAAAAATGTCTCTGTGCGTTTTAAAGTCTGCAAACCTGTGATCAAAGTATTCATGTTGATTTGCAATGGCATCAGTATACTCACTTCTGATTGGTGTGCCCGAGTCGATGAGTACTTTACATGTTGGGAAATCGCAGAGGTTTCTCTGAGAAATCTGGTCTTTCCATAACAGAATGCCCTCACTTTGTCATAAGCAACACTGACATCCTGGCCGTGTAACTTCTTGATGAGTACATTCAGGTCCTGTGTAATGTCAACCACTCCATCAACCACACCATCATCCACCCCATCAACCACCCCATCAACCACCCCATCATCCCCACCATAAAGGCTTTCATTTCTGCTCTCAACTCAAAAATCATGTTCAAGACGTTTCCCTTACTAACCCAACGTACCTCGGTGCAGCAGATAGCATCCTCATATTTCCTCTATAAAAAAGGCGCGGAACTGCTGGTGCTTAAAGCCCCTGGGTCTGATACATTCCTTGAAAACATCTTGCTGCCTCAGTAGACATGTTTTAAGTTTTGCGACGCGGGCCTCTCTCTTATCTCACTGGTATTTTGCATACTCCTCACTCAACATGTCCTGGTTAAACAATGACGTCTGATGTTCTACTCCTTGTGCACTGCAACTTTCTCTGTACATATGAGGCACGTCGGAATGCCCCTGTGCCCAACAAAACAGTAGTCCGTCTCCCACTTTTCCTGAAATGTCTGTACTCATCGTCAACCTTTCTCTTCACAGCAGGTTTTGAGAGAGACATGACTGGGGTCGGGTGACACAAAAATGTATTTGCACTGTGTGATAAGATGTATTTTCCCTCCACTCAATAACAGTCCCGAAGTACGTATCATGTGACTCTGCTCATGGGAGATTTATATGCCAACATAATGAATGGAAATAGAGAGGAAATTCCAAAATTACGACGTAATATCTGACGTATGAAATATATATTGCTCGTTAATTTAAAATAAAAATGTGATGTGTGACCCTCCGTGATGGTTTTCGTTGTAGCTTTGCGCTAGCTTTGAAAAAAAAAAAGACCGTTGGTTGCAATTACCTTTTGGCTGATATTGAATCAACAAAACATTTTTCTACAGTTTCGGTAACTTCAAATAAATCGAGATTAATTGTGTCTAAAACAATAACAAATCACTGCACATGCTTATGCTAGTTTGTTCAAACAATTGGGCCAAAAGGACATTAAACTTAAATCTTGAGCATCGCGTCACATCTAAACTGCACAAGTAAACCCGGCCGTCATATTGCGCATCATTGTTAACGGTATTATTATCTTTAGTAAGAAAAAACATTCTAAAGTAAAAAAAAAGTATTCCGCAAATAAATGATAATAATGAGCTTCTGGTTAACCTAGACGAAAAAAGCATAAAATACAAAAATAAAAATGGCGATTCCATCTTTCTATTTTATAACAAAGGCAGGAGCAGGCAATAGTCAATGCAGGAATCAAGGAGTAAACCCAAACTGCAAAATCCAGAGATGGAATCACGAAGTCGATCTGACGCCGAAAACAATGTGATTTCGGAAACTCCTGCGACGCAGTCAGTGCTAAGCTGTATTGACAATTGGTTGCGTGGAGAGTGGGCATCTGCTGCATTGGGCAACAGCTGGTCTCCATAAAACACCACCCAGGCTAAGTAGCTGTGCTGGTGACGTCACTTCACGAGGAGCAGTTTTGTATAAGGCAAAGAAAGTAAATAGAAGGAAGACTCAACCACTTCGCCTCGCAACATGGAATATAAGAACGATGTGTCCTGGCTTTGAAACCGACATTCAACAGGTTGACAACGCAATGAAGACTGCCGTAATTGACAAGGAACTCGCCAGACTAAACATTGGTATTACCTGCCTTCAAGAGACCCGACTATGGATAGTGGTACCATAAAGGAAGCCAGCTACACATTCTACAGGCAGGGGAAACCGGCAGATGAACCCAGGATGAACCCAGGTGGCATTGTGTAGGATTTGGAGTAAAACACATTATTGGCATTTATTGAACCTCTTCCATTGGGATCAGAGCGTATTCTGCGACTGCGGATGTCATCAGTCAAGGCCAACGTATTCAGTGTGTATGCTCCAACTCTTTATTCGACTCCAGGAGAGAAAAATCTGTTCTGTGAGGCCCTGGACCAAGAATTATCATGTGTTCTCAAAACCGAAGCATTATACACTTATCAAGAAGCCTGGCCTTCATGTCTTGGTTATAACGGATTAGGAAGGATTAATGATAACTGACAACGTCTGCTGGAGTTGTCCTGCTCCCATGGTCTCTGTGTTACCAACAACTTCTTCAAATGTAAAAAAATCCAAAACGTATCATGTAGACTCCAACGTTCCCGCCACTGGCACCAGCTAGACCTATGCTTGGTTGGAAAGGGGTTTGCCCTTGTTGACTTTGCTTCTTTCTATTGCTTTCATATATCTGACAAAGGCATTCGACTTGGTAAGTCGGAGAGGCCTGTTCATTATCTTGCAAAGAATAGGTTGTCCCCCACGACTGCTCACAATCATACAGTCATTTCACACATCCATGCATACAACAGTCACATTCAAGGGCGTTGTCTCTGGGGTATTCCCAGTCAGTAGCGGAGTAAAACAGGGTTGTGTACTGGCACCAACGCTCTTCTCCATTTTCTTCTCGATGCTTCTTCAATTTGCCTTCAGGGACTGTGAAAATAGAGTGTACATGCATACCAGATCTGATGGTTGGCTGTTCACTATCGATCGCCTTGGAGCAAACACAAAGGTAAAAAGGTACTAATTCGTGAACTGCTGTTCGCTGACGAACATCTCACACAGAAAAAGGTCTTCAGCGGCTAGTTAATTGTCTATCACACGCTTGTCAAGAGTTTGGTCTGTCACTTAGTCTACAGAAAACACATATCATGATGCAAGAAGCACCACCCCCCCCCCCAAATCATATCTATTGAGGGCCATAACAGGTCGGTTGTTAAGCATTGCACAAACTTGGATGTAATATTTCTAGTTCTCTCTCCGTTATGACGAGATAAACATCAGGATCGCAAAAGCATCAGCAACTATGGCTAAACTGAATAAGCGGGTGTGGAATAATCTCAATCTAACTGATAAAACAAAACTTAGTGTATATCAGGCATGCGTGCTTAGTACGCTCCCATATGGCAGTGAAGTGTCGACCATTTATACCAGTCACGAGTGGAAACTCAACAGCTTCCATCAAAGATGTCTGCGTCGCATTTTATGCATACGATGGCAGGACAAGGTGCCTAACACAGAGGTCTTGGATGGTGCCAAAATGTGTTGCATATTCTCCGCTATTAGCAAGAGGCGCCTTCGCTGGTTAGGCCATGTAAGTAAAATGGAGGAAGACCATATTCCAAAGTTGCTTCTGTATGGAGAGTTGGCAGCAGGGACAAAACTTATCGGACGGCCACACCTGACAATTATGTACGTTTGCAAAAGGAGCATGAGGGAAGCCAACATTGAAATCAACAAATGGGAGATCATTTCCGAACAACGTTCCAGCTGGCGAACAAAAGTGTATAGATAAGTCAAAAAGGCAGAAGATGCGCGAAACGAAGCCCTTGCATTAAAAAAGAACAACATGGAAGGCCAAATCTAACCAGGAATCAATATTCTGCGAGAAATGCAGTCGAGATTGTCATTCCAGGATTGGCCTAGTTAGACACTCGTCGAAGTGTAGGCCTACATAGCTACTCCATCGTCTCGCGAAGACGGAAGGATGCCATATTGTTGTGAAGGAAGATGCTAGTGAAGGGAGATAGAATGTTGATGTTTTTATCGTAGAAAAGGCCTTTTTTTGACCAACCTTCTTTGAAAGCTACAAGGTTCGGAATTTCCTTCACTCGTCACTCGTACACACTAGTGGCAATTTTAATAGGGATTCTTTACTACTGTGTCAGATTGCTACGACTTAAATGATTATGGTTGTGCATTACCTACTAACTGACTTTTTAAACTTTTGATTTATGTTATAATTTATACAATATTCGAAGAGTACTTTCTCAAAACCTAACATCACATCCGTAAAGTCAAAATGAAGCATCCCTCAAACAAAATGAGGCAGGCCACAGCTTCGGTTATGTTGGTTCATAATATTTCAATATACCCAAACACTGAATTAACTGCTGTAGATTCCCTATTAACATTAATAGATGACGTAATAATTTTGTTATGGAGTTGAAGTGTTTTGAGTAGAGACACGCCTTCCTCGTTTTCCCCGTGCATGACCTCTCGTGACCGCCTTTAAGGTGTGGCTAACAAAATAATAGCAACCCTTCACCCGTGTTTACAAAAAGCTTAATTAGTCAGAACCCTATAGAAGAATCTGGATAAAACTGGAAAGCAAACATTGCGTTAGGCTGTTCTTGAGACATTAGTAGGAAATGCCTATAGAAAGGCTGAACGATTGAATGAAAGGGAGAGAGAGATCCTTTATCACGAGACGTGGAGTGTGTGTTATTATTATACTACTAGACAGTGCTTTGTTGTGTGTAGATTTTTCTTTCGTTGTACAACTTTTGCTCCTTGTCTTATTATTAACACAGTTCCTTGTACCAGCCAAACTGTAAATCAATAGTTTTAATCATATTCTCGTTTTGTAAATCATTGAAATTCACCCATTAAAAACGTATTAATTGTAATTAGCACTGGCTTTGAGTATCGTTCTATTTGTTATTGTATTTAAATTTTGGTATCGTCCTTTGTTATGGACTGTTTTTGGAACGAGCCATAGACTTAAATAAGAGATAAAATTCCACATTAATAACAGTCCTTAATAATTTGCTGTGTAGACAATGATCGTCCTTAACTATCAACTTCTTAATAGACGAATCCCTATCTCGGCATAATAGGCCCGACTAAAGACAGGCGGAAAAAATTGGGAAAAACTAGAACTCTCTGCTTGCAATCAGTCTGTGAAAGGTATTTCGAAGTAGGAGAGGATAAGATAAAAATGGAGACTAGATCAAGACGTGTCTTGTGTTGGTTCATTGTCTGGTGTCTGGCTAAGGCAGGTAATACGGACATATTTAGCACGGTCGCCCTTCATATTATTCATACACTATGTGTTTAATTATTTTAATGAGTCGAATTTTGTTTTAAAATTTAACATTCAAGACATTTGAATGATCTAAAAAATTGCAAAGTTAACAGCATAATTGTGATAAAAGAAAGATAGGTTAAAAAATGTTGAACTAATTGCTTAAAAATCTCTAAGCTTCAGCTTAAGTAATTTTTCCAGTCAACATTGAGGTGTACTCAAATAAGGACAAATACGAATTTGGGATTGCTAGGGGAGACATTCTTGAAACATTACTTTGTCATTAATGTGTCATTACTCTTCCATTACATTGTCATTACCTTATTACTTTTAAGGCTGCACGCTAATATTTTTCACTTCTTATTACTTAAACTATATACATATATATTACTAAAGTAGCTATAAATATGGATTACTTTAAGTAGCTATATATATGTGTATTACTTAAAGTAGCTATATATATGTGTATTACTTAAAGTATCTATATATATATTACTTAAAGTAGCTATATATATATGTATTACTTAAAGTGACTTATATATGAATTACTTAGTGTAGCTATACTATATATATATTGCTTAATGTAGCTAGATATATTAGTGAATAATCTCACGCATAATACGCAGCACTTTGCTACATTAAAAGGCAAGTTGAGATAGCTGTAAAGTCAAAATAGATTTCTAAATCTTAGATAATGATCATCAAACTCTGCCAACCGAGACAATAATCTCTAAACAAAAAAATCGCCTTCAAGTTCATGGTATAACGTGTGTAAAAATAGCATTGTTATTTTTTCATAGTATTTCCAACCAAATATTGTTAGTAATGTTAAAATTGTTGTCCTACAGCTGGGCAGCTTACCTTGACGGCAACCCCAGAAGAGATATCTATCGGACTCAATGACACCCTAACGGTCAACTGCACGTTTGCTGATGATGGCAACTCACACATGGCTGCCCTCATCTCTTTGTTTATTTCCCGGCAAAATGACGTCAACGATATATCAGTTAACGGCGAAGATCTGGCTTCCATTAACAGGTATGTCCCTCACGTTTACAACATACTCACAGAATTCAACTCATCGTCCGGAAACATCACCCCAACTGGAGTGTCTTACATAGAACTCAATTGGCTATATCCGACAGAGCGACAAAGTGGAATCTACGTCTGCACTGCACAATGCATTGACAATGTGGGCCACGCTATTACTTATTCGACAAAAGTTAACGTAACATCCAAACTGCCAGAGAGAGACGAAATCCTCGATAGGATCAAAGAATTGAACGAGAATCTGAAGGACGCGGAGCAGAAATTTTCAGATCTCCACTCAAATTTGTCAGCAAATTTTTACGAGTTCGCCGGCTCGCAGTCGAAGCATGACGACGACGTCAACAAAACGCTAGCGGTCTTGGAGACATTAGAGAAAGAGGTTCACCCACTGGTCGGACTCTTCGAGCGATCTCTGTTCTATCCGTTCAATTTAACCTACGGGGGCACCATCTACAGGATCCTCCGTGCACCAGTGTGGGGATATGACGATGCCGTCGCGCTGTGTGAAAGCTACGGTGCTACCCTGCTAAAGATTCATGACGATGTGGAATTCGATAAAGTGGTCAATTTCTTGAATGAGCATCCCGGTCTAACTACGATCCCTCTAGCTGGTCGTCTGGAAAAGCCGTATTCCGATCTTCAAATCAGTCTACTCGGGCCATCGGACAAACTTGTGACGAACGACTGCCGCATCCTTACGAAGAGTTCCGATTGGAGCCCGCAACCCGTGCCGTGTGATGACATACGAACCAGTTCAACATATCAGCAAGTAAACGTCATGTGTGAGTCGAAAGCCTAGTTTTCTGTTCTTGTCGCATGTTGAACAGTAGGTTATACAAGAACACATTAAAAGTGGTCTCTGATTAAAACTTACGAACATAATTTTGGATTTTTCTTAATTATCTTGTTTTTCTGTAAACTTTTGTAAAAAAAAAAAAAAAAAAAAAAAGGCCAATGAAATATTTATATAAAAACTGAAAAAAAAAATATAGTTATCACATTTGCTTCAAGCGTTTTCTATTTATTATCTTTACTGCGGTGTTTTTGTTCCACTTATTTCTACGATACAAAATCTAATTCACTGTTATAAATCAAACAAGTTGACGAAATTTAAAATTTGTACACATTTTTGAACTTTTTGAAAGTAGATTAAAATGAAATGGCTATTTTCTTCAAAGTGAAATTATAAACACAACTAACTACATATTTACCTCAAATTCTGGCCCTTTTTTGGGTCAATCAGAGGCGGTCAAATTATCGACAAACTTCTTTAGATAAAAGAGTTCTATGTATTACCATTTACCGATAATGTATCTTTTTTTTTTTTTTTAAATAGGCAAAAGTTTGTTTAAATTTTTAATGAAGATATCAATATATCCAATTTTGTTTTTTTTCTATAACATATATTTATTGTAAATATTGAGAGCTTTGTTGTAAATTTAAGATTATGTTTTCACAAATTTTAGAGAAAAACAAATGTAGTTGAAGGGCCCGAAAGTGATAGGGTAGGGACAGCATTTAACAATTTAAAAACACAAGGCGTCTAAAGTATTTCTCTGGCGTAGAAATTGTCACTCAATTAACTTCTTTAGTGACAAAAGTGATATAATTAGTCATAATTTAGATTGGGTAATTTAAGGTCATGTTAAGAAAAATTAAAAGTATTTGAGGGGCGTGAAAGGGGGTAGGGTAGGCGTATACCTTATAGCAGATACATGCTACAAAATTTAATGATGTTGGAAACGTAAATATCCTTACATAGATAAATCTTTCTAAGTTAGTAATTGTGATGCGTTTTTAAAATAGCAGATAGAAATTATCGCAAAGAACCTAGCTTTATTATCCCGAGAACATCGTGGTCATATATTATAGTATAAAATAATATACTAACTTTGCCCCAAACTACATTACTGAATTTTAAACGCCGATGATCTATATAAAATACAGAGAACTCTGAACAACCATCACGAACCAACTATCATTACGAGAGCTCTCAAACACATCCTCTAACTAATCTTCTTGGGGGGCACGCTTCATCTCCTCACACACATGTTTATCTAAATTACCCTTACAACCTATGGCATAATAATAATTCAACTGAGACTCACATCTCCGGATCAGAAGACTTTGAACCTAAGCACCGTGATTACCTGACCTTGACCTAGCCCTATTAACAACCTATTAACAACCTATTAATAATCTATAATCGAAGTAACTATTTAGAAATGCATGAAAGGTGGATATTTCCACTTCCCCATCCACTAAAAAACACCATCTTTCCACACCATACAAACCTTATGACACATATGGAAACGGTAGTCCCATCCAAACCATCGCCCCACAGTTCATTCCGTCACATTATCCCACAATATATCCTGTCTCACCCCATCACACAATATATCCTGTCTCACCCCTGTCCCACAGTTCATTCCGTCCCCCATCCAACAATTCATTCTGTCACCACCGTCCCACAGTTCATTCTGTCACCTAGTCCCACAATTCATTTTGTCACCACCATCCCACAATTCATTCTGTCATCTCATCCCACAATTCATTTTGTCACCACCACCCCACAATTCATTCCGTCACCTCATCCCACAATATATCACCACCGTCCCACAGTTCATTCCGTCACCTCATCCCACAATTCATTCTGTCACCACCACCCCACAGTTTATTCTGTCCCCACCATCTCACAATTCATTCTGTCACCCATATTCACACGACCATGACTAGGTTCCATTACCACGTCAGTTCACGGGTGTAGAGGAGTAGCAAACACCAAATAAATTCCTGTAAATGGCATAGATCTTTGAATCAAAGTATGTCATGCTAATCACAGCCATTCACGATATAGTTTGAAATGTCGCCGTACCTTAAAAAATCATTTTAAAATTAAAATATAACCTACGCCTTTGGCGACATTGACTCTGCTTTCACTTAAAAGAACTGTTTCATGGATTATATTTGTGAGGCGAACTTTACTTTTCATTCGCCGCAACTGTGGCAGTTTTGGGAAAAGATTACCCGACCTTGGTTTAGTAATGAATACTAAATAACAATACGTTTTACAACTTTCAGTCGTCAAGTAAAAAATTCAACACAAAGTTGTCAAAACTGCACTCAAAAAAACCCCTCTGACCGACAAACGATGCTGCTGGGTGCCGTCCATGGCTTGGCATGTAAATAATTACGGAATGGGTGCAGTGAATACACATTTGTTTTGTTTTATTTAATTAATGTATGTTAATTTTTAAGTTCATGACTATGTTGGTTAAATTGTATGTACAGCGCGGTGAGCCTAGCCCTAGACTGGGGTACCGCGCTATATAAAACTACTACTAATAATAATAATAATAATGTAAAAATATTAATGTTACGTAACGTGATGTGACGTTTTCCAGTGTTAGAAAAGACACGACAACCCTTATAACTACAACAATAGGGATAAATGGAGGAATTCGCTTTAGCAATGTGAAGGAAATGGAATTAGTGTGTTGAAGTTTGAAATAAAATGACAGGGCACTACCAGAAAAATCGTTTTGGTAAGACAGGACAAAAACAAGAAACAACAAAGAAATAGAAGGCAGGTCAAAAACGTAAGATTCTGGAGTTCGTCGTGCTGGAGAAAGAATGTAGAAGCGGAATTTCGTTATAATTGACGGAAGTTCCGTTGTCCAAAACCGAAACATGTGGTTTTATCCAAAAGATTACAGGAAATTTAGAATTTAGGTGTCTTTGATGTCGCCGGCCGAAAAGGTAATGTTGTTATCAAAGTATTTTATATCAAATTTATTATTTAATGTATTTGTGAAAGGTTGAATTACAAGATAATATTCTTCCATTTGCTGCCACGTCTCCCTGGGATATTATATTTTGACAACTTCTTTGAAAACCAAAAAATTAAACAGTTTAGGATGAAAAAAAGGGGGGGGGGAGTGGTTGGGGAGAGATCAACTGTAATTAAGGCTTCAAAAAAATCAGAACCCTTTTTAAAAAACAAAGTTGACAGTGCGTCTTTTTTTTTTTTTTTTTTTTTTTTTTTTTGTAAAAATTATTTAAGAGCATAAATTGTCTCCCTGGATTAAAAACTCGTGAGTTTCTGAGTTTATTCTGGCAATGGTTTTGAAAACAACTTGTTCCATAGATAAGAGACACATATTTGACCTTGTCATATGGACACGGGGGGGTTCTTATGTAAGTCACAGTACGTGTGTGTGTGGTGGGTGTGTGCGTGTCAGAAGTTACCATCTTTTTTAAAAGGAAGATCCAATCTAGACATGCTTTTAATGCATCACTTTTTTTCAAGCGTGTTTTAAACGGTTCTCGAAAAGATTTGCTTGCATCCAATACAATTGCATGGTTTTAAATAAAAAGGTTTTTTAAGAAAGGAGGAAAAATCGTCAGTGTAGAGAAGATTGTTTTCTTCATATAACTGAAACTATGTTCGGGAAATCATATGTAAACATCAATGGTAGCTGATCTGACGATACAGTTGAAAGAATAACTCTCATGAATTGTAATTATTGATACAATTGGAAGAATAGCTCTCATCAATGGTAGCTGATCTGATAATACAGTTGGAAGAATAGCTCTCATCAATAGTAGCTAATGATACAATTATTATAAGAATAGCTCTCATCAATCATAGCTGATAATACAGTTGCAAGAATAGCTCTCATCAATAGGAGCTTATGATACAGTTGTAAGAATAGTTCTCATCAATGGTCATATTTAGTCATATTTAGTCGAGGAAAGCATGTAAGTAAAGGAGGCTTTGATGATATCGTCTTGATGACTAGTTAGAATGTCTACATCACCTATTATTGCAATTAAACATATTAAAACATTATTCGTTTTGCATATCGATTTAAGTATAAAAGCAAAAAGATTGAAAAATACTAATTTTTTTCATTTTTTAAATATAAAAAAACGTGACATTTGTGTAGTGGTGAAAGTATTGAATACTGCTTTAACATGGTTTCAAATTACTGTATTTGTATACTGGGTGGCCGAGTGATGTGAACTGAGCAAATCTCAAGTCAATGGTCTGGAGTTCCAGCAAAAACATCCCCAGCACCCGGAGACGGAGTCCCGTAGGCGGATAACATTGGTACAATGTAATATTCCGACAACTCCTGCTACGCCACCGGTGCCAGCAACATGGAGAGAGGGGATTTGCACCAGCTCATAATCCAGGCCGTGCGGTAAAGTCCACAACATCGTGAAGGAAGATATTTGTTATCGCTGATGACACTCTATCAACTGGGGGAAAAAAAAGGGGGGGGGGGGCTTATCTTGTTTCCTTTAAAGACAGGTAATATTGACAAGCTTATAGAAAGAATTAAAGTGTGTCCGGTTATAGGAGCGACGTCCAATCGGATGACCTATATAAGCAATAACAATAACACTGGTTGAATGAGATTTGATTTTATTTTATTGAAACACGGGGAACAGAAAAGAAATAGTGCGGTTTGTGTTGCCGTGGCTTCACAGTACATGGTATGTATGCTATAAGATGGTAAGTTACACATACGAATTTCATACTCTCATAATTTCACTAGTAATTACCAGCCATATTACAAATCTCTTTCAAGACGTGCATAATTCTTCTTTTTTTTTCGCCTTTCCGACTTCCATTTGAAACATGGGCCATGAATAAAATATGTCTTCTCCGGTCCCTTTCAATCCTCTCTGATGTCCTCACCGGTCCCTTTCAGTCCTCTCTGATGTCCTCACCGGTCCCTTTCAATCCTCTCTGATGTCCTCACCGGTCCCTTTCAATCCTCTACGATGTCCTCACCGGTCCCTTTCAATCCTTTCTGAATGTTTCCAAATCGCTCCAGTCCTAACTACATTCTTGTCAGCCCCTCAAATTCTTTAACATTAAGCCAAGCTATTTCTCCATCAAAGTCTTTATTAATTTTTTCTATTTATTTCTCATTTTATATCCGTATTTATTAAATTTATCTCTTTACAACTGTCCCTAATTTTAAATTTAAATAAATTAGTTTCTATCCTCCAAGTCAATGACAGCATTTGTAAGAGATTTTTTATTCAATTTTTCATAAATTTTTTTTTTAATAGTTCTTTCTTCAAAAACTCCGGAAACAAAGATTTCTCAGTGTCCTGAGTTATTGAACTAAGTTAATATAAAAGACCAAATTTGTTGATTTTTAGAGATTCCCATTCTCCATTTTCCAAATCTCCATCACGTCAACGGTTTAAGACGTCAAAGCTCAACATGTTTTACAGGTCAAACTTTCATAGGCCTAGTCATTCATCTACGTCATTCGTCTGCGTCAGTCGTCAGCGACAGATTTTGTTAATGAAATTCATCGCTCTGAATTGTTCTTAAAAGAATTGTCTGTGTTTTCTCGTCTTGCAAATGATTGATATTAACATCGTTTATTGGCTGATCTGGAATATCATCCAAATCGAATTTCGGAAAATGGCTTCTTTCAAAACTTGCTGGAACCAAATAGCTGAGTATATTACTTGAAGAAAGTGTGGGATTAAATCTTTCCACGGCAACCTCATTGGGCAGTATCCCACTGTCAAAGTGACTTGGGCCAAATGGGATCATTTCCTCCCTGTCGAAAACTCTTGGCATAAATTTATTTATTTCCTCATCATTGTTGAAATTGTTAAGACCAAATTTGTTATTTTCCTCCGTGTCGAATTTTTTTTGACCTAATTTTTTAATTGCTTCCCTGTCGAAGTTTTTAGGATCAAATTTGTTCATTTCCTCCAATTCAAAGTTTCTTTTGATAAATTTTGGAAAGTCCATGTTTTTTAAATTTAGATAACCTTCATTGTCAATATAATTTCCGTCCAAATTATCTGCTCTAAATTTTCGCAGATCATCTATCTGAAAATTTCCTGCACCAAACTTGTTATTCGTATCTTTATCCACATTCCTTTCACCAATGTTTTGTAAATTCTGTCTTGAATTCAGTTTTTCGAATCTTTCATGCTCTTCTGTGTTTTTTTTACCACGATAAAATTCATCTTTATGAGATTTCACCTTGCTTAAATTGCTCATGTCCCTTAGAAGTCCATCGGGATTGACAATGATTTTCCCAGTGACGTGCTCGTCATACCGGACCTCTTTCAAACCGAAGACTACATCGTTAAGTTGTGAAGGCACAGACACGTCCGTGGCTTGCTTTCTCTCACCCAGATGATGATCTTTGGACTCTGTGAATGGACCGGGGCTCAGAAGATCTGGGTCAAGGGGGGACATTCTTTGCAGCAAATCCAAAAACTTGTCGAAAATGTGTTCTCTAAAAAAAAAAAAATTATAAATTGTCCTTTTTTTAAAAAAAAAATCCTTAATTAACGTTAAAGAAATATTATGAGCTACACCTTTTGTATATATTTTTTAATCCAACCTTTTATCTTACTTTGAAAAGTATTTAAAAGTATTGGTTCTGGTACAGTTAACTTCAGCAGCTTCCTCTTCTTCTTGTATATTTTGAGGGTCCACGATTAAAGAATTGATAATTCTGGCTCCTATGTTTCAGAGGGGTTTGCTATGTTAATGTGCGTGATTACATAAGTATAGTTCTGTCTTATATTCAAATATTTGTTGAAGAAATTTTTCTAGCAGTCAACTTTAATTTAAAAAATATTGAAACACATTTCTCAATATGGTATACATAGAGTGATTGTTATCGGAACTTTTAATCTTTGGTTGTGGTGAATTTAGCCAAATGAGGGGGTCAGGTAACGATCGTTTAGAAAGGCTATAAATGGTTGAAAGGAAGAAAAGATGCCTATTTGTCACACGTACTTATGACTCCTGGACACGCAGTCAAGGTACTGGCCAAGCTGAAATCTGACTTGAGATGGGTTCGAGAATTCCATTGTCTCGTCAAAGTTTGGAGTGAAAGATACAGGTGTTGCTTTGATATCAAAGTCTAAACTTTCGCGAACCTGTTAGAATATTCAGCAAATAAAATAAATCCATTTTCAAATAACAAATACCACGCGATATTTACCCCTGGAATTAACACTACAAGAGACAACATTGAAAACAGCATTACATATCCGTAATATGTCAGTACGATCACTCTGCATTCGTTCTTGAACACTAATGCAACAAGTGTTAATTAAATAACCCCTAAAAACAAATATCTTCGCATAAATACTTTATAAAATGTAGTACCAAGCCATGGGCGGTGATGCTGAAAATTTGACAAAGCATGCATACAAGTAAAGCACTCTATAAGAATCTCAATTAGTCACCACCCCCCCCCCCCCCGCCGCCCGCCCCACCCAAAAAAAACCCACCAAAAAAACCCAGGCTTACAACTGCACATTTTGTCCACACCCCTTCCCTTATAATAATAATAGTATAATGATTCAACAGATTTTACACCTTTTACACCGCACTATCTTAGAACTAATATATATATTTATTACACACCAAACGCACAGCGATTTCTTTAAGGACTCTCATTTAGCGCAGTTATCGGGAATTTTATTTCCTGTAATCAATGTCATCATATTCCTTTACCTTATCCTTGAAAAACAGGGAAAACTAATTTTTGGGAGCTGGGGGTTGAAATTTTAAAGAATGTGCCGTCATCGGCAACGAGTCAATGTGCCAAGTTTAAGCTCGATCGGTTGACGGGAAGTGAATCAATTGACAACGTATATATCTATTCTAATCATTTGATTAGCCTAATACTTGAACATGTACAGATCTATTCTAATCATTTGTTGAGCCTAATACTTGACCATGTACAGATCTATTCTAATCATTTGTTTAGCCTGATACTTGACCATGTACACATGTACAATAATCATCCACGTCTCAGCTAAAAATAGAACTGATGACACACTGGCAGAGATACTTTCAACACTTACCTCCAGCCTAAAAATTTCAGATTCAACACTCACCTCCAACCTTAAGAATTCAGATTCAACACTCACCTCCTGCCTAAAGAACTCAGATTCAACACTCACCTTCGGCCTAAAGATGTCACATTCATCACCGTTGGACAAATTCCATGGCAAACTGTGGACAGCCACCAGGAGTAGGGTCAGTGACGTCACGACAGTGATGCCACGGGACATCTAAGATGAACGAAACAAACACGTTTACGTCAGCGGAACTCACTATTTCCGGTGTAGGAGGAGCAGCTATTATAACTTTCTATAAAATATGCTCAACATTATGAAACTGGTACAAGCCAAAGGAAATACCTTTCAAAATCTATTGGATTAGGAGCACGCAAGGAAGGGCAGACTCCACTTCAGACTAGTTTGTTAATGAACAATTAGAAAGTCTCTTCGTGTAGGCAACAGAGCCAAATATTTGTAATAATTCTACACTGCTGATAAAGAACATAAGGATTGCATGCAATATTATGTTCCTTTATGTTCGGTAGTCACAATTGACAATTACAATTAAATGTTTATTATTTAGCTTTTCGTCTTCTTTTTTTTTGAGGGGGTCTTTTAAATTGATTTTAATATTTAAAATAAAAAATTTAAATATAGAACTTCGTGGCTATTGGTCAAATCTATTATTTTCAAATAGTGCGGAAATTTGTTAACATCAAAAAAAGTCATTTTGATAATCGCTAAAATTTTTAATGATCGGCAAGTGCTACATTGCCCTTATACGCATGAATTTAGCTATTCATATTTTTTACTTTAGAAATAAAACTGTATTAACAAAACATAATTTTAAACTTCTAATTTTAAAGTATTGCAATAAATTAATAACTTGTTTGCCAATTACGTCCGCTAATGAATGAAGGATAGCGTTCACGCTGTGTGAATGAGAAAGTAGAACAAGGAAGTGTGAAAGGTTGAGTAACGAAGGCTCTTAGCCGCAAAGTTTTTTATGTTAATGTCCTATGTTTCAATTCAGCCTTCCACATGCCTTGTCCTACTATTTCCCAATTAAGGAAGTCCTGCTCAATGTCCTTTCTCTAAAAAAAAACGTGTTTTAATAATATATTTATACCAAATCGGCTAGGAGTCTTCATTAGTCAAGCTTCCAAATGCCTTGTTCTACTATTTCCCAATTGATGAAGTCCTGCTCAATATCCTTTCTCTAAAAAAAACGTGTTTTAATAATACATTTATACCTCATACGCACACATATAATATACAGTATACAAAGAGTGTAGCAAATATCAAATAAAAGACGAACAAAGTACAAGACATCTCAACGATAGCGTTTGATGTTCACCAGAAAATTCAATTCGTTCTGTACTCATTCGAACATATCTTAGTTATGGAACCATATTTATAAAAAAAATTATTCCATGCGGAAACATCACAAATGGGTTTAATAGAAAAACTGCACACATTCTTCTCATCTTTGCCGAAAACAATTACTTTGATGTAACATACCTTGCCGACCAGCGAGTACCGAGTAGTCCGCCAAATGCTCAGCTCCAAGCTTTTAACGTAGGCACGGTGTTTGTATAACGGCATGTGTCAACTTGACCTCGTTCAGATCTTGCAAGTCCTGGGCAATGAGTCGTGGGGAGTACTTGCTTTAAGTGAATTTTACTTCATTAATTCAAGTTTCGCTATAGATAAATGTCCAATGAAGTGTTGACTTTCCCATCACGAGACATTCCGTGACACATAAACAATATACCTGTAAAAGTCTGAATTTATTTTTTAATAATTTGTAATGGAATATTTCTAAGGCTTGATTGGTTTAAAATTGTATGTAAAACATATGAACTGTCTGTAAAACATATGAACTGTCTGTAAAACATATGGACTGTCTGTAAAACATATGGACTGTCTGTAGAACATATGGACTGTCTGTAAAACATATGGACTGTCTGTAAACATATGGACTGCCTGTAAAACATATGAACTGTCTGTAAACATATGGACTGCCTGTAAACATATGGACTGTCTGTAAAGCATATGTACTGTCTGTAAAACATATGAACTGTCTGTAAACATATGGACTGTCTGTAAAACATATGGACTGTCTGTAAAGCATATGGAATGTCTGTAAAGCATATGGAATGTTTGTAAAACATATGGGCTGTTTGTATCAAACTGCAATTACCGCACCTTCGTAATTTTTATTTTTATTTAATTCATATGCTTTTCATTTTAAGAATATAAAAGATACTATCTACGAATAATGATTTAACTGGCAATATCATTTTTATTTACCCTTGAGGTTATATAACTAGTTACCTAGAGGGTATATAACTAGTTACCTGGAGGGTAGATATCTAGTTGCCTAGAGGGTAGATAACTAGTTGTCTAGAGTGTAGATAAATAGTTACAAAGAGGGTAGATAACTAGTTACCTGGAGGGTAGATATCTAGTTGCCTAGAGGGTAGATAACTAGTTGTCTAGAGTGTAGATAAATAGTTACCTAGAGGGTATATAACTAGTTACCTGGAGGGTAGATATCTAGTTGCCTAGAGGGTAGATAACTAGTTGTCTAGAGTGTAGATAAATAGTTACCTAGAGGGTATATAACTAGTTACCTGGAGGGTAGATATCTAGTTGCCTAGAGGGTAGATAACTAGTTGTCTAGAGTGTAGATAAATAGTTACCTAGAGGGTATATAACTAGTTACCTGGAGGGTAGATATCTAGTTACCTGGAGGGTAGATATCTAGTTACCTAGAGGGTAGATAAATAGTTACCTAGAGGGTATATAACTAGTTACCTGGAGGGTAGATATCTAGTTACCTGGAGGGTAGATATCTAGTTACCTGGAGGGTAGATAACTAGTTACCTAGAGGGTATATAACTAGTTACCTGGAGGGTAGATATCTAGTTACCTGAAGGGTATATAACTAGTTACCTAGAGGGTAGATATCTAGTTACCTGGAGGGTATATAACTAGTTACCTAGAGGGTAGATATCTAGTTACCTGGAGGGTATATAACTAGTTACCTAGAGGGTAGATATCTAGTTACCTGGAGGGTATATAACTAGTTACCTAGAGGGTAGATATCTAGTTACCTGGAGGGTATATAACTAGTTACCTAGAGGGTAGATATCTAGTTACCTGGAGGGTATATAACTAGTTACCTAGAGGGTAGATATCTAGTTACCTGGAGGGTATATAACTAGTTACCTGGAGGGTAGATATCTAGTTACCTGGAGGGTATATAACTAGTTACCTAGAGGGTAGATATCTAGTTACCTGGAGGGTATATAACTAGTTACCTAGAGGGTAGATATCTAGTTACCTGGAGGGTATATAACTAGTTACCTAGAGGGTAGATATCTAGTTACCTGGAGGGTATATAACTAGTTACCTAGAGGGTAGATATCTAGTTACCTGGAGGGTATATAACTAGTTACCTAGAGGGTAGATATCTAGTTACCTGGAGGGTATATAACTAGTTACCTAGAGGGTAGATATCTAGTTACCTGGAGGGTATATAACTAGTTACCTAGAGGGTAGATATCTAGTTACCTGGAGGGTATATAACTAGTTACCTAGAGGGTAGATATCTAGTTACCTGGAGGGTATATAACTAGTTACCTAGAGGGTAGATATCTAGTTACCTGGAGGGTATATAACTAGTTACCTAGAGGGTAGATATCTAGTTACCTGGAGGGTATATAACTAGTTACCTAGAGGGTAGATATCTAGTTACCTTGAGGGTATATAACTAGTTACCTAGAGGGTAGATATCTAGTTACCTGGAGGGTATATAACTAGTTACCTAGATGGTAGATATCTAGTTACCTGGAGGGTATATAACTAGTTACCTAGAGGGTAGATATCTAGTTACCTAGAGGGTATATAACTAGTTACCTGGAGGGTATATAACATCTAACTGAATTAACAAATAACATAGAAAACTATGACATCAATGACAAGACGATGCATGAGATGATTCTAGGATTACACGATTATGAATGCTGCCTGCGCCCTGGAGGATTCGGGTTCAAACCTCGTTTGCGTCACGTGTTTGCACAAAGTAGACCTAATGGTCGAGACTATGCAAGAAACGTCTCTCTTAATGGACTACTAGTTTTGATATTGTGTAAGTGATTGCGTAAACTTCCATATGGCATAGTCTCGACCCCCCAAACGATTTGTAGTTAGTAGAGAAAGTTAAAGTTATTAAGGGACATAACGTTCAAACTTGAGTGGTATGGCCACGTGACCATAAAACAAGGGCTCGCCAGAGAGATCTTGCAGGGCACTACTAGAGGAGGAAGAAGAAGAGGAAGACAGAGAAAAAGATGGGAAGATAATATCAAAGAATGGACGGGATTAAAACTAGGCGATGCTGTGCGTAGGGCAGAAGACCGAGATGAATGGAGAAGAATAGTGTACATGTCATCTGTGGCGCCCCAACGGTCGAAGGACTACGGGACTTGATGATGATGATGATGAACGTTCAAAGAAATACTTAACTCGTTTTTTTTTTTGTTTTTTTGTTTTGTGTTTTTTTTTGCTTCAAAGACTTAAACGTCATTGTATGCTCCTAAGTTTTCATCTTTTGTTTCATTGACGTAAGAAAACTCGCCTCCGTGTTTTTTTCTCCATTGGATTTATTTTTAAATGCATAATTAATTGAATATATCTCTGACATTTACCCCGCCATCCCTAATCTCTAGCCTAGTCTTGGAGAACTTCCGCGTGTCAGTACTCTCTAGCCCCACTTTAAACCAAAAAATGAGGGGAAAACTGGAAAGTCCAGCGGTTTATTTCAAAATCAAATGTCTTTGTTTGTTTCCATTTGTGTCAAATAAATTATTTTGTTGATTTGTTAAATTATTATATTGTATTCTTTAAATTTTAAATGGTTTTCTATCTCTATTGTGAAAAATTAATAATTCTGTGTCTCTTACATTCTGACACCATTTACTTTAGCACTTGATTTTCTATTTCACAGTTATTTGACATTCAATATTTATTTTATGTTATTTTTTTAATAAAGTGAGGGATAAAGTCTATGCCTTCATATTGTAATGTTTGATTCATTTTTTTTTCCAATACGAAGTTAGATAATTAAGATATATGCAAATACATCACAAAACGGACTCCCCCTCCTCCCCTCCCCCCCCCCCCAAACCCCAAATTGGTGTGATCAAGTCCATGAGCATCCCAACGTTTTCATCCATTTCATCAGTTCAAAATGAGTTCAAATGAGTCTATCCATCTAAGCTCTTAACGGGACAGTGATATACGCACGGCTGAGTGGTTCTATTCGGGGGTCAATTGTCGCTTGATTAGTGCGTGTAGAGCGTGTAGTGCGTGCTACCAACGTCCTGTGAGTGTAGTAAGTGGGTGAAGGTGAAATTGCACTGAATGAGAAAACAAAGACAACATGTGGGTACCGTTAGGTACCGTTTATCTTTGCGTGTGGATTTACGAAGAACAGCAAGCGTATCTTTTCAGAATGTTGCAGTCTGAGTTGGCGCCTTTTGTCCGGACATTTCAGTTTAGAAGGAGTTGGTGAATTACGTTATAGGTTGGGAATTGCATTAGCAAGAGAAACGAATGTTCTACCCTAGGGACCAGAGCATAGCCAGAAAGACTAATGTTGTACCCTAGAGACCAGAGCATAGCAAGAGAGACGAATGTTCTACCCTAGGGACCAGAGCATAGCAAGAGACACGAATTTTCTACCCTAGGGACCAGAGCATAGCAAGACAGACGAATGTTCTACCCTAGGGACCAGAGCATAGCAAGACAGACGAATGTTCTATCCTAGGGACCAGAGCATAGCAAGAGACACGAATTTTCTACCCTAGGGACCAGAGCATAGCAAGACAGACGAATGTTCTACCCTAGGGACCAGAGCATAGCAAGACAGACGAATGTTCTACCCTAGGGAGCAAAGCAACGGAACACCACATTCACAATCACAAAGGAAAAAGGAGCGAAACTTTTCAAAGAAGATGCATCTAGTATCCAGAATGCTACTATAGACCCTGTCGTTGTTTTTTTTAAAGGCTCCCATACTCTGTTGACAGGACTGCAACCTGGTAGGGATCCTAAGAAATGCCAGTCGAGAGAAGTCTGGACCCTTTTAGATTTTTTGAGACTCTCTTTAGTGTCATAAAGACAAACGTTGAATTTAAGATGAACTAAAGTTACCTAATAACACATTTTTTTTTATGTCTTATAGTTTTAGATCTTTTTTCTTTATAAAGGAAAATGTTATTGGCTGATTGTATTAATAATTATCCGTTCCTGTGTAAGAGCCAAATAGACCTAAAGCAAAAAAAAATCTATAGAGCAGCATATACGAGCCTAAATAAAAGTCCAACATAAATGCCGATAAAAAAATTAGCGAGATTCGTGGGCCTATGACACGATCATCAGTCAAAAGGAACAGTTGAGGCGACAACACTTGACTCATTAGCGTCTATTGCCTCAGATCTTCCAACCCCCAATGCATGATACCCTCACTAAGTAACTCTTGCAATCAAATAAGCAGCTGCTTTAATGGAGATGTCTTGAATTTACGATGGCGCGTTCTATACAATTTTATTAATGTGTATCAAGATGAATTTTATCATTTTATCGAATGAATCGAATTATTTAAATCTTATCTTTAATCATCGTTTCTCAAGATAAAATGAAATGTTTGAAAGAAGAAAAAAAACATTTACGGACCAATGATTGCAAAACCATTCGACTTTTACAACAACTCCGAAAAATGTTAGAATAATTGAAGCTCTGAGACGCTGGTCATGTGCCTAACTGAATGATCAATACTTGGAGCAAGTGCCACGCAGAGATAAAGGGGGGTAATGTATTTTGACATAATGATAACGCCAGAGTTGATTCCCTCTCATAACTAAACAAACTAGTATCAGCACATCAGAGTTGTACATAGAAAACCCTTATAATAAAACTAGAGTTTAAATTGCCCTTTCACTAAACCTACACCAACTTTAACATTTGTTTTTTTTTTTAATTTGCATAAACGCGTTTTAAAAATATTATTCTCTCAACAACATCGCCCCCCCCCCCCCCCCGCCCCCACACCCAAATGCCTCAAACATCAATCATGCTGATATCACTCTGTACGGTTTTACATTTCTGTTAGAGATTAACATTTGATTAACTCTTACCGTCAGCTTCTTGTAGTTCCGGTTTCTAGTATCTAACTTCCGGACATGGCGTTAACTTCCGGTTAACACAGTTAAAGACGTCATGAACATTGGAATATCAGTAATGGTTTGGTTTTTTTGTGGGGTTTTGTTCTGTTTAAGACACATTGTGGATAACAGAAACAAAATTCAGACGCTTGTCATAGATGTCTTTCGATTGAGCTGATGAATATCCATTACTTCCAGGATAGAAAGTAATCACATATTGATCTACCAAAGTAATCACACTTATTGATCTACCAAAGTAATCACATATTGATCTACCAAAGTAATCACACTTATTGATCTACCAAAGTAATCACTTATTGATCTACCAAAGTAATCACACTTATTGATCTACCAAAGTAATCACACTTATTGATCTACCAAAGTAATCACACTTATTGATCTACCAAAGTAATCACACTTATTGATCTACCAAAGTAATCACACTTATTGATCTACCAAAGTAATCACACTTATTGATCTACCAAAGTAATCACACTTATTGATCTACCAAAGTAATCACATATTGATCTACCAAAGTAATCACATATTGATCTACCAAAGTAATCACACTTATTGATCTACCAAAGTAATCACACTTATTGATCTACCAAAGTAATCACACTTATTGATCTACCAAAGTAATCACATATTGATCTACCAAAGTAATCACACTTATTGATCTACCAAAGTAATCACACTTATTGATCTACCAAAGTAATCACACTTATTGATCTACCAAAGTAATCACACTTATTGATCTACCAAAGTAATCACACTTATTGATCTACCAAAGTAATCACATATTGATCTACCAAAGTAATCACATATTGATCTACCAAAGTAATCACACTTATTGATCTACCAAAGTAATCACACTTATTGATCTACCAAAGTAATCACACTTATTGATCTACCAAAGTAATCACATATTGATCTACCAAAGTAATCACACTTATTGATCTACCAAAGTAATCACATATTGATCTACTAAAAGTGTGATCTGTTTTTCAAAAGATCCAAAGATCCATAAAACAGTAACTCGGCTAAAGTAATGAGTTACCTCACACTGTTGTTGTATAGTGTTATCGTATATTAGTATCCTTCAGTGTTATTTGTTTTATTTATCTTATTTTTTATCGCATCGTTTCTAATCGATTTTTTCCTTTTTAACACTTCTTCATTATCTATATTATTATTTTTTAAGCTTATAGTGTTGGAATTGCCCTCAGACCAATTCTCTAACAACTTTAACAATTGTTGAAAAATCTGCTGGGGTTAAATTTAAGTCATAAAGAAATCCAAGTGGGCTTTAGAAATTGTAAACCAAATTTCAGCTTCGAGTGTATTCAGTATAATATTTGCTGGAGGGAGCATTGAAATATTTCCACATTTACTCCTTTTTGAAATGTGTCTCTCAAATTTGTATTCCTGGATCGTTGGTTATTGTTTATTAGATGAACTTTTCCCTCATCAACAATCAACCTTGGGTAAAGAAGGAAGATGGGATCACGACACTCGGCTCCCACAAAGAGATAGTGCATCAAAGGACTGGCGATGTTACCATTGGGCTCATTCATGCGCCGTCATCTGTCTCTCTATGATGAGATTTCACGTGCGCCTAACAGGCAGCAGTGAGACCTCTCGAACCTTTTTGCACATCGGAGCGCCGTGAGCATGCTATCATAGCATGGACTTGAGCGCTATATAAGTACTCCAATCAATAAATCAATCCTAAATGAAATATAAATAGTTGATAATATTAACATTTGTTTTAGTTGGGTAGAGGGAGGGAATACTTACAATGGGATTACTACTCATTTAAAATGTCTTTATTTGAAAATTGTATCACAGCCTAACACTTTGTGTGCATGTGTCTGGCTTAAACTCTATGCACTGGGTGTTACTGTGGCAGATTAAGAGTCGGTTCACACGATCAAATTTTCCTTTAAGCATTTGATGCAATTCGTGTAAAAAGCCTTGTCACAACTTTCAAATTACTATTTGATCAAATTCCCCCCAAAAGAAACCACGCACAAAATAGCGCGTTCATACAACAATTTGACGCGAAATTTGATCGTGTGAACTGACGCTAAGTAGATTAAGATAGAAAGGGTCGAGGGGGGGGGTCAAAAATTTGTGACGCCACGTTTTTGTTTTTTTTTTGTTGTTTTTTTTAAATCTAAATTTTTCTAATCTTGAAAAAACTTTATTTGATTAATTTTAAAATCATTAATATGAGGCGATATTGCCGCAAATATTATAGGTACTATGAACTCAGTCGCTCACACCTTTTACGCATATCGAAAACTGACGCAAAAACTGTTGTGGCCATTTTACATTCGGCTTGTGGATGACTTCGTTGTTTCGCGTCACAGTTTTCTAACAATACTACATCTTAATCTATTATGGGAAAATGTTAAAGAATAAAAAGAAAATATTAGTTTACTTATGAAAATTGTATGTATGTTTTGACTTGTTTTACAGCATCAAGACTATGGTCAACCTGCATTTACAGCATCGACACTATGGTCAACCTGCATTTACAGCATCGACACTATGGTCAACCTGCATTTACAGCATCGACACTATGGTCAACCTGCATTAACAGCATCAACACTATGGTCAACCTGCATTTACAGCATCAAGACTATGGTCAACCTGCATTTACAGCATCAACACTATGGTCAACCTGCATTTACAGCATCGACACTATGGTCAACCTGCATTTACAGCATCGACACTATGGTCAACCTGCATTTACAGCATCGACACTATGGTCAACCTGCATTTACAGCATCGACACTATGGTCAACCTGCATTTACAGCATCAACACTATGGTCAACCTGCATTTACAGCATCAACACTATGGTCAACCTGCATTTACAGCATCAAGACTATGGTCAACCTGCATTTACAGCATCAAGACTATGATCAACTTGCATTTACAGCATCAACACTATGCTCAACTTGCATATACAGCATCGACACTATGGTCAACCTGCATTTACAGCATCGACACTATGGTCAACCTGCATTTACAGCATCGACACTATGGTCAACCTGCATTAACAGCATCAACACTATGGTCAACCTGCATTTACAGCATCAAGACTATGGTCAACCTGCATTTACAGCATCAACACTATGGTCAACCTGCATTTACAGCATCGACACTATGGTCAACCTGCATTTACAGCATCGACACTATGGTCAACCTGCATTTACAGCATCAAGACTATGGTCAACCTGCATTTACAGCATCGACACTATGGTCAACCTGCATTTACAGCATCGACACTATGGTCAGCCTGCATTTACAGCTTCGACACTATGGTCAACCTGCATTTACAGCATCGACACTATGGTCAACCTGCATTTACAGCATCGACACTATGGTCAACCTGCATTTACAGCATCGACACTATGGTCAACCTGCATTTACAGCATCGACACTATGGTCAACCTGCATTTACAGCATCGACACTATGGTCAGCCTGCATTTACAACATCGACACTATGGTCAACCTGCATTTACAGCATCGACACTATGGTCAACCTGCATTTACAGCATCGACACTATGGTCAACCTGCATTTACAGCATCAAGACTATGGTCAACTTGCATTTACAGCATCAACACTATGGTCAACCTGCATTTATAGCATCAAGACTATGGTCAACCTGCATTTACAGCATCTAGACTATGGTCAACCTGCATTTACAGCATCGACACTATGGTCAACCTGCATTTACAGCATCAAGACTATGGTCAACCTGCATTTACAGCATCAAGACTATGATCCACCTGCGTTTACTGCATCGACACTATGGTCAACCTGCATTTACAGCATCAACACTATGGTCAACCTGCATTTACAGCATCGACATTATGTTTAACCTGCATTTACAGCATCGACACTATGGTCAACCTGCATTTACAGCATCGACACTATGGTCAACCTGCATTTACAGCATCGACACTATGGTCAGCCTGCATTTACAGCATCGACACTATGGTCAATCTGCATTTACAGCATCGACACTATGGTCAACCTGCATTTACAGCATCGACACTATGGTCAGCCTGCATTTACAGCATCGACACTATGGTCAACCTGCATTTACAGCATCGACACTATGGTCAACCTGCATTTACAGCATCGACACTATGGTCAACCTGCATTTACAGCATCAAGACTATGGTCAACCTGCATTTACAGCATCAAGACTATGGTCAACCTGCATTTACAGCATCAAGACTATGGTCAACCTGCATTTACAGCATCAAGACTATGGTCAACCTGCATTTACAGCATCGACACTATGGTCAACCTGCATTTACAGCATCAAGACTATGGTCAACCTGCATTTACAGCATCAAGACTATGGTCAACCTGCATTTACAGCATCGACACTATGGTCAACCTGCTTTTACAGCATCAACACTATGGTCAACCTGCATTTACAGCATCGACACTATGGTCAGCCTGCATTTACAGCATCGACACTATGGTCAACCTGCATTTACAGCATCGAGACTATGGTCAACCTGCATTTACAGCATCGAGACTATGGTCAACCTGCATTTACAGCATCGAGACTATGGTCAACTTGCATTTACAGCATCAAGACTATGGTCAACCTGCATTTACAGCATCGAGACTATGGTCAACCTGCATTTACAGCATCGACACTATTGTCAACCTGCTTGGTTCCGTACATGATTTGTTTGAACATGTGCGCTTACCACAACTTCAACTCTGTCTACCGCAAGATGCTACTAAAAAGGATCACTACTTCAATACCCCAGAAATGATGACACACACGGCACATACACACACAAGTTAAACTAAGAGTATAAAGATAACTAAAATAATATCCGTTGGCAATAGGCAGCCATTGTTCGCTTAAGCCCACCCGCTCTTATATATTGCAATAACCGACCCTTTTTTTTTTTTTTTAAGGGCCCACGATCAATTTATGGATCATTTTGGCTCCTGGTTTGAATTCAGGGTTTGCCTTCTCTTTGATGAGTTTCCGGGGTGCTTGGGATGTTGGTTGTGATGAGTTTCCGGGCTGCATGGGATGTTAGCTGTGATGAGTTTCCGGGCTGCATGGGATGTTGGCTGTGATGAGTTTCCGGGGTGCTTGGGATGTTGGCTGTGATGAGTTTCCGGAGTGCTTGGGATGTTGGCTTTAATTGGGATTGAACTCCAGCTATTTGGATTGAGTCAATTTAGACCGCTCAGCCATCCCGCACCATTTCAGACTCTAAGTCAAAGTTCAATAACCGACCTTACTTGAATGGACTACGATTAGTCACTTCCTTGTTTTGTCACGTGATGCGTACCAGCCATTAGTAGGCTTTCTGCTACACATAACAACACATAACAACAGATAAACAGCTGATCAGCCATTGCCATTATCATTAATTCTAAAGCAAAATGTTTGTCTCCATCAGCGCTTCCCCAGTGTTTATTAAAATTTTACTTTTCAAAATATTCTTGAGTACACGCGTTTCTTTAAATGACATTCATTAAATGTGACAATAATTATGATTCAGTAATGATTAAAGGGAGAAAGTTGTTTGAAGAAAAATTTGTGAGCGACTAGTGTGTTGCAGACAGCCTACCGGAAGTATTACTTGTTTTTACACGTATCACGTGACAAAACAATCGACTAATCGTAGTCCATTGTAAAAATGTGCTTTATTGATCCTGCTTAGTATAGGTCTACAATTTCCTTAGATCTAAATGCTTCACTCTCATATGTATTTCTTGCCTCTAGTTTATATACCAGTTTTGACGAAAGTAAAAGCTGTATTTATGAACAAAATCATACAAACTATAATCTAGTATAGACTTAATAACGATAAAACAATAAACAATTTAAAACTATAAATATGATGGACTAGAGGAGCCAAAATTTTGAACTTTTCAATTTGTTTTCGATTACATACATTTTTAAAGTGGTTTTATTTTTATTGCCTTGATCAAGCCCAATCAAAATAAATAATTCTCTTTGTATCTAACGTTTACCACACGCCACAGATTTCTCTTTGTATCAACGTTTACCACACGCCACAGATTTCTCTTTGTATCTAACGTTACCACACAACACAGATTTCACAACTGAACTAAATAAGATTTTTAAAAAAAAAATAACACAAAGACTTTGGTGCTAACATTTTCTTCTGTGTTACGGAAATGACGTCATGAATATGAGCTCTAAATGGTGGTGAGACATTAGAATGTTAATATATTAATACAGTTCAGGGGCGTGTACGTGCCGGGGGTTGGGGTGGCAGTAATTGGAAGTTTTATGAAGTGTGTTACTCGAATAGCTGTTTTGTCAAGTAACTTTAAGAGATGGAGAGCTAATGCATTGCGGCCAGCAATGTTTGGCTACCATTCTTTGACATGTTGTAGATTGTCAGATATTTATTTGTCCCTTGTCCAGATAAAGGAATTCATTTTCAGTACACTATTTTGTTAACGTTAAGTGCTTAAATGATGGATTAACCAATTAAATTTATTATTTTTTGTTATAGATTTGTATTAATTTGTTTTCCTTTCAAATACATTCAAATCAATATGTTCTTATATTTCAGCGCATGAAATGTTACCGATAAACTGTCAGTGATTTTCTGTGATGAAATGTTACCAAAACGTTGTAGTAAATTTGGTCAGTTAGAAATTTTACAAAAACGTTGTAGTAAATTTGGTCAGTTAGAAATTTTACAAAAACGTTGTAGTAAATTTGGTCAGTTAGAAATTTTACAAAAACGTTGTTGTAAATTTGGTCAGTTAAAAATGTTACCAAAACGTTGTAGTAATTTTGTCAATGCTATTGTAAGTAGTTTGGTCTTTCAGAAATGTTACTGAAAGTCTCATTGTTATGGTATACTTGGCTTCAACTATTTTTGTTGAGATGGAAACTATAAGTAGCCACTAGTCACTAGTTCATGAACAGTATTTGCACACATAAATTATAACAAAATATATTCTTTATTGTTACTAAGTCATCCGTTTATTTAAATTTATGGCTTTATTTTTTGAACAACATTGAAATGTGCTTTCATTAAATTGTACAGTTCAAATAAATGTTGAAACCGAAAAATTATGCGAAACTTCCACAATCATGACCTCCTAGAAGAGCCCTTCAAAATCCTGTGAAAGAGAAACCATTGCATTTCATTAGACATAAACATATACACATATCAATTTAACATACATTTTATACAAATATAGAGAATTTATAAATCATATAATTTAAAAAATATACTTTTCAATAATTTTGTTTTTATGGCTTATCAATAAAACGATTGAGTACAAAGGGAAAAAAAGTAATCCGTAATTAATCGATTTTTCCTACGTTATTAACCAATCAGATCAATTTATCCTACAATACCAGCCAATCAGATCCATTTCTCCTACATTACTAACCAAACAACCAATCAGATCCATTTGTATTACATTACCAACCAATCAGATCCATTTGTCCTATCTTACCAACCAATCAGATCCATTTGTCCTACATTACCAACCAATCAGATCAATTAGTCCTACGTTACCAACCAATCAGAAAAAAGTACAGCAAGAAATTAAGTATGCAAAGCGTAACGTTACAACAACTTAAGACTGACGATAAGAGTACGCTTATCTTATTATGCTGAAACATCGTCGTGGATCAAACAGATGCCATGGGGGCAGGGCGGGGGGCGGACATATAGACGGTGGACCTTATGTGTTGTTTTATATCCATGAAAAGTACAGAGACATAGAAACGCGCATTGGACATATCAACTAAAGGCAGAAAGAAAAACGCACTTTCATTAAAGAAAGACAACTTACCTAATGATGGCCATCAAAATTGAGTTTCTACTTAGAGTAGCCTGCCTGTGCCAGCTGGTTTTTATAGGAATCTTCTCTTAGGTAGTCATAGCCCTAAAACGTGAAATTTGACACTATGTAACATATATTAAGGGGAGGGGGGAAATAAATTTAATGCCATTATTAACGACGGCAGATATTAAGAAAACTGAAGGCTTCTGTTAAATCAATTTGGAATCAATTAGGTTAAACTTTTTTAATTTGTTAAATAAGCAAACTTTGAAATATTAATTTGAAGAGATGAAGTAACCAGCGATTGTTTAACGTTTGTTTTATCACAAAATTTACGTTGTTGAATCATTATTCGAGTTTTTACCTATGTCTGTTTTGAAATATTATACACAATTGGATTCCATTTTTATACTTTTGGAAAAAAAAAATATTTTAATAAATACAACGTATGATTGGTGGAATGCAGGCCTGTACAACTCAAAATGTAAGGCGGGCATGTACAACTCATAATGTAAGGCGAGCCGTAATACTTTATGAAAACCTTGTGCGGGCCGCAAATTAGGTGCTGGCGGGCCGCAAATTGGGTGCTGGCGGGCCGCAATGTGAGTACTGGCGGGCCGTATGTCGTGCTTATAATGGTATAATGTATCAAGGGAGGTCACTTAACAATGTGGCCACTTGTAGCGCTGCACTGATTTTTTTAAATAGATGACACACCTGTTGTCCGTAACGCTGTTGGGGGTAGCCCTTGTAGCCACCACCAAAATCTATTCTCTCGAAATCGTTGCCACCTGTGAACTTGTTGAAACCGCGGTTGTCCTTGCCGTCGTAGGAGAGGCGGACGGAATTGTCGTAGCCGTAGTAAAACACTCCACCAACCTTGTTGAAGCTCTTGTCGTTGCCGTCCCTGCCGTAGTGGGTCTTTGACTGGAAGTAGCCCTTGCTGTCTGGTTTGTCACCCCAGCCAGACAATAGGTTTCCGAAGTCTACTCTAGGGTTCTTCTCCCCCCATCCACTGTAAACGGGTTTTCTCTCCCCCCAGCCAATATTAACGGGTTTTTTCTCACTCCATCCATTCCAATTTTCAACAGTGTTTTTCTCTCCCCACCCATTCCAGTTTTCATCTGTCTTTTTCTCACCCCATCCATTCCAATTTCCAACTGGTTTCTTCTCCCCCCATCCACTGTAAACGTTTTTTTTATCCCCCCAGCCAATATCAACGGGTTTTTTCTCACCCCATCCATTCCAATTTTCAATAGTGTTTTTCTCTCCCCACCCATTCCAGTTTTCATCTGTCTTCTTCTCACCCCATCCATTCCAATTTCCAACAGGTTTCTGCTCACCCCATCCATTGTAAACGGGTTTTTTCTCCCCCCATCCAATATCAACGGGTTTTTTCTCACCCCATCCATTCCAATTTTCAACAGTGTTTTTCTCTCCCCACCCATTCCAGTTTTCATCTGTCTTCTTCTCACCCCATCCATTCCAATTTCCAACTGGTTTCTTCTCCCCCCATCCACTGTAAACGGGTTTTCTCTCCCCCCAGCCAATATCCACGGGTTTTTTCGCACCCCATCCATTCCAATTTTCAACAGTGTTTTTCTCACCCCATCCATTCCAGTTTTCATCTGTCTTCTTCTCACCCCAACCATTGTCAAGGTTTTTTTTCTCGCCCCATCCATTGTAAACAGGTTTTTTCTCACCCCATCCATTGTCAACGGATTTCTTCTCTCCCCAGCCGTAGTCAAGGAGTTTTACACCCCATCCATTGTCAACGGATCTCTTCTCTCCCCAGCCATTATCAGCGGGTCTCTGCTCACCCCAGCCATTATCAACGGTCCCCTTCTCACCCCAGCCGTTATCAATGGGCCTCTTCTCACCCCACCCGGTCCATTGGTTTTTATAGTTTGACTGAAACGACATAAACAAATTTTATTGCTTAACTTACAGTGTATGGTTGTGTTTGTGTGTTTGTTTGTGTGTGTATTTATATAAGCAATGGGCGGGGGAAAAGGGGGAGTTGCTCTAACCCATGTAAACTAAAGGAAAGACAATTCTCGAGTTAGTAACTCCTACCTTCAGGTCCTTGCCATAATTATCTTGATCAGACGATGCAAAGGGCTTGCCACTGACCACTGACATCAGCACGACGAAAGACGCTATGACCAGGTTACCTTGAGGCGCCATCTGACGGACGAAACGGGCTTATTAAGTACTGTAAAATCAGTGCAAACAATCTCTAATTTTAATTGTTCTTTCAAACCATCTTCTCTTTTTAACTTGAAATAGACATTAGTCAGAAATCAGTCAGGACAGATTTAGAAATAAGAAAAAACGTTGTTTTGTTGGGGGTTTTTTTTTGTGTTGTTTTTTTCTTTTTTGTGGAAGACTCACTTGACCATGTTATTTAATAGTAATATGAAGACATTGGAAGGAAATGGTTTCAGCTGAAATATTTTCACGTTGAGTTTGACATTGTCTGGATTTTAGATTTAAGTCATTGAATAATGATCCTCTTTATGGTAAAGTAACAAAACCAAAAACACTAATCTGTCACAGTTGTTAAATACTTGGATGAATGTAAAGACTCTAAAAAACCAATGTAACCATTTGATCCACGGCGTATTTAATAACTTAATGAATTCTTTTTTTTATTATAATTGTTTACTTCGTTTCAGAATAATCATTATTTTCTGAAAAGAATATGAAACAAAAATTATACATGTCTATTTCTAATTAAATCTATATTTAAATAGTATCTAGATGTCCTTTTAACTAAACATCCTTTCCAGTGAAATTTTAACACGTATGTGTTTTTATCTGTTTACTGTAAACCTTCTCAAAGGCCCGAAAATCACTTTATAGATTTGACAATTCATAAATAGAGACCGTTTTTTTTTGTGGAAAACATAGAGTCATCGAAGTTCAGACCTATTAAAATAAATAGATGAAATGAGTTAACATCTTATCTACTAAAATTACTTCGCAAAACATCAACTCAATTAATGCTCTTTACAAAATCACTATTGGTTCTAAAAACCTCCCCTCCTCATTTTTTTCCCTGCCCTATACGTCACCAGACACCGTACTTCAAACACCTAAATCATAACAATATTTTAATGTCTTACCCCATTGTCAATCGTAGATTTATACTATTTCCGTTAAAAGAAAGAAAATCTTTTTGAGACCTCCATTTATCCCAGTCAACGTCAACGTCATTTTGCACGCAGATGAACTCATTCTGTCTTCCATAACTAGATAATTATTTGGACTGAAGTATAGCACGGTGTTCTCTATGATTCGAATTTGACTTTTTTTTTTTTTACAGGATAATTCATAAAGTTAAATTTGTCGTAAAGGATTTAAAGCCGTGTGTATTATTTCTTCTCACTGGGTCAAAAAGAAACCGAAATCCAAACCAAGTACTTTGACGACGGTTCTTCCATTATGTGTTTTAATGATTATTCAGAGACCTGTGATAAGCCTTCCAGCGTTCCCTTGTCCTACGTCCTTTTGGTTTACGATTAATTCTTAAATAACTTAGAGCAACTATACAATGTGGTCTCAATTTTTTTAAATATTTTTTTTTGTTGTAATAATCGAATTTTTAAAATAAATAGAGCTGTAAATAATTTTATTTATCTTTTATTTTTAGAATAAAACACATGATGTTATACAAAATCATAAAACTTAATGCATAATTTGAATTAAATTATTTTTTAAATATTTGTTTGGACCTCTTTTGGAAAGATGACATAATATAAACGTGGTAATCATTATATACCTTAAATAATTTTATAAGTACAGCTTATCTAGTTATGTCATTTGAAAAGTGTTTTAAATTCAGAAAATAACTTATAACTTTATTTCTGTTATGATTAACTCCTTCCATCATAATTCTAAAAAAATTATCTGAAGAAGTCAAAGTCAATTATATAAGGATTTGCACGGTTCTTTGTTAAATCAATTTTAAGTTTGTTACAAAGATTTATTCACTGAACCTAAGACCCACAATTGTCCACCAGGACACGGTCATAGTTTAAGAACTTACCCTGTAGGTTCCAGGGGAGAAGATGGTTACACTTTGTGCTAATGTATCAGCCCCTTTTATAGGATTCTCTGACTGGTACTGGGTCGACTTGTCTGACCGGGGCCTTCACTTGATTCCCTAGTCACCTGAAGTCACTCTCAACTTCGATTTTACTCGGGTAAATAACGTCTTCCCCCCAAAAAAAAACTGAGGAGCACTTGAATAGATTACGATTAAGTTGAGGCAAAGTATCGTCAGTTGTAAAGGAGCTTTGGGGGTGGGGGGGGCTTAATGGGGTATAATGGTTCTGGGTGGGCATATTTTTGGTGGAAGACAGAACATTCTTTGAACAAATAGAATGGACATTACGTACTCACTTCAAAAATTAAAAAAATGGGAAAACTTTTGTTGATCCTTTTTGAACCTGTTGGTCTTAATTTTAACATTTCAATTAAGATGGTTTAAGTAACGATGGTTTAAGTAACGATGGTTCAAGTACGATGGTTTAAGTAACGATGGTTTAAGTAACGATGGTTTAAGTAACGATAGTTTAAGTAAAGATTGTTTAAGTAACGATGGTTTAAGTAACGATGGTTCAAGTAACGATGGTTTAAGTAAAGATGGTTTAAGTAACGATGTTTAAGTAACGATGGTTTAAGTAACGATGGTTTAAGTAACGATGTATAAGTAACGATGGTTTAAGTAACGATGGTTTAAGTAACGATGGTTCAAGTAACGATGGTTTAGGTAACGATGGTTTAAGTAACGATGGTTTAAGTAACGATGGTTAAGTAACGATGGTTCAAGTAACGATGGTTTAAGTAAAGATGGTTTAAGTAATGATGGTGTAAGTAACGATGGTTCAAGTAACGATGGTTCAAGTAACGATGGTACAAGTAACGATGGTTCAAGTAACGATGGTTCAAGTAACGATGGTTTAATTCAAGCCATAGATTGACGCCTTGTTCATATTTCTCAAATGTTTGTTAAAAAATCATTCAAATGAACTGAACGGACTTTATTTATCTTCGTTCGTTTCCGGTATTGAGAAACAGGTCTTCGGAAAATACTCAGAATGGAGCCCCAAAATGAATGAGGCCAGAGGTCAACATGTATTCTTTGATATTATACACAAAACATTGTTTGATTGATTGGATATTTATATAGCGCTGGTATCCATGCTACTTTAGCATGCTCACTGCTGGTATCCATGCTACTTTAGCATGCTCACTGCTGGTATCCACGCTACTTTAGCATGCTCACTGCTGGTATCCATGCTACTTTAGCGTGCTCACGGCTGTTATCCATGCTACTTTAGCATGCTCACGGCTGGTATCCATGCTACTTTAGCATGCTCACGGCTGGTATCCATGCTACTTTAGCATGCTCACGGCTGGTATCCATGCTACTTTAGCATGCTCACTGCTGGTATCAACGCTACTTTAGCATGCTCACTGCTGGTATCCACGCTACTTTAGCATGCTCACTGCTGGTATCCATGCTACTTTAGCATGCTCACGGCTGGTATCCATGCTACTTTAGCATGCTCACTGCTGGTATCCATGCTACTTTAGCATGCTCACTGCTGGTATCCATGCTACTTTAGCATGCTCACTGCTGGTATCCACGCTACTTTAGCATGCTCACTGCTGTTATCCATGCTACTTTAGCATGCTCACGGCTGGTATCCATGCTACTTTAGCATGCTCACTGCTGGTATCCACGCTACTTTAGCATGCTCACTGCTGGTATCCATGCTACTTTAGCATGCTCACGGCTGGTATCCATGCTACTTTAGCATGCTCACTGCTGGTATCCACGCTACTTTAGCATGCTCACTGCTGGTATCCACGCTACTTTAGCATGCTCACTGCTGGTATCCATGCTACTTTAGCATGCTCACTGCTGGTATCCATGCTACTTTAGCATGCTCACTGCTGGTATCCACGCTACTTTAACATGCTCACGGCTGGTATCCACGCTACTTTAGCATGCTCACTGCTGGTATCCATGCTACTTTAGCATGCTCACGGCTGGTATCCATGCTACTTTAGCATGCTCACGGCTGGTATCCATGCTACTTTAGCATGCTCACTGCTGGTATCCATGCTACTTTAGCATGCTCACTGCTGGTATCCATGCTACTTTAGCATGCTCACTGCTGGTATCCATGCTACTTTAGCATGCTCACGGCTGGTATCCATGCTACTTTAGCATGCTCGCGGCTGGTATCCATGCTACTTTAGCATGCTCACAGCTGGTATCCATGCTACTTTAGCATGCTCACTGCTGGTATCCACGCTACTTTAGCATGCTCACTGCTGGTATTCATGCTACTTTAGCATGCTCACTGCTGGTATCCATGCTACTTTAGCATGCTCACGGCTGGTATCCATGCTACTTTAGCATGCTCACTGCTGGTATCCATGCTACTTTAGCATGCTCACTGCTGGTATCCACGCTACTTTAGCATGCTCACGGCTGGTATCCATGCTACTTTAGCATGCTCACTGCTGGTATCCACGCTACTTTAGCATGCTCACGGCTGGTATCCATGCTACTTTAGCATGCTCACGGCTGGTATCCATGCTACTTTAGCATGCTCACGGCTGGTATCCACGCTACTTTAGCATGCTCACAGCTGGTATCCATGCTACTTTAGCATGCTCACGGCTGGTATCCATGCTACTTTAGCATGCTCACGGCTGGTATCCACGCTACTTTAGCATGCTCACTGCTGGTATCCATGCTACTTTAGCATGCTCACGGCTGGTATCCATGCTACTTTAGCATGCTCACGGCTGGTATCCATGCTACTTTAGCATGCTCACTGCTGGTATCCATGCTACTTTAGCATGCTCACGGCTGGTATCCATGCTACTTTAGCATGCTCACTGCTGGTATCCATGCTACTTTAGCATGCTCACGGCTGGTATCCATGCTACTTTAGCATGCTCACGGCTGGTATCCATGCTACTTTAGCATGCTCACAGCTGGTATCCATGCTACTTTAGCATGCTCACGGCTGGTATCCATGCTACTTTAGCATGCTCACGGCTGGTATCCATGCTACTTTAGCATGCTCACAGCTGGTATCCATGCTACTTTAGCATGCTCACTGCTGGTATCCACGCTACTTTAGCATGCTCACTGCTGGTATCCATGCTACTTTAGCATGCTCACGGCTGGTATCCATGCTACTTTAGCATGCTCACGGCTGGTATCCATGCTACTTTAGCATGCTCACTGCTGGTATCCATGCTACTTTAGCATGCTCACTGCTGGTATCCACGCTACTTTAGCATGCTCACGGCTGGTATCCATGCTACTTTAGCATGCTCACTGCTGGTATCCACGCTACTTTAGCATGCTCACGGCTGGTATCCATGCTACTTTAGCATGCTCACGGCTGGTATCCATGCTACTTTAGCATGCTCACGGTTGGTATCCACGCTACTTTAGCATGCTCACGGCTGGTATCCATGCTACTTTAGCATGCTCACGGCTGGTATCCATGCTACTTTAGCATGCTCACTGCTGGTATCCACGCTACTTTAGCATGCTCACTGCTGGTATCCACGCTACTTTAGCATGCTCACTGCTGGTATCCATGCTACTTTAGCATGCTCACGGCTGGTATCCGTGCTACTTTAGCATGCTCACAGCTGGCATCCATGCTACTTTAGCATGCTCACAGCTGGTATCCATGCTACTTTAGCATGCTCACTGAATGGTATCCATGCTACTTTAGCATGCTCACTGCTGGTATCCACGCTACTTTAGCATGCTCACGGCTGGTATCCATGCTACTTTAGCTTGCTCACAGCTGGTATCCACGCTACTTTAGCATGCTCACAGCTGGTATCCATGCTACTTTAGCTTGCTCACAGCTGGTATCCATGCTACTTTAGCATGCTCACATCTGGTATCCATACTACTTTAGCATGCTCACTGCGCTCTGGTTTTCTTAAATCTATTTAAACAAAAAAGTCTTTACATGTTTCTTAAATGATGTTTTATTCTTTTCAATACCCCTCAAAGATTGAGACAAACTATTCCATAATTTTGGCGCTATCGCTTCAAAAGAGCGCACTCCGTAAGGCCTTTTTCTGTGTTCATCCACACTTGGAATTTTCAGTAAGAACTGTGATGAAGACCGCAGATTTTTAAAGGCGTGGGTTTAATTTGTTAGTGTACATAAAATTTGTATTAAAACTTAACTGTTTTTAAAATCATATATCGTTTTATAATATGTATGTATGTATGTATGTATACGTATACGTATGGCATCTTTCCGTCTACGAGAGACGATAGATTTATCTTTTCTTTATAATATGTGAATATCTCATTAGGAAATGGCGTCAGCGGGCCGTCGAGCTTGCGCTCCTTATGCCCTCCCTGGCGCCCACCCACACCTGCCATGCGTCGGGTTTCCCCGGCGTCAGGCCGTGCGAGGGAACGTCAGAGACCTCCCCGGACGTGAAACGTCCCCACCAGCAACCGCTCGATCGGGTTTGCTGATGGAGACCTCCCCCGTCCGGAGACGCCTGGTCGACCGAAGACGCTGTGTTTCAAGCGTCCGCAGTCCACTTTCCCAGGGGCCGGGACGGCAAATTAACGTCCTAATATCTCCCCCCACCCGTCCCGGGGAAGCATCGGACGCCCTCTAAGAGGGATTCTACAGTGGGTTTCTACCTCGCAACTAATTCGCGAAGTAGCTGGGACGAAACGGTTGCCTAGGAGCAGCTTTCTCAGGGCTGCATCTTTAGAATCACCGGCCATAGGCTTCCACCACAGCCTATCGCCTCATATCCCTTAACGGCAACTTGTAATCATGATCCCTACCATGTGTTTGCCTTTTCTTCCCCCTGCGAAGTATCACAGATGGTAGCCCTGTAGGAGCCGTTTATTCCAGCAACTACCATGCATGCCCTTGTCTGCCACTCGGAACACGCAATGGGGGTAATGTGCCCCGGGTTAACGCCGAGGGGGTCGGTGGCCAGCGCTTCCAAATCGGCAAGCCACTACAGACTTGTCAACCGGAATCCCGGGGAGGGGGGGGAATATGTGAATAAGAAAAGGCGATACGATAATTTAATTGACCAAAAAATTAATTTTGTTTCGTTTTCATATTGCAGGCGATGTTTTCAGTCTTAAAAGTCTGCGTCTGAGGTTTTGATGGATATAGCACATATTTCATCACACTGGTTGTTTTTGACATGCCTCGGCAGATCTTAACCTGAACCATCGTGAGATCAGTACTGAGTTGTTTTGATTGTTTTTTTTTTAACTCAACCACTAATTCCACAAGACATGAGCTCTTTTTTTCTGTCGACTTAAATTCCGTTTTGTTATGGACTCAAGATTTACTGTTAAGCCATATTTTCTGCGATAAATCACGCAAGGTGTAACTATTTATAGATCTCTTAAGATCTGAATATTTTTTTATATAATTGTAACTATTGTGTGTTTGTTTGTGTTTGTGTTTGTTTGTCTTTGCTTTTTGTCGTTTATTTTGTTGTTTTGGCCGGTGAGGTTACTTAAATTGTTTTTTGGTGGATTTTGAGATGTTTGGATTTTATTCTAATCATTCAGATTTTAAAAGATATAAAAGACATAAGTGATAAAAAGATGTTTTTTTGCCAAATGTTGTTTTTAGTTTCGTTGTGCTTTCCTTTAAACGAGGCCTAACATCAAACACAGAAATTGTAAGCTATTCAAATCTCGTTATTTAAGAAGGGTCATTCAGTGCGCCGGTTTAGGGGGTAAGTAAATGAACCTCTCCAGCCGGCAGGTCAAGTGTCAAGTGTCGAAGTTCATACCGACGTGTCAGACGGCGTATTTCTCTTATGTGTTGAAACCGTTACACAAATTCGCTGCTTAAAACTAGAACAAAATTATGCATGCCTATCTCTCGTGTTAGTATGAGCAACGGCCCTCGTTCTCCATGGGGCACTGACGAGTGGAGATCACTTCTCTGATGTCATCGGGGGGGGGGGGTCTTGTGACACGTCCATATGACTGTTCTGAGTGCTCATCGTGGTGCTCTCCTAAAGAGCAATAGTTGACTTCAAATTATTATAAACCGAACAGCAGCTGTTGTAATATTGGCAAGGTTGTCAAGGATTTTGGTTCAACCCCCACGAGTAGGAATCGCTCATGGTTATTGTGTTGTTGTTTTTTTTGTTGTTTTTTTGTAAGTAAAATTGAAAATTTTGTTTAAGCAAATGAAAATAGAATTGAAGACACGACTCCTTCTAAATCAGTGGTTCTCAGCCTTCCTATTGCCGCGACCCCTTTAATGCAGACCCTCGTGTAGTGGTGACCCACAACATAAAATTACTTTCCTGACTTCTTTCTTAATAAGTGTGTGTTTTCCGATGGTCTTAAGGGACCCCTGTTTTAGGGTCGTTCGACCCCCAAAGGTGTTTAAATTATTTTTTTTTAAATGAATGAAATTTTAAAAAAATTTGAAGTAAGGACCGCGGGGAATAAAAAAACACTAAATGGATACGCATTGGTGACTTTATTCCTTATGAAATTTTGAAACTTCAATCCATGAACATTTTCTGACTATTTGATTGATTGCTATTGTTGCAAGAAGTCTTTATTTTAATTAGCGTTTCTCAACAATGTCTGCCTAGTTCGAAGTTGTTCTGTCTTTGCAAATATGATAACTCTCCTTGGTGCACAATAAACAACAATATGTTTGAAAACAAATGCAAATTTTTACATTTTCCACAAACCTTTAATAAAAAATATATTTTTCAATTTTGTTTTGTCATTAGTTCATTTCAAGGAGACGATTGTGTGGTTTTCCCGGTGTTTTTGTTTTGTTTTTGTTATGGAGAATTAACAGATTTCCAGTCAGCAGCTCCCCCTCTCTCTATGTAATTGGTGATTCCAAAGGATTATCAAGTACCGATACAGCTTGGCACTAGCAGCTTGGCACTAGCAGCTTGGCACTAGGGGCTTGGCACTAGGGGCTTGGCACTAGCGGCTTGGCACTAGGGGCGCCATAGGACTTGCCGGAGTCAGTCTCCTTCCGCCTACGTGATCACATCTCCGGATTATTTTCTGTAAGGCAGATCTTTATTCGCCTTAACCATCCACATGGTGTGTTGGTGGGTTTTTTTCTGTCCTGTCAGGGTGTTTCTGGCTTTTGAACACCACATCAGAACATTTGTATGGACACACTTGGCCATCCAGTCACGAATACTAACGATTTTAATATCTTAAATGTATTTTTCCTAAGATGCTTTGAATAGAGTCGTGCTTGTTTTTTAATGTTCACCCCCCCCCTCAACTGGGCCTTATCTGGACCTTAAAATTGACGTCACAGAGGGAATGGGTTGTAACATTCCCTTCCCGCCCTGTAATGTCTAGGGAAAAGTTTGTTTACTTTTGAATGTTTTCCATTGGTTCTCAAGAATGCCAATAGGTGAAGTAATTTCTATATTTTCTCGAATAGAACGTTCTAATTTAATTCCTGTAGAAAGCCCGCAGGGTTTCGTAGCGGGTAGAATTACCTAGATGTACTTAGAGATAGACCTACCTAGACGTACTTAGAGATAGACCTACCTAGATGTACTTAGAGATAGACCTACCTAGACGTACTTAGAGATAGACCTACCTAGACGTACTAAGAGATAGACTTACCTAGACGTACTTAGAGGCAGACTTACCTAGACGTACTTAGAGATAGACCTACCTAGACGTACTAAGAGATAGACCTACCTAGACGTACTTAGAGACAGACTTACCTAGACGTACTTAGAGACAGACTTACCTAGACGTACTTAGAGACAGACTTACCTAGACGTACTAAGAGATAGACTTGACGAGACTTACCTAGAGAAAGACTTATACAAGATTTACTTAGAGATATCCTTACCAAGACTGGTTTAGGGATAGACTTACCGAGACTTAGTTTGAGACATACTTACTGAGACTTACTTAGAGACAGACTTATCGAGACTTACTGGGACACAGACTTAACGAGACCTAAAGATAGACACACGTGACTCTTTTTATTACAGTGTATATAACTTAACATTTCTATTTTTAGAACGTTACCTTTTTCCCACTTGCTGTAAGTCGATACACCTTTTGCTTCTGCACTCAAATTTTTACTTGTATAGAAATGTGTTGATATTATTAAATTAGTGTTTATTATTGTGTGGCATTGGGAGGGGGCACTGATCTAGTAATTTTTGTTTAATCAAATGGAACAATAGTATTCATGTTTACGAGCCTGCACCCTACCGCCTTTTCTTAGTATCCGAATATCCACCTCTGCAAATCAAAATTTGCAATGCAATTTTTGTTTCAAGGCAGAAAAAGTGTTAATGTCTTTAACCTCTGTGTTCTGCACTGACAGTGCACTAGTGTCTGGTGCACAAATAAAAATGTTCATGTCGTTGACCTACGTGACTTGTACTGACAATGCACTAGTGGTTGGTGCACAAATAAAAGGTTCAACGAATTTGGGTGGGTGGTGTGAATAAGGTCAATGACGGCATACTAGACATGGAAGTGGGTCCCAGGTGAGATGGGGCAAGGGGGGGGGGGGAGACGGGGGGTCCTGTTTCTGGTACACCGACAATTTTGAGGAAGGTTTCTTTCAGAAATTAAGATAATGTAATTATAAGATCGAGCAATGGCTCACTAAACATAGTGGGGAGATATATTGGTGTTATAATGATGTTGTAATGGTGCACTAAACATAGTGGGGAGATATATTGATGTTATAATGATGTTGGAATGGTGCACTAAACATAGTGGGGAGATATATTGGTGTTATAATGGGGTTATAATGGTGTACTAAACATAGTGGGGAGATATATTGGTGTTATAATGGGGATATAATGGTGTACTAAACATAGTGGGGAGATATATTGGTGTTATAATGGGGATATAATGGTGTACTAAACATAGTGGGGAGATATATTGGTGTTATAATGGGGATATAATGGTGTACTAAACATAGTGGGGAGATATATTGGTGTTATAATGGGGATATAATGGTGTACTAAACATAGTGGGAGATATATTGGTGTTATAATGGGGATATAATGGTGTACTAAACATAGTGGGGAGATATATTGGTGTTATAATGGGGTTATAGTGGTGTACTAAACGTAGTGGGGAGATATATTGGTGTTATAATGGGGATATAATGGTGTACTAAACGTTTAGGGGAGATACGATTGGTGTTTATGATTATTTTTTTTCATATATTGTAACTGGCTTGTAAAAAAATGCATTTAGTCCTGCAATTTGTTTTGAGGCTGCGAATTGCAAATAATTGAAAATAACTTTTCATCTCCTTTTGCATTTGTTAAAGTATTTCGATAAGAATGCATTGACAGTGAAAGAGGCATAACTTTCTCATGATTACATCCAGTTACATGAAATCGTCAATACATTAAAAATGTATTTTAAATTAATTGGATGTCAAGTGACTATTTGTTTATTTAGAAAAAAAAATGTATGATAATTTTTTCTGCCAGTGTTGGAAATAGAGTTGACCCAGTTTTTTGTTCATTCTCACACCATGACGTCATATTTTATCTGCGCGCTAACTCACCTCGTGCGTCACATAATGGTATTTTATTTTTATTTTATTTTATTTAAATTTGTTTCCGTGTAACAACATCTCCGTTTTTTTCAATGGCCGAAGTTATTATTTCTTTATATTAGTTAAAGGTTCATTCAATATTTTTGATAACTTGAATAAAACTTGTTTAACTAAACGTATTATTTACACTGTTCCATTATTTGTGAAATTGCTTTTGTGGCGTTTTCTCATTTAAAATAATATTCATGAAATCTCGAATCTCTCGTGAACTGATGAGTGAACGGTAAATACAGTCTGCGATTGTCATTGTCGTCATTGTCATCATTGTCATAATTGTCGTCATTGTCGTCATTGTCATCATGTCGTCATTGTCGTCATTGTCATAATGTCATATTTGTCCGTCATTGTCATTATTGTCGTCATTGTCGTCATTGTCATCATTGTCATCATTGTGGTCATTGTCGTCATTGTCATCATTGCCGTCATTGTCATCATTGTCGTCATTGTCGTCATTGTCGTCATTGTCGTCATTGTCATCATTGTCATCATTGTCATCATTTTCATTATTGTCATTATTGTCATCATTGTCGTCATTGTCATCATTGTCATCATTGTCCGTCATTGTCATCATTGTCATCATTGTCATAATAGTCAACACTTTCATCATTGCGTCATTGTCATTATTGTCATTATTGTCGTCATTGTTATTATTGTCTTCATTGTCGAGAATGTTGATCCTGTCAATAATGTCACAAAGTGTTAAAGGATTCGCAAACTCACATCCATGTCATAGACGCGAAGGATATCGATGTCTGCTTCATTCTCTCAATCATGTGCCAATCTGGCACCGTTGTTCGGGCAACTGTTATGTAGAAGGATCTCAGGAAATCATCAGAGGTTCGCGTCCAGGGGAAAAATGAGCCAACGATCCCCTAGGGGACATCCCAGTGACACAATGCTCAACGGACGGTTATCGTTGCAGTGGCCTCGCCTCGTTCAGAGGAATATGATTATGGTTATGATTATGATTATGGTAATGATTATGAATAGATTATGAATATGATTATGGCTATGATTATGATTATGATGATGGTTACGATCATGATTATGTTTAGGATTATGATTATTGTTATGATTATGGTTATGATTTATCGCGCTGCTGTACATCCTGACCTGGGTGCCAAGCTTCTCGAAGGGTTGTGTCCGGGCTTTCTACACTTGATCGCGGAGGCCATGTCCAACATTTACACAATCAACACTATGGTCACCCTGCTTGGTTCCATACATTGTTTGTTTGAACATTTTCGTGTACCACAAGTTCAACTCTGTCTATTGCAATGAAAATGTCTGTTCTGAAATAGCCCTAAAGGGATGCGCACCAAGTACACACATATTTTTTTTTAAAGTATAAACAAAACTAAAATAATATCCGTTGTCAATGGACTACGATGAGTCACTTCCTTGTTTTGTCACGTGATACGTACCAGCCATTGGTAGGCTTTCTGTTACACATATCAACACATAACAACAGATAACAGCTGATCAGCCATTGCCATAATCATTAATTCTAAAGCAAAATGTTTGTCTCCATCAGCGCTTCCCCCAATGTTAATTAAAAATTTACTTTTCAAAATATTCTTGAATACACGCGTTTCTTTAAATGACATTCATTAAATGTGACAATAATTATAATTCAGTTATGATTAAAGGAAGAAAGTTGTTTGAAGAAAAATTTGTGAGCGACTAGTGTGTTGCAGACAGCCTCCCGGAAGTATTACTTGTTTTTACACGTATCACGTGACAAAACCATCAATAAATCGTAGTCCATTGCCAGCCATCGTAGACTTCAGCCCAATTGCTCTCAAGTCGAAATACAATAACCGACCATTTATTGACTTAAATTAATTTAGCTTTTAATCCTCGACCTTACATTAGAATTTGCAATGTCTTTAAGACAATTTACAATCTAACACCAAAATTTAAAGGACTAGACAGGCTTAAAAATTGGACTTTTCAATTTGTTTTCGTATACACAATGTTTCAAGTTGTATTTTTCTAATTGATCACGCCAAATCTTAATGCATAATTCTCTACGTAACAATGTCACTAACTTTACCACATGCCACTGATTTCACTAACTCTACCACAAGCCACTGATTTGACTAACGCTACCACACGCTACTGATTTCACTAACTCTACCACACGTCACTGATTTCACTAACTCTACCACACGTCACTGATTTCACTAACTCTACCACATGCCACTGATTTCACTAACTCTACCACACGCCACTGATTTCACTAACTCTACCACACGCCACTGATTTCACTAACTCTACCACACGCCACTGATTTCACTAACTCTACCACACGCCACTGATTTCACTAACTTTACCACACGCCACTAATTTCACTAACTCTACCACATGCCACTGATTTCACTAACTCTACCACACGCCACTGATTTCACTAACTCTACCACACGCCACTAATTTCACTAACTCTACCACACGCCACTGATTTCACTATCTCTACCACACGCCACTGATTTCACTAACTTTACCACACGCCACTAATTTCACTAACTCTACCACACGCCACTGATTTCACTAACTCTACCACACGCCACTGATTTCACTAACTCTACCACACGCCACTAATTTCACTAACTCTACCACACGCCACTGATTTCACTAACTCTACCACACGCCACTAATTTCACTAAATCAAATTCCTGCTAACTGCACTCAATGGGATTCTTAAAAATAACGCAAGATCGTTTGGTGCGTAAAATTTTCTTCTGTTTTACGGAAATGGTGTAATAAATATAGGTCTAATATGTGGTGGGGCATTAGAATAATAGTCTAGTTCAGGGGCGTGTGCGAAGCGCGGGTTTCGGGTAGAACTTAATTGGTTATATTATGAAGTGCGTTACTTGAATGGCACTGCGGCCGCCATTGTTTGGTCAGAGGTTTTCTTGCGTCGATAGTGCAGATGAAGGAAGTCATTTTCAGAAGATATTTAAAAATCTTTTTAGTACATCGCTTTTCTTCGTGTCTTCCTTTCTTTCTGTCCGTGGTAAAATCTTTTGACGGCTAATTCATACCACTTCCCGTCAACCTATCGAGCTGAAACTCGGCACATAGACTCGTTACCAATGACAACACATTTCCTTTCAAATTTTTATCCCAACTCCCAAAGATCAGTTTCTTTCTCTTTCTTGTTTTTTCCAAGAGGAAGATGAAGAAAATTTGATGACACTTATTTCACGAAATAAAATTCCCTATAACTTTGCCAAATGAGACTCTTAAAATAAATAATTATTATTATTATTAGTTGTCTTATATAGCGCGGAACCCCAGCCCACCGCGCTGTACATAAAAATATTAGAAAAAGAGACATAATCGTGAAAATAAAATAAAATACATTTATGTAATAAAGAACAGATGTAGAAAGACAAAACAAAAACAAATGCATATTCACCCCATCCACACCAGAACTTTTTACATGACAAGCCATGGACGGCGGCCAGCAGCATCGTTTATCGGTCAGATGTGGGGAATCAGTCGGGGTAGTAGAGTTTAAAGAGATGTGTTTTGAGTGCAGTTTTGAAGGCTGTGATGGTTGATATATTGCGGATGTGTAGCGGAAGAGAATTCCATTGTTTCGGGGCACAGTAAGAGAAAGATCTTTCACCGTATGTTTTTGTGCGATTCTTGCGTTTGGTACGTAAAGATTTCTTGTGTTTTTTTTTTTTTTGGTTGTTGTTTTTTAAATAGTTGGTACTTATTGATCTGAGGTGTAAAACAAGTGTGGGACATAAAGTATTAATATAAAATAAAATAAAGTAATAAAATAAAGTAATAAAGATGCACATAAATAATTTAAACGAAGAACTTTTATTAGGTTTTTAATGATAGTTTAAGTGCTAAAATGATGGATTAGCCATTTAAATTTTACTATTTTATTTTTTGTTATAGATTTTAATGATTTATTTTATATCTAATATATTCATATAAATATGTTCTTATATTTCATGACATGAAATGTTAACTATTTATTGTGCATGAGTTTCTTCTTCAAGATTGTTACCAACATATTGTAAGAAATTTCGCCCCCGTCAAAAATGTTGTAAGTAATTTGGTCCATCAGAAATGTTACCAAAATGTTGTAAGTAATTTGGTCCATCAGAAATGTTACCAAAATGTTGTAAGTAATTTGGTCCATCAGAAATGTTACCAAAATGTTGTAAGTAATTTGGTCCATCAGAAATGTTACCAAAATGTTGTAAGTAATTTGGTCCATTAGAAATGTTACCAAAATGTTGTAAGTAATTTGGTCCTTCAGAAATGTTACCAAAATGTTGTTTGTAATTTTTTTTAATCAGAAATATTACTGAACCTTTTATTGTTACGGGACACTAATCTATTTTAAGTTGAGATGGAAACTAAAAATAACAACTAGTTCATGAACATTCTTCACACACATAAATTATAACGAAATAAAAAGAAATGTTTCTTAGACATCTGTTAATTTATTCGAAGTTTCAACCACATTGAAATGAGCTGCATTATCTTTCTTTCAGTTGTACAGTTCAAAAAAATGTTGAAACGTAATTATTATGTAACATTTCCACAATCTTGACCTTCTACGACATCAATTTCAAAACCTGTCAATTAGAAACAATAGAATTTCGTTAGACGATATTATAAACATAAAATAATTTATAACATATAATTTATAGCGTATAATTTATAAAATATTTATAGAATTTATTTTAAAAATATAATTTATAAAAAATTGATTCATAAAATATATCATTTATAACCTTTCATTAATAGCATATAACATATAACATATAAGCACGCACGTATATAAAAAAATCTTAAGCAACTTTGATAAAATAAGACTGCTTTTGTAGAACAAATTTTATTTTATCCTCTCCATTTTCTTATATGCCTGTGAGTCCTGGACATTAAGAACAGAACTTGAAAGGAAAATAAAGGCGGTGGAGATGAAATGTTACAGAGGCATTCTTGGCATCTGCTATAGAGACCACATCACCAATGAGCAAATAAAAGAAAGGATTCGTCAGGCAATTGGGCAATACGATGAGATCTTGCAGGGCACTACTAGAGGAGGGAGAAGAAGAGGAAGACAAAGAAAAAGATGGGAAGATAACATCAAAGAATGGACGGGATTACAACTAGGCGATGCTATGCGTAGGGCAGAAGACCGAAGGACTACGGGACCTGATGATGATGATGATTCTTGTAATATTACACGTTTCCATAATTTTGATTTAAGGGATTATCTCGGTGAATTAAAATTTAAATGATTTAGAGCAAAGGAAAAAGTAGTATGTTGTTAATCAATTCGTCCTACGCTATCATCCAATCAGATAAATTTGTCCTACGCTACCAACCAATCAGATCAATTCGTCCTACGTTACCAACCAATCAGATCAATCAGAAAGAGGCACAGCAAGAAATGAAGTAAGCATAGTGTAACGGAAACACAACAAAAAAAGAATAAATACACCCAAAAAAATCTTATGATGAAACAACTTAAAACTGACAATAAAATAAGCTCTTCAACTTACGAAGAAACGTCCTAGATCAAACTAATGCCATGACGTAACACCAGGGACGTCATTTTGGTAGGGCATGGTGGGGTATTTGCCCCCCTCCCCACCTGAATTTGGAGGTTTTTTTTAAATTGTTAAGTACTGAGCGTCACCAGTAATAAAAAACTTAACAAGCCGACCAAGTTTAGGTTTCCCCCCCTCCCTGACAAAACCTGAAATGATGCCTCTGGGTGACAGATTGTGAGTGGGCCATATGTGTTATGTTCATCAACAACAGTACAGAATAGGAAAATACATTTTAAATGAAGAAAATTGAACGTTCTTTCTTCCAAGAATGATAACTTACCTAATGACGGCCATCGAAGTTGAGTTTCTCTTTAGAGTAGCCTGCCTGTGCCAACTGGTTTTTGTAGAAGTCTTCTCTTTGGTAGCCATAGCCCTAAAATAGAAATGTTACAAAATGCAACATACCTTAATGAGCAACAATTTTTTTAGCTTTTAATTTATTATTAACAATGGTGTGGACTAAGAAACCTTAAGGCTCCTGTTAATCCAATTTGTAAAATATATATGTTGAACTTTTGTAATTTTTTAAATAAGCAAAATATGAATTTTGAATAGATTAAGTAGCTAACTATTGTTATGTGCTTATGTATTGTATACTTTTCGACAACAAAATATTTTAATAAATACAATGATGATTGTTGTAATGTCTCAAGGAAGGCCGTTCGTGTATCTTAATATAGAGATCACTTATCAAACTGGCCACTTTTAGCCACTTATATTGGTTGAAAAAAAGATGGCGCACCTGTTGTCCGTAACGCTGCTGGGGGAAGCCCTTGTAGCCACCACCAAAATCCTTCCTCCCGAAATCGTTGCCTCCTGTGAACTTGTTGAAACCGCGGTTGTCCTTGCCGTCGTAGGAGAGGCGGACTGACTTGTCGAAGCCGTAGTATAACTCCCCGACCCCCTTGTTGAAGGTCTTACCGCTGCCGTCCCTGCCGTAGTAGGTCTGAGACTGGAAGTAGCCCTTCAAGACGGAGACTTGCTTCAGGAAGGAGAAGAACTCATCGGTTCTCACTTTGCTGGAAAAAATAAAGCAAGATCATTATTTAAATGTAACAAGATCATTATTTAAATGTAACAATATCATTATTTAACTGTAACAAGATCATTATTTTACCGTAACAAGACCATTATTTAACTGTAATTGGATCCCTTTAGAACTTCTCAAACATCATTAAAAAAAAGTCAAGAGAAATCCTGTCCACAATGGTGTCACTAGAGTCCTGTGAAAGCTGCAAACTTGCAAAGATTAATTTTTATTCTATGAAATTGTTCTCATAATTTTTCTGGACTAACTTTTCTCTGGCTTTCTGCCATTCTTTAAACTTGGAGAATTCCTGGTTGCAGTTCTCAACCTCCTCCTGGTACTGCAGGAATTTAGAGAATTTGACAAAAACCTGCTCAACCTGGGTCCGCTTCTCCAGGAGTTCTTTTTGTTCTTTCAGTAGTTTGTATCCCTGCAGAGATAGAAATAAACACATCTCAAAAAAGAATTTTCGCAATAAATGGAGTTAATTTATCATTACTTCATCATTTTATTTTTTAAATATTATTCTTAGGCCAACGGATAGGTGGAGCGAAAACCCCTGGATCTGTAACTTAAGTTATTTAAAGTGTTTGCTTTTGAAAACTATTTGTATTTATTTGTTGTTTTTTGTTTTGTTTTAAATATATTTATCGTGTAGGAATTTAAATCTACTGTTTTTATGACCTTAAGTGAAAAGAACAAGTTCTTGTTGTCAGCCTCCTCTTTGTCGTCGAAGAATTTCTTGAAGTCGTTTGGCTTGTGGTCGTCCAGGTGTTTTCTGAGGCCCGACAGGTAGCCGTAAACGGGATGCTCGCCCTTCCACTCGTAGTCATCGCGCTCATCGTCCCAGCCCAGGCTGCGGAACGTTCTGAACGTGTCGTCGTCGTCGTACGTTGTTTCAGAGACGAGCTTGATGAACTTCTGGAGTTTCAGGAACAGCTCGAAGTGTCTGGCGTCTCGGTCGTAGTTGTCTCCGATGGCTAAAGGGAATTTTTAAAAACAAGTGTGTAAATGAAGATATCATATTTTGCAATATTATAATGGATGGTCTAAACATTAGTTTCTATAGTATATAACTATTAGACAAGACTAACGGCTACCTACGCTTGTTAACTAACCTTCTACTGTGATAGTGACCAAGTTGCAAAATCTTAAATTCTGTATACTTTTTTTATAAAATCAAAAACCTTTTCAGAAATGTATAAGTGTTTCCAGTGCAACTTGAAGTATCCCTTGCTAGAGGTTTGTCACAGGTTATTTGGAATAAGAAAAATTCAAAAAGAAACCGTTTTTACCGTTTCCAAATTGCGCACCGAAATCAAAACCGGATTTTCCGTCAAAATCGAAATCGGTCCATCTGTTGCACTGGCTGTAAAATGCGCACTGCTTGAAGTTGCTGTAGTGAGTCTTGTATTTGGCCTGGACAAAAAAAAAATCATGAAGTTGTTCATCACACTTGGCTTCTATCAGTTATCTTGTAACAGTTAAATTATAGGGGATGTTTGATTTCTTGATGAATTAATTTTTTTTTAAATATTTATATAAATCATGCATGATTTTTTTTTAAATTTATATTATTATTTTTTTATAGCTTTATTCTTTAAGGCAGCACTTTTTAGCTATAAGAATTGATAACCCATATACATCGGGATGTATCATTACCTCCACAACCTGAGCGAATGATATCACGATGGTTTTCTCGTGTTGCACCTGCTTAGCGAAGGTGACAAGCTGGGAGTACAGGATGTATTGCTTGCTGGCCTTCAACTGCTGGAATAGTATACTCTCACATGACAATATATAGTGTAATCTTACATTACGATAAATAATATCATCTTGCATTACAATTTATATACTGATGACATTGTATTTTAACCTTTTTTTTGTCAAAACTTTTACATTATAATACATATATTACAAAATTGTAATATAATAGATAGTATAACACACGAATCTAATATAAGTAAATTAGGGATGGGCGCACAGCTCCATCGCTCTTGTTCCTGATAGGCCACTGTATTCAAGGAATAAAATGAGTTTAAATATTTATCTACAAAAGATGCTCATGAGCCGTTTATATTGTGTTCAGCAGTGTTTACAACGTGTGTATCTTTGAGATACCTTGCAATAGTTCTGCTATCATAATTCAGTCCTTTAATTAGTCTCATCATACGATAATGCGAAATTTATTTATGAGTCTTTTTTTTAATATTTATTTTGTGTTTAAATCATTGTTATCAACGCTCTCATTTCACTATTTGAGAACCCCAAGCTTCATCATTGCATCACTGACCTCTGTCTGATACTCCTTGGCGCCAACGAATTGTTTCTGGGCCTGGTAGTGTGACCTAAACTTGACGTACAGCAAAAAGAGTTTCTTGTACCGGAACTCGTTGTCCGGCTCGTCGCCATCGCAGAGGTCAAGCCACTCCCTCTCGTCATTGTAGGAGATCTTCTCGTACGTGGCCACCTGTGTCTTGGACAGTTCCTCTCTGGAGTAGCCCTTGGTGGAATCTTTCCTCCAAGTAACCTTTTAAAAGCAATAAGAATTTTTTTTACATACATTTATATGATTTAAAAAAAAATGTAAGAAAGAAGTTCCATTTTTAATTTTTTAGACAGTTTGTCACTCTTAAAAATTAAAAATAAATATACCAAATACCGAATTTTTAAAAACGTATTGTTATATAAAATGTATCTATAAACATCTGGTATTTGCTCCACAAAATGCATCCAAATTACCCTGGTAAATTGTTTGAAGAGCTCCAAGAATGATCTGGTATCCTCTTCTTCTCTGTTGATCAAGGACTTCATAATTTGAATGAACACTGCAACGTGTCTCTCTTTCTCATCATCGACCAAGTCGAATTTGCTGTCTGGTTTGTCACCCCAGCCAGACCAGAGGTTTCCGAAATCTACAACAGGGTTCTTCTCTCCCCAGCCATTCCAAGTGTCAATGGGAGTCTTTTCACCCCAGCCATTGTCAATCGGCGTCTTCTCACCCCAGCCATAATCGACGCGTTTCTTATCTCCCCAGCCATTATCAACGGGTTTTTTCTCACCCCAGCCATTCCAATTTTCAACAGTGTTTTTCTCACCCCAGCCATTCCAGTTTTCATCTGTCTTCTTCTCGCCCCAGCCGTTCCAATTTTCAACAGGTTTCTTCTCACCCCAGCCATTGTCAACGGGTTTCTTCTCACCCCAGCCTTTCCAGTTTTCAACTGTGTTCTTCTCTCCTTTTGCATTCCAGTTTTCATCTGTCTTCTTCTCACCCCATCCGTTCCAATTTTCAACAGGTTTCTTCTCACCCCAGCCATTGTCAACGGGTTTTTTCTCACCCCAACCATTATCAACAGGTTTCTTCTCACCCCAGCCATTGTCAACAGGTTTCTTCTCACCCCAGCCATAGTCAAGGGGCTTTACACCCCAACCATTATCAACGGGCCTCTTCTCACCCCAGCCATAGTCAAGGGGCTTTACACCCCAACCATTATCAGCGGGCCTCTGCTCACCCCACCCGGTCCATTGGTTTTGATAGTTTGACTGAAACGACATAAACACATTGCATTGGTTAACTTACTGTGGCTGTGTGTATTTTTGTGTCTATGTTGGTATGTGTATGTGTGTAGGTTTGTGTATGTATGTGCATGTGTGTGATAAATTGCTTTATCGGTCTGTGAATAAGGAACAAGATCACAAATGTTAAAATTAATGTGTACTTGGCCCTAAGAAGGACACAATTTTATAATGTTTCTAGAGCTGTGGCGAAAGATAGGCTCAGTAATAACAATTTTGATATTATTTTTTTTTTACAGTTATCACAAATAACATGTATTTTAAGAAAAAAGTAAAATGTATAATTTAAATGAAAATAATCACAACATATCACATAGATCATGAACTTTAAGCGTATTTTCTCAAATGTTTTTTTATGAAAGAACGACAATCCATTTAAACTAAAGGGAAGACAATTATCAAGTTAGTAACTCCTACCTTCAGGTCCTTGCCGTAATTATCTTGATCAGACGATGCAAAGGGCTTGCCACTGACCACTGACATCAGCACGATGAAAGACGCTATGACTAGGTTACCTTGAGGCGCCATCTGAAACGGGTTTATTAAGCACTGTAAAATCAGTGCAAACAATCTCTAATTTTAATTGTTCTTTCAAACCATCTTCTCTTTTTAACTTGAAATAGACATTCAACAGCAGAAAATCAGGACCGATTTAGAAATAGGACATAATATGTCTTTATTTTTTATTTGTGAAAGATTCACTTGACCGTGTTATTTTATAGTTATATCAGCGGTTCTCAGCCTGTGGGTCGCGACCCCTTTGGGGTCTAACGACCCTTTCCCCGGGGTCGCCTAAGACTATCAGAAAACACATATACTCTATACAGTTTTGAAGTAGCAACAAAAATAATTTTGTGGCTGGGTGTCGCCACAACATGAGGAACTGTATAAAAGGGTCGCGGCATTAAAAAGGTTGAGAACCACTGAGTTATATGAAGACATTGGAAGGAAACGGTTTCAGCTGAAATTGATTTCCTGTTGAGATTGACATTTTACATGAATTAAGGTCTAAGCCATTGGTTAAATGAAAGAAACAAAAACCAAATACACAAATCTATCACTGTTCTTAAATACTACAAGTAATTTAAAGAATTGTTTTTAATGTCACCATTTGATGATCTATTGCGTATTTAATAACTTAATAAATTCTCTTTTTTTTAAATTGTTTTCTTAGTTCAAGAATATATATTCTTTTCTGAAAAGAATGTAAAAAAAAATATAAATGGTAATTTCCAATTAAGTCTATGTTTAAATAGACTTTGATAGCTTTTTTTTTATCAACCTTCTTTTCCAGGGAAACTTTAACATATATTTATATTTAGTTGCCAAATATAAACCTACTCAATGGCCCGAAAATCAATTTATTGTTTTAAAATTCATGAATAGAGATCGTGTGCAAAACATAGGTTCAACAAGGTGCAGTTCTGTTAAAAATAACTACCGGTAGTTAATGTCCGCCAAACTATGGGGGATGAAATGCGTGAACTTTCCATCTAATAAAATTTCTTGACTAATCATGCTTGCAAGTAAATTTATGACAAATCATGCTTTCAAGTAAATTTTTGACAAATCATGCCTTCAAGTAAATTTTTGACAAATCATGCTTTCAAGTAAATTTTTGACAAATCATGCTTGCAAATAAATTTTTGACAAATCATGCTTTCAAGTAAATTTTTGACAAATCATGCTTTCAAGTAAATTTTTGACAAATCATACTTGCAAATAAATTTTTGACAAATCATGCTTTCAAGTAAATTTTTGACAAATCATGCTTTCAAGTAAATTTTTGACAAATCATGCTTTCAAGTAAATTTTTGACAAATCATGCTTTCAAGTAAATTTTTGACAAATCATGCTTTCAAGCCTTATCGCAGTTTAAGACTTTTATAATTTATTAATGCTTTCAAGTAACGCTCTTTGCAAGAATCCCAATTACTTCAAACACCCACCTCCCACCAGGTACGCCACTGCACACTTTTTTTTCTTCACGCCCTTGAACTCTATTAATATTCGAATGTCCCACCAACTTTTTACACCGCAGATTTAATGACAATATATTTAGATACTACTTCTGCAAGACAAAAAAAAAGATTATTTACGCCCGAAACGAATTTGTGTTATTTTTCTGAATGTCATTTAGCGCAGTTATGGGGATTTTCATTTTGCGCGCTTCGGCCCCGCCAATGCTCCTTTCTTACCTCCATAGCTGAAGAATTGTATTGAGTCATTCACTTTTACTTTCAAAATCTATAAAATTATGTCACCGATCAATTGCATTTTAATTAAAAACATTATTATTGATAAATGTAAATTTGTATTGTAATGTTACTGTAGCTCTCGGTATTATTTTTTTCTCCGTGGGTCTAATTGATACCGAAATTAAAAACAAAGTTCTATGAGGTCGATTATACAATTAATCAATATTTATTTAAAGACCTTTGATGAGCCTACCAGCTCTTCCTTTCACTTATGATTTTTTTCTTCAATAACTTAGAATAAATATTCAATGAGCTACTTTTTTTTTTTTCTGTCAACGAATTCTTAACTTTAGTAGATCTGACGAATAGTTTAGATCTTTATTCATGATGTTATCAAAATCATAAAACCTGTAAATAAAATTATATGGGGGGGTTTTTTTTGGAATTATTTGGACCACTTTTATGAAAGATTACGTAATATTTAATTGTGTTAGTCATTACATACTATAAATAATTTTATAAGTACAGCTCATTTAGTTATGTCATTGAAAACTGTGTTGAATTCAGAAAATTTATGTACATTCCATTATAACATTTTTCTGTTATAAGTAAATACAACTATTTTGAAGAAATCGAATATAGCTTTACACAGTTCTTTTTTTAAATCAATTTAAAGTTTGTAACGAATATTTTTTCATTATTCTAAGCCCCACAATTGTCCACGAAGACACGGTCACGGTTGACGAACTTACCTTGTAGGTTCCAGGGGAGAAGATGGTTACGTTTTGTGCCAATGTCTCGGCCCTTTTATAGGATTCTGTGTCACGGGCACTGGGTCAACTTGTCTCACCGGAGCCTTCACTTGATGCCCAGTCACCTGAAGTCACTCTCAACTTCGATTTTACTCGAGTAAATAACGTCTTCCCCCAAAAACTGAGGAGCACTTGAATAGATTAAGTTGAGACACAGCATCGCCAAGTGTGAGGTGGAATGGTTTTGGGGGGGGGGGCGTTGGGGGTGCAGGGGGGGCCGAAAAGGTACGGGTTGGACAAATGGACAGGTTTCTTGTAGTAGACAGAACATCTATGAAAAAATTAGAATGGAAATTACGGACTCTCTTAGACAGTATTTCTTTTTTTTTTTTTTAAACAAAACTAAAAACTGTTCGTGCATATTTGAGCTCAGCCTCTTAGTCATACATTCATCAGAGGACGTCTTGCTAATATTTCTGAAATGTTCATAAAAATCATTCAAATGAACTTAATGGACATTATTTTTATGTGTTCTCTTTCGTTAATAAGAAACACTTCTTGTGAAAATATTCCCCCCAAAAAGTACAGCTTTGAGAATGGGGCTAGAAGTCAATGTATATTTTTCGAAATTTTATCCAGAAGTTAAAAGATCTGCACACACAAGAATTGATTCATTAGATGAAAATTTCGTCTAGGAGACTGTGTTAATATAAAGAAAAAGTCTTTTTTTTTTATAATATCACGCACCGCTATATAAAAAATGAATCACAAAAAAATAAAGATAATTTTTTCTTGCTTTAAATAAGTTAATATTTGTTTCGCTTCACATTTCACAAATCGTTGTCAGTCTTGAAAGACTTTGTCTGAGTTTTTGTTGGATGTAAACATATTTCATGGAATGGTTGCTTTAATTTAACATGGCCAATGACAAGAAACAGAGGTGGGAGCAAAACCAAAACTTGACAGGCTTATTGAGTAGTTTATTGTTGTATGTGCCACAGGACATAGCAATTTAAATCGAGCATGAAAATTCAGCGGGGGGGGGGGGGGGGGGGGCGAACAAATGCCCCCCTGCCATACCCAAATGACGCCCCTGGCGCAGGAGATCGATACCCCCCCCCCCGGCTATTTGTGATGAAGACTTCGAAATTCTGTTTTAGTTATGGGTGCCAACATTCAATGTTGAGCTATGTTATATGCACATAAATCACGCAAGTTGTTAACGTTTTGTCGTTCTGACTGGTGGGAGCAGTGCATGACTGGTGGGAGCAGTGCGTGACTGGTGGGAGCAGTGCGTGACTGGTGGGAGCAGTGCGTGACTGGTGTGAGCAGTGCGTGACTGGTGGGAGCAGTGCGTGACTGGTGGGAGCAGTGCGTGACTGGTGGGAGCAGTGCGTGACTGGTGGGAGCAGTGCGTGACTGGTGGGAGCAGTGCGTGACTGGTGTGAGCAGTGCGTGACTGGTGGGAGCAGTGCGTGACTGGTGGGAGCAGTGCGTGACTGGTGGGAGCAGTGCGTGACTGGTGGGAGCAGTGCGTGACTGGTGGGAGCAGTGCGTGACTGGTGGGAGCAGTGCGTGACTGGTGGGAGCAGTGCGTGACTGGTGGGAGCAGTGCGTGACTGGTGGGAGCAGTGCGTGACTGGTGGGAGCAGTGCGTGACTGGTGGGAGCAGTGCGTGACTGGTGGGAGCAGTGCGTGACTGGTGGGAGCAGTGCGTGACTGGTGGGAGCAGTGCGTGACTGGTGGGAGCAGTGCGTGACTGGTGGGAGCAGTGCGTGACTGGTGGGAGCAGTGCGTGACTGGTGGGAGCAGTGCGTGACTGGTGGGAGCAGTGCGTGACTGGTGGGAGCAGTGCGTGACTGGTAGGAGCAGTGCGTGAACTTGCCATCAACAGTTTTTTTTTTGTTTTTTTTGTGATTGTAATTTTTGGTTGTCTCTGTGTGTTTGTGAGTGCATCTCTTTCGATGGGGTTTGTGTGTGTGTGTTTCTCTTTAGAGGAGGCTTAATATCAAACACAAACAAAAAGACTGCGAGCTCTTCAAATCTCTTTATTTCAGGACGGTTTTTTTAGTACACAGGTTTAGGGGGTATGTAAATGAACCTCTCCAAACAACTGTCAGGTCAAGTGTCAAAGTTCATAGCGACGTGTCAGACGACGTGTCAGACGACGTATTTCTCATATGTGTCGAAACCGTTACAAGAATTAGCTTCTTAAAACTAGAACCAAAAAAAAAAAAAAAGTATGCATGTCTATCTCTTGTGTTCATATGGAAACGCCTGTCATCTTTCTTGAGGCACTGACTGGTGGAGATTACTTCTGTGATGTCATCCGGGGGGGTCTTGAGACTGTCTGACACGTCGACATGACTGTTCTGAGTGCTCATCGTGGTGCTCTCATAAAGAGCAATAGTTGACTCGGTGCGGCTGTTGTTGGGGGAGGGGTGGGAGATGGTGAGGTCTCCTATAGCTCTTGAGCGTCCCAAAATAAAAGCACCGCTTCTTTGATTTGATAGAATCCCTTCGTTTTTTTATGTTCCTATTGAAGATGCGAAACTATCAAAACGTGACGCTAGGCTTTATCAAAATTTTAGTTCATATTGTGATTTACATAAAGACAAGATCTGAAGTTTAAATGACATTTCCATATACTGTTTTGCTAATCTCCATTCGCCTTCACCGTCCACACGGTGGGCTGGTGTTGTCTCTGTCAAGTCAAGGTGTTGTTGACGTGTACTGTCCCAATCAGATCTTTTGTATTGACAAACTTTGTCATCCGTTCACGGCCACTTACGTTGCTGATATCTCAAATTATTTCCCTTTGTAACCATGTTGTGAATGCTTTCCCTTTAAATACATCTTACGCCCCTGTTTAAAAAAAAGATATCTTTTAGGTTATTGTAGACTTTAAATTTAAACGTTGAGTTCTGTGTGAGCGTGTAGCGGGTGTAGCGGATGAGAGATTTGAACATAGTAATTTTTGTTTAACATAATGTAACGACAATAATGTTCATAATTTATTTTCTTTATTTACAAGTTTATTCCTAAAATTTTTCTTTCTTTTTTTTTTTTTTACATTCGAACATTCGCCTCTGAAATTCAAAATTTGCAGAGCACTTTTTATTTAAAGCAGAAGAAAATGGACATGTTGTTGACCTCTGCGTCTTGTACTGACAGTGCACTAGTGGTTGGTGCACAAATGATTGGGGGGGGGGGGGGCAACGAATATAGGTGTGTGGTACGATTAAGGTCAATGACAGCATCACATACCTGGGAGTGGGTCATAGATGAGGGGGTGGGGATAACAATTTTCTGGTACTCTATTTAGGAGGGTTTCTTTAAGAAATCAAGATAATGTGGTCATTGGGTCGATCAACGGTAGACTAAAACTATGTGGGAACACATATTGGTGTTATAATGGTAGACTAAACTATGTGGGAACACATATTGGTGTTATAATGGTAGACTAAACTATGTGGGAACACATATTGTGTTATAATGATAGACTAAACTATGTGGGAACACATATTGGTGTTATAATGGTAGACTAAACAATGTGGGAACACATATTGGTGTTATAATGGTAGACTAAAATATGTGGGAACAAATATTGGTGTTATAATGATAGACTAAACTATGTGGGAACACATATTGGTGTTATAATGGTAGACTAAACTATGTCGGAACACATATTGGTGTTATAATTGTAGACTAAACTATGTGGGAACAAATATTGGTGTTATAATGATAGACTAAACTATGTGGGAACAAATATTGGTGTTATAATGATAGACTAAACTATGTGGGAACACATATTGGTGTTATAATGGTAGACTAAACTATGTGGGAACACATATTGGTGTTATAATGATAGACTAAACTATGTGGGAACACATATTGGTGTTATAATGGTAGACTAAACTATGTGGGAACACATATTGGTGTTATAATGGTAGACTAAACTATGTCGGAACACATATTGGTGTTATAATGGTAGACTAAACTATGTGGGAACACATATTGGTGTTATAATGATAGACTAAACTATGTGGGAACACATATTGGTGTTATAATGATAGACTAAACTATGTGGGAACACATATTGGTGTTATAATGATAGACTAAACTATGTGGGAACAAATATTGGTGTTATAATGATAGACTAAACTATGTGGGAACACATATTGGTGTTATAATGATAGACTAAACTATGTGGGAACACATATTGGTGTTATAATGATAGACTAAACTATGTGGGAACACATATTGGTGTTATTATGATAGACTAAACTATGTGGGAACAAATATTGGTGTTATAATGATAGACTAAACTATGTGGGAACACATATTGTGTTATAATGATAGACTAAACTTTAAAGGGAGAGAACATTGCTGTATCATGGTGCATCGAACTTTCATGGGAGATGGCACAATCACAATATCTTATGAATTATATCAGGGGCGAAGTGGTTCAAATAATTAAGAATAGTGTCTATACTTTATTTATTACACACGGTGACGATCACAATAATAATAATAATAATAGTTAATACTATAAATAAGTCTACATCTCCTGTGCCGAACATACTAAATCCAAAAAATCTTGTTATGTATCATAAGTATTTCAATACACTATAAATCTTAATTTAAACACAAACGTTTTCTGTTCAATCTATCTTCCTACACAAACGTTTCTGTTCAATTTATCTTCCTACACAAACGTTTTCTGTTCAATCTATCTTCCTACACAAACGTTTCTGTTAAAGCTATCTTCCTACACAAACGTTTCTGTTCAATTTATCTTCCTACACAAACTTTTTCTGTTCAATCTATCTTCCTACACAAACGTTTCTGTTCAATTTATCTTCCTACACAAACGTTTTCTGTTCAATCTATCTTCCTACACAAACGTTTCTGTTAAAGCTATCTTCCTACACAAACGTTTCTGTTCAATTTATCTTCCTACACAAACGTTTTCTGTTCAATCTATCTTCCTACACAAACATTTCTGTTCAATCTACCTTCCTACACAAAACTTTTCTGTTAAAGCTATCTTCCTACACAAACGTTTCTGTTCAATTTATCTTCCTACACAAACGTTTTCTGTTCAATCTATCTTCCTACACAAACGTTTCTGTTCAAACTATCTTCCTACACAAACGTTTCTGTTCCATCTATCTTCCTACACAAACGTTTCTGTTCAATCTATCTTCCTACACAAACGTTTTCTGTTCAATCTATCTTCCTACACAAACGTTTTCTGTTCAATCTATCTTCCTACACAAACGTTTTCTGTTCAATATATCTTCCTACACAAACGTTTTCTGTTCAATCTATCTTCCTACACAAACGTTTTCTGTTCAATCTATCTTCCTACACAAACGTTTTCTGTTCAATATATCTTCCTACACAAACGTTTTCTGTTCAATCTATCTTCCTACACAAACGTTTTCTGTTCAATCTATCTTCCTACACAAACGTTTTCTGTTCAATCTATCTTCCTACACAAACGTTTTCTGTTCAATCTATCTTCCTACACAAACTTCGTGAGTTCAACTGTCATATTATTTAAGACTCCATTTTTCTCTTCTTGCTGGCCTCTCATTGGCCAATTCTCTCCAACTCCCATTACTCTACTTATTCCATAAGTAATAATTCCCATATTACTTATCTCCCATATAATTATATCTGTGGAAGGAGAGAACATTGCTGTATCATGGTAATTTTCGTAAGCCAAGATTCTTTTAAAAACTCTACTCAATAAAAGGTAATAAAGAGTGGGTTCTGGTTCTTCTGGTTCTGGTTCTGGTAGGGTACGTTGCTGCATCCATATACTGGCATATATGCAACGGTTGGGGAAGCGATGCTGCCATCCTAACGGCTCCTAGCAGATGCCAGGGCAGCCTTGAAGCTTTCGGTAGATGTCGAGTTCACGGCGGTATTGTCCAGGTGGTTCCAAGCGATTATTGTTCGTGGAAAGAATGATTGTTTATGTTGCACTGTGTTACTCCGAGGCACAGTGAAGCATGTGCTATTGTTCCGGGTGTAATTGCTCATGGGGTTGTCAGAGGTTAAGTCAGTGTTTAGTGAGTGTTTGACTCTAATTAATCGACCTGGCTTCTGTGGGGTGAGATAATTGTTTCCTGGAAAATGTAAAGTTTGGAGGGGTTTTTCTGCAATATATTATATCGAAAAAATACTCGAATTAAATTCCGTTCGATCAATATTCCTTCTTACAAACTGGTTTCGAGCGAGTTGGATTCTGTTCTTACTCATTTCCGGATAAGTATTTTTTTTAAAGATTCTGAAAGAGGGGTCACAGTGAAATATGGCACATGTACTCGAAGTAAGACAGAGAAAACCTAATAATAATAATAAAATGGCGGTGATTGGTCTTCTGAATTAAATTTAATTATTTCTTTAAACGTACATAGAAATAACATTTAAAACATACGAAAAACCGAAAGATGCCCCATGCGGGAATCAACTTTTTATTTAATGATATTTCTAGCAAAAACAACTTTCTTTTCAAAATATATATTTCTATAAGAAATTTAAGTAAACATGCCAGGACTATTTCACTTTCATTTAATGACTTGGTTATCTCCGATTATAATCATTGATATCTTTTTTAATGATGGAAAATCAACTAATTTCAACAGAAAAAAAATAATTTCTAAATTTACCGCTTTGAATAACTTTTTGTATAACTCCCGTGATGAACAATTCTTTTTTCGTGTCCCGTGATGAACAATTCTTTGTCTCGTGTCCCGTGATGAACAATTCTTTGTCTCGTGTCCCGTGATGAACAATTCTTTGTCTCGTGTCCAGTGATGAACAATTCTTTGTTTCGTGACTTCGTTTGTTTGTTGTTGATCGCTGGAAGTCTTATCTCAGCGTAACTGGCTTTTTAGCCTTTTTTTAACAACCACCACTTTCTTTTAACAACCACCACTTTCTTTTAACGACCACCACTTTCTTTTAACGACCACCACTTTCTTTTAACGACCACCACTTTAATTTAACGACCACCACTTTCTTTTAACGACCACCACTTTCTTTTAACGACCACCACTTTCTTTTAACGACCACCACTTTCTTTTAACGACCACCACTTTCTTTTAACGACCCCCACTTTCTTTTAACGACCACCACTTTCTTTTAACGACCACCACTTTAATTTAACGACCCCACTTTCTTTTAACGACCACCACTTTCTTTTAACGACCACCACTTTCTTTTAACGACCCCCACTTTCTTTTAACGACCCCCACTTTCTTTTAACGACCACCACTTTCTTTTAACGACCCCCACTTTCTTTTAACGACCACCACTTTCTTTTAACGACCACCACTTTCTTTTAACGACCACCACTTTCTTTTAACGACCACCACTTTCTTTTAACGACCACCACTTTCTTTTAACGACCACCACTTTCTTTTAACGACCACCACTTTCTTTTAACGACCACCACTTTCTTTTAACGACCACCACTTTCTTTTAACCTCCTTATCAAATTTTTCCAACGTTTCTCCAGATTATTCCCAAACAGAGGCGTAGCTAGAGTTTTTGGCGCCCGGGGACAAGATTCATTTTAAAGCGCCCTCTTTTCCTTTTTTCATCTCTCAAACCCATTATTTTCATCAATAAAATAATAACAAAGCACATTTTGGCGCCCCTAACTAGTTGGCGCCCGGGTACATATGTACCCCCTGCCCCCCCTCTACGCTACGCCTCTGTTCACAAATTCCCAAGGTGGATCATGAATTACCCCAGATCAAGGAAGAGTTCCCAAGATGTGGGGGCACTGGTTCAGTTCCTATTTTTAATTATAATTTAACACGTAGAGATAGAACGAAAAAACAAACAGATGAAGATTTTGTAAACCTAGAGCAAATTGATCTTAATCTTCTATTTCTACTTCAGAAAGGGGAAGTCCCTCAGCCCCTTCAATAACATCGGTCTCTTTACAACTTCAATAGTCTCAGTCTCTTGACTCCTTCAATAGTCTCAGTCTCTTGACTCCTTCAATAGTCTCAGTCTCTTGACTCCTTCAATAGTCTCAGTCTCCTGAGGCCTTCCATAGCCTAAGTCTCTTGAGGCCTTCAATAGCCTCAGTCTCTTGATACTTTCAATAGCCTCAGACTCGTGACACCTTCAATAGCCTCAGTCTCTTGATACTTTAAATAGCCTCAGTCTCTTGTTGCTTTCAATAGTCTCAGACTCATGACACCTTCAATAGCCTAAGTCTCTTGATGCTTGCAATAGCCTCAGTCTCTTGGTGCTTTCAATAGCCCCAGTCCCATGATAACTTCAATAGCCTCAGTCCTTTGACACCCTCAATAGCCTCAGTCTATTGTAACTTTCAATAGCCTCGGTTTTTTGACACCTACAATAGCCTCAGTCTCTTAAAAACCTTTAATAGCCTCCTCAAGTTTATTAACAATAGAAGCAGAATTTATTGGAATGATTACTTTCTCTGATGTTACAGTCATTTTTACGAAAAGGAAATGTAGAAAAAACGTTTTTTTCGGTCAAGATAATTAAAACTTCATTACAGTAAACTTGTGAAATATTACAATTAATGTTGTATTTCATTGTTATAGAACTTTATGTAGCCAAAGCTGTATTTAGTTTGTACGGTATATGGTGTTATCATATGAATAAAGGTATGTGCTGCTGCATCCTGCATTGTATATCTAGTCGCACGCGCACAACTTGAAATGGACTGGGTTGCGTTGTAAGGAGAGTCCACCAAGATTTGTCAGGAATTAGGGCACCATTGAGTCCTAACCCCCCCCCCCCTGGATTGACACAGAGCCAAACTGCTCTAATAAAACTGTTTTTAAAAATTAAAGGTATCTCCGCCCGGATCCCATACAATTGTTCACGAACAATTGCTCGGCCAACAACAACAACATGGCGTCATTCTTCAGTTTCGTTAGTTTTGAGACCACGTGACCTCTAATAATGTCACATTTGCGTATCAGCTTTGTGTATTTTATCATTGTGTTTTTGCTGAGTTGCTTTTATCAAGACATGTGGCGCCAACGAGCTTCATCGGACGGTAGTTAGTAGTTATGAAAAGCTGGAATTTCTGCTTCATTTAGCCCAGTTTTAATGTTAGTCACTACAGTCCCTACTCTGCAAGACAAACACCATCCGGCTAGACCACCACCACCATCATCACCCCGTTAGACCATCACCACCCTGTCAGACCATCACCACCCTGCTAGACCATCACCACCCTGCCAGACCATCACCACCCTGCCAGACCATCACCACCCTGCCAGACCATCACCACCCTGCCAGACCATCACCACCCTGCCAGACCATCACCACCCTGCCAGACCATCACCACCCTGCCAGACCATCACCACCCTGCCAGACCATCACCACCCTGCCAGACCATCACCACCCTGCCAGACCATCACCACCCTGCCAGACCATCACCACCCTGCCAGACCATCACCACCCTGCCAGACCATCACCACCCTGCCAGACCATCACCACCCTGCTAGACCATCACCACCCTGCTAGACCACCACCACCCTGCCAGAACACCATCACCCCGTTAGACCACCACCACCACCCTGCCAGAACACCATCACTCCGTTAGATCATCACCACCCTGCCAGAACACCATCACCCCGTTAGACCACCACCACCCTGCCAGAACACCATCACCCCGTTAGATCATCACCACCCTGCCAGAACACCATCACCCCGTTAGATCATCACCACCCTGCCAGAACACCATCACCCCGTTAGATCATCACCACCCTGCCAGAACACCATCACCCCGTTAGACCACCACCACCCTGCTAGACCACCATGTCAACAGCCCCTTTTTTTTCACAGGTTCTCACCACTCCATAGACTTTAAAAGCGAAACGACCAATTTGGTGCAGCCAATTACTAGCCACTAGAAGTCCACTCCGGCGCAAGTTAAACACTGAGGCCCGTGTGTGGTATCCAGGCAGCTTTGTGGCAGACGTGGGTGGACCTGGCTGTGGAGACGTTGTTGACAATGTCATCCACTTATTGTTCTTCAAACTATATAGTGTCAATGATGCCTCGCTTTAGAGAAAAGATGTGACGCCATCTTTAACCTCTCTATTTATAGAACACGTGAGACTATAAAAGAAATCGTTTATAAATAGCGCATGCATTTTAATGTTGTATGTATTCATTTCTATTATAGCAATGGAAATTTAGATGTTCAGTTGCTAACCTAAGCCACATAGGATTATCAATGGCACACAGAAGACTAAAGAATTATAATAATGCATAATTAAACCCATCGTCTTACAATGTAGGCCAAGTCAATCAAAACCTGTCCATTTGCCAATAGTGTGAATTTATTCAGCCTCCTTCCAAATAAGTATATAACATTATTACAAATATTGTGCATGAAAAATTATGTTTTTTTTGCGCCCTCTCAAGATGACGCCCGGTGGGAGTGCCCTCTTCACACCAGACTTGCACGGCCCTGGATCGACCTATAGGTTATTTGGCCGCTAAATGAAGTATGTGCTAGAATGGCATAATGTACCAACACATTGCAACCCGTGGTATATATATATATTCATTAAAAATCATATTATTACAATATAAATATGATTTAAATTGTATCAGATGCCGATTTCGTAAAATGTATTCGTTTCAATATTTTTAAAAAAAAAATTTTTGTGTTGGGGTTTCTAAAGTTGCTTAAACACAACTTCCGGTAATAACAGTGGCGAACACTTAAAGTTTTTTCTTTACCAGTTTCTATTTCTTGACGTATTTTCATGTATCCCGTCTGCCGAGGAAGGCTCTTAGCCGAAACGTTTATTCTCTTGCTGTCCCGTTGTCCTATTCAAGCTTCCACAATCCCTTGTTCTACTATTTGATTTACGTCTGAAGACATTTATTAATGTTCGTGTAACATAATGAATCAGCCATTCGTTTGGTCTGAACTCAGAAAGGCATCAGAAAATAAACGGTAGATCAAGAAGGTTCTTGTAAGAAAGGTTTTAAGAGAAAACCCTTTTTAATGCGATTTATTGTAAACTTTGTTGCAGTGAATCAATTTATAAATGAACCCTCCACCCCCACCACCCCCCCCCCCCCCTCTATTCTTAGTTAATTTTATTTTGAATGGTTGTCTCTTCTGGAAAAGTTGAGCTACATTAAAACTATAGTTGAAATACTTCTTCATGAAGCATCAAGAATCTGTCTATAATCAAGTCCCCATCAATAATATATATATAATCCGGTCTCCACCAAGGATCTGTCTATAATCAAGTCTCCATCAAGGATCTGTCTATAATCGAGTCTCCATCAAGGATCTGTCTATAATCGAGTCTCCATTTTCTTGTACATAACAAAATCAAACAAAAATACCTACTGACATAAACATTTTACATACATTATTTTCTTGATGTTTTGTTATTTTTTTTAATGCTGATACAATGTATTAAGACGGTGCAACCCAACTTGTTAATTCATTATTGCTTTTTAAACTGTGCTGACCAAAAGTGATTGCCTAGATGCTGACCAAAAGTGATTGTTTAGTTGCTGACCAAAAGTGATTGTTTAGTTGCTGACCAAAAGTGATTGCTTAGTTGCTGACCAAAAGTGATTGCTTAGTTGCTGACCAAAAGTGATTGTTTAGTTGCTGACCAAAAGTGATTGCTTAGTTGCTGACCAAAAGTGAGTGTTTAGTTGCTGACAAAAAGTGATTGCTTAGATGCTGACCAAAAGTGATTGTTTAGTTGCTGACCAAAAGTGATTGTTTAGTTGCTGACCAAAAGTGATTGTTTAGTTGCTGACCAAAAGTGATTGCTTAGTTGCTGACCAAAAGTGATTGTTTAGTTGCTGACCAAAAGTGATTGCTTAGTTGCTGACCAAAAGTGATTGCTTAGTTGCTGACAAAAAGTGATTGCTTAGTTGCTGACCAAAAGTGATTGCTTAGTTGCTGACCAAAAGTGATTGCTTAGTTGCTTACAAAAAATGGATCTCACTTGTCCCGATATCAGAGCCGTCGCGCGACATTTGGAGTCCCCCTGGCACTTGGAGTTTGTGTACTCAAACTTGTGAGTTAAATTTCTTTTACCCATCACAAATTACATATCTGATGCCCTAGGACAGCGGTTCTCAACCTGTTCGTCGCGACCCCTTTGGGTGTCGCTAGACCGTTTCCCAGAGGACGCCTAAAACACATATGCTCTTTAGTTGTGAAATATAATCGAAAATAATTTTGAGGCTGGGGTTCGCCACAACACGATGAACTGTATTAAAGGGTCGCGGCCATAGGACGGTTGAGAACCACTGCCCTAGGGCTACAGTGGACGCAAGGCAAATACACGCTAGCGCAGCGTGATATACAGTTTTACCAAGTAGCTTGTAGTTGATCTGAGTGCGAGGGATATTTAAAACCGGCATGGCGTAGATTCGAAAAGCTGTCAATTTCTCATTCCGTGTAAACGCGATATCATCTGCCGTCTCGTGACATCACGCGGCCGGGGGGCGTCAATCCCCGGCGCTGGACAAAGTTAAGTCAATATATTCTTGCCCTGACACATCCTTACCAACCACTTAGCCCGTACCCCCATCTCAGTAATTAGTGAGGACACCTGTAGAGGGTAAACACGTGCCTGGTACATAGAGGCATTCTCAGCCACGGTTACGTCTGCATTCATTTAGTGTAGATGGTTTATGAGGATATTGATCAGCGGATTTTAAAATTAAAAGTTGTTATGGAAAAAGAAGTTTGACAATTTGATGACGTAAGCTTATGTTGGAGGGATCATGATTTTATTAAATATATATAGAATACGGATTGGTATTCTCGGGACATAGTGGGTTATCCGTGAATCCATTTGGATAACGTGGCAATGGCACCCTTGAGTTCATTAAGCCACAGGCCAATTTTAGATATTGTCAACAGTTTTGAAGGGGAGTGGGGGGAAAATGAAGGTCCACTAACCACACCGAACTAAGGCCCACTACCCACCCCAAACTAATGCCCCTTAACTACCCCAAAAATTAACCCTGTCTAGCCACCCCTATTAACCAACCCTATCTAAGTCCCCATAGACACCCAGATCTAAGGCCCACTAACCACACCAAACTAAGGCCCTCTAACCACCCCAAAATAAGGCCCCTGAACCACACCAAACTAAGGCCTATTGACCAACCCAAACTAAGGCCCATTGACCAACCCAAACTAAGGCCCATTGACCAACCCAAACTAAGGCCCATTGACCAACCCCAACTAAGGCCCATTGACCAACCCAAACTAAGGCCCATTGACCAACCCAAACTAACGCCCATTGACCAACCCAAGCTAAGGCCCATTGACCAACCCAAACTAAGGCCCATTGACCAACCCAAACTAAGGCCCATTGACCAACCCAAACTAAGGCCCATTGACCAACTCAAACTAAGGCCCATTGACCAACCCAAACTAACGCCCATTGACCAACCCAAACTAAGGCCCATTGACCAACCCAAACTAAGGCCCATTGACCAACCCAAACTAGGGCCCACTAACCACCCCAAACCCTCGCGGTAAAAAATCAAAATTAAGATAAAATAATGATTTTATGTATGTGCCATGTCTGTGCCATGTCTGTGCCACGTCTGTGCCATTTATGTGCCACGTCTATGCAATGGAAAAGCGGCGCTGGGGGAGGGGAAAAGCCATAAAATGGCGCCTGATGTTACATCAAAAACAATATATGATGTTTAATGCTACTTTGATTTGTGCAAGGGGGTGGGGTCAGAAATAGAGGGAGCTGAAGGCTGAAATTTGAAAATTCAACATGCAATAATTCATTTAGGCGCATGCTGGGTGCCGCCCATGGCTAGACAGGGGTAAAATTACTTGTGTGGGCGAGGTCAATCTTTTTACAAAGCTGTTTTTCAATCAATAATTTTACGTAACTGTTTTTTTAATTTCATGTTTCTTTTTTTTTTTCTTTTTTTAAATTTTTATGTGAAACGCGGTGAGCCTAACCCTAGACTGAGGTACTGGCAGTAAGCCTAGCCCTAGAATGGGGTACTGGCAGTGAGCCTAGACCTAGGATGAGGTACTGGCAGTGAGCCTAGCCCTAGTCTGTGGTACTGGCAGTGAGCCTGGCCCTAGGCTGGGGTACTGGCAGTGAGCCTAACCCTAGGATGGCGTACTGGCAGTGAGTCTAGCCCTAGGCTGTGGTACTGGCAGTGAGCCTAGCCCTAGGATGGGGTGCTGGCAGTGAGCCTAGCCCTAGTCTGTGGTACTGGCAGTGAGCCTGGCCCTAGGCTGGGGTACTGGCAGTGAGCCTAACCCTAGGATGGCGTACTGGCAGTGAGTCTAGCCCTAGGCTGTGGTACTGGCAGTGAGCCTAGCCCTAGGATGGGGTGCTGGCAGTGAGCCTAGCCCTAGGCTGTGATACTGGCAGTGAGCCTAGCCCTAGGCTGGGGTGTCGCGCAATATAAGACCACTGTAATCAAACGAATACCTTAATTTAGGTTTTCATTAATCTTCATATAATTTGAGAGCAAAAAAAGTAATTCTATTAAAAATGTTGGTGGTTTTTTTTTTTTTTTGGGGGGGGGGGGGGTTTCTCCCCTTAACACTCGGTTGGTTGTATTCAATAGAAATATTTGCAGATTAACCAGTATCTTAATTCTTCGTCCTTTCAAATTCAGATTGAAATACATTACGCACAGTATTTTAACTCGACTTCGATGATGTTAACTGGCACAAATCTAACGAAGGCACGAAAATTAAATTTTAATCATGTAACACGAATTTGTTTTAAAACAGCCTGCGAAGCATGTACACAGATAGCTATTAGCAACTTAAAATCCATCACAAACAAAATCTAAATCATTTTAAAGCAGTGTTTCCCAACTTTCGGCCCAAGTCCCACTGGGGGGGGGGGGGGGGCAGGGCTGGATTAACCTCTAGGCAAACAAGGCACGTGCCTTGGGCACCAATCGTTTGGGGGCACCACAATTCCTCAAGAATTCTTTTTTTTTTTAACAAATTTAAGTCCAGATACAACTGAAAATTGAACAAGTGCTATGAAAATGAAGAAATACATTATAATAAAAATTCACATTCAAGTTTGGTACAAACTTAAATAATTAATTTAAAATAAGCGTTCGAAGTGTTTAAAACTATTTAAATTTTGACTATTAAAAGTATGTGTATACTACATAAGGGGCATACGAATTTTAAAACGGCTTAAAAGTGGGGCATGGCACCAAAATGTTTGGGCAACAATGGTTTAGAGTAAACAAAACTAGCGAGTTCTGAAGAGGGTAGAACGCTTAGGTTGAAAAAGAAGATATAAGAGGCAGAGATTGTTTTTTAGGGTTTTGCGTCAAATACAGGAAACATGGTACAATGACAACCGAATAAATTGATTAGCGGGTTATGTGGCGATCGGAAATAATGAATAAATAATTGATACGATCAGTGAAATACAATGACGAAATGTAATATAATGCCATATACCGGAGGGTGCAAAAGTGTTTCCGCTGGGTCTCGAACCCAGGACCTTCCGCGTGTTAGGCGGATGTGATGACCACTACACTACGGAAACGCCAAGTGTTTAGCAATGGATAAAAATCATTTGAAAATTCTCATAATGAGATGCCCAGGTTTATTAGCCCTCATCATCAGCCCCTGATCATAATAATCATAGTGAGAGGGTTTTGGGGATGGTCGATACCGAATATATATATATATATATACCATTTTATATATCTTTTAAATTAACAGATTTTGATGTATGGCATCTTCTTTAAAAATTTAACCAAAATTGTGCTTGGTTTATCTATAATATTATCGAAAAATCGTAAAGTAAAGAATTATTTTATCTACAGAAGAATCTCTACATCCATTTTCACGACTTTAACTTTAAAATCATTTATTTATTTTTTAAGAAATGATATTAATCTCAAAAAAATGTACACTCACTTTTTTTATGAATTTTAATTTACGCAAAGTATCTTTTTAAGCTATTTGGTGAGACAAATTTTAAATGTACACCCTACATTCATTTCCCAGCTCTGTCTGCTCATAGTTCCCTGAACTGTCTGCTCATAATTCGCTGAACTGTCTGCTCATAGTTCCCTGAACTGTCTGCTCATAGTTCCCAGCTCTGTCTGCTCATAGTTCCCTGAACTGTCTGCTCATAGTTCCCTGAACTGTCTGCTCATAGTGCCCAGCTATGTCTGCTCAAAGTTCCCTGATCTGTCTGCTCATAGCTCCCTGATCTGTCTGCTCATAGTTCCTGATCTTTCGGCTCATAGTTCCCTGTATTGTCTGCTAATGGTTCCCTGATTTGTCTGTTCATGTTCCCGTATATGTCTGTTCATAGTTCCACATGGAATCACTTTCCAGCGCAGTACGTGAATGTAGAGGTCGGTGCATATGAAAAATTACTGAAAGGTAGACTATTCGTTTTGCTAAAATGAAAGAAAAAATGAGTTATTACGTCCCTTGTAATTCTTAACTTAGACACCTACATAACTTATGTCACTGACTTACCAACATTTGATAAGCAGCTTTTTATCAACTTATTTAGAAAGATGATATATATGTATATATATTTCTATGTGTATCTATGTTATCCATTTTAATTAACTTATTATACTGCTGTTATAACCTCAAGTTGACCTAGATTTTATTCACCACGTGCCGTATCAATCAACCTTACCATCGCTGCCCCATTTTTTTTTATATAATGACGTCACCGTTGAATATGTAGTGCCAATCCGTTTACCCGCCCATCCCTTGATTGGGAAAAGGTTGTTTATTTTCGAATATTTCCCAATTTGTACTAAATAATGCTATCGGTTGATGCAGTTTCTAGAATTTCTTTTCTGGAGGGTTCCAGCTTTCTCCCTATAAATAAGACGGCAGCTTGCCCAGTCGAGAGAGACTTGCTAATTTTCCTAGATACGAGACATATTATATATGGGAGCCTTACAAATTTGTTCTCTTTGTCTGTACATGTATTAATATTTTTATCTTTCGAGGATTATACTTACAGACTTGCTGTGGTGTAAGCTGTTATAGTTTTTTTTTAATAGTGTAATTAAATTAAATACTGTTCATATCACTAGCAGTGGTATCGTTTTTCTCTATGAACTGGTGTTCATTCCTTTGCTACGAATTATTTATTAAAAACTATATTAAAAAACAGATTAAATTTAACAAAATCATGCAACGGTACACCTAACGCCCTTATCTTCTTGAATGAAATCAAATACTTTTGATCAAGCAACGCCTTAAGACGAAGCTGCCAGTCGCTACCACTCTAAACCCCGCCAACATACACAGTTGCTGTTATTCTTGTTGTTGTTTTCTTCCGTCTGCTGCTTTCCTGTAACGTTGTACACAAAAAATAAGTAAAAACATGTTCAAAATTGTAAAAATAGTTTAATGATATCAGGATATATAAACACATGACATGACATTAAGGTAAGCGTTTGACACATGAACACTGGATCAATGACAAAAATCAATAATGAAGTCTTCACTGCTGACATAGGGTTTGTCATTTTAATGGCGTAAATCTATTCATCCGAGGATACAGTCTGGTCAATCTCATTGAGAAATTAATCAAACATCCGGGTATTCCGTTTGGCCAATCTCTGAAGAGCTGTTCTGTATTTTTACGTTAATGTGAGCCAGCACAGTGGGTCTTAAACTAGACGAGAACGTGTTTACAACTTTATTTTACGAAAGATTTTGTAGAGGAAAATTTGTACCGCTAAATATATTGAAATACATTTTTAGAAGCGATATTGTCTAAAAATAGAATAATTTCATAATGAGATGTGACTTTTCCGGTGTCAGAAACGACGAGCCCTAGTGAATTTCATTTCAGCAACATTGCTCTCTAAGTTGACGCTGAAATTGAAGCTATCGTTTTGGTGGGGGTTTTTTTGGTTGTTGTTTTTTTTTTTCTTTAATTTAAAGCCCGTGCCACTCTGTGTTTGTGACTCGATCTTTATGCTGCACATATGGTGTTACTGTTGAATATGTATGTGAGTAGTTGCAACTACGTTTCGTATCTCGTTACGACATGCATATGGGTTGTTACTGTGTCATGTTTTGTGTTCTAAACACGGAAGCTCATAGAATTCATTGAGATCTTTCTAACATGTGTGTTTTGTTGGCCCCCTTTTCTTTTTTTTTTAAACCACTTTTAACTATCTGTTGTTTCTGATTTTGCTTTGTCTGCTGTAGAAGGCATTTGGCCGGAAGATCCTTTTAATTTGTCCTGTCTTTTCCATTTCAAGCCTACACATATCTTGTTCCAAAAATTCCTTCACGCGGCTTGCGCGCAGTCCCTCACATATTATCTTTTGTGGTACTGTACACAAAATTGTAGTTTAGTTATTTATTTGTGTATGTTTATTGTGTGAAACGGTCAAACGGTACAACCTTTGGGTCATCTGTTCGTAGAACGCTGACCTGCTCTTGATTGTCTTGACAACATTTTGAAAAATATTAAACAGTATTTTTTTTAATTAATCAGAGTGGCATCAAAAAGAAACAAAGAATAGATCAAATATTTGGGAGAGTGGCGCAAAGAATATAAGAATAAAAGTAATTCATCACAAGTACATGGAATGACGTCAACGGTACAGCATAATATGGTAATACCATATACCATTTGTATCATACAAATTTATTTTTTTAAATATGCATCCGTCATACGAGACACGTTCACGATAAAATAATAAATATAATCTATTTTTTCACAGTTTATATAAAAATATCACAATTTGTTTTTTAGCTACATTAAAAAACACCAGTCCATTCAGAGGACCACAGTGGCTAAGCAAAAGATACATCTACATACAATATACATGAAAGAAGGTCCTCAAAACTGTTAACTAAGTGCCCGTGGAGTATGGCCCGAGTATGGCGTCATCAACACAGATTCATGTTGTTTGTTTTTCTATTGGAAAGTCACAATGTCTCCTTCCGATTTCTATTGTTAACACCATGGCGTCTTCTGTTACCAATCTGTAGGTCGCAGTGACCTTTTCCCCGTCCATAAATCCACATCCTCACATCCAAAGTGGGTCAGTCTATGTGCAGCTGTAACAAGGTACAGTCACAGCCCACCTTTTTTAAACTGTAAGTTGTTGTGGTATCACCTGAACCAGGTTTAACTATGTTCCCTCCATTCATGCGACATTTTTTTACACTGACGTAAGCATAATATTTCATTTTTTTGATTGGGTTCTTACTTCATTTAAGAATAAAGAACAGTACATCAGAGTTCTGCCTTGTTTTCAAAGTAGATAAGTCACTCTGACTGTCAGTCACTCTGAATGGAAGTCACTCTGAATGGAAGTGACGCTGAATGGAAGTCACTCTGAATGGAAGTCACTCTGAATGGACGTCACTCTGAATGGACGTCACTCTGAATGGAAGTCACTCTGAATGGAAGTCACTCTGAATGGAAGTCACGCTGAATGGAAGTCACTCTAAATGGAAGTCACTCTGAATGGAAGTCACTCTGAATGGAAGTCACTCTGAATGGAAGTCACGCTGAATGGAAGTCACTCTGAATGGACGTCACTCTGAATGGAAGTCACTCTGAATGGAAGTCACTCTGAATGGACGTCACTCTGAATGGAAGTCACTCTGAATGGAAGTCACTCTGAATGGAAGTCACGCTGACTCAAAGTCATTTAGACTATATCTCAAGTGAGTTTCGCTCTCTCAACGATCGTTCCGGTACCGACGTGATTCGTTAAAGTGCATATTTCCATACAACACTATCTTAACTAGTTAAAAAAGTTAACCAAGTTCCGCTGGGTTAACTCCATGATCTCAGACGCTGTCAACACTTTCCTGTCTCTTAATTCTGTGGTCAACATCCTGGTCACTCGCAGCCAAATGTAAGAATTGGAATCAAATGATTCAGAAATATCGCTGGATTTTGTTTTCAGACATATTTGGGGGTGGGGGGTGGGAGAGGGGGGATATTTCAATTTTCGATACTGGTAGAAAAAGCTTATAAGAATAAATGCGTATCTGATCTGCGCATGTGTCTACGTCAAACATTGCCTCCTTCTTTCTTGGAGAGAATGAGGACACAGATCTTTTTGGTGACGTCGAAGCCGTGTCCCTCTGGACAATGCTCAACCTTCGGCCCCGCGAGACTGCACGAGATGTATCTGTGGGCGTTGTACGGATTGGGTAGTCTCTGGCCCATCTTGTTGTCGCACATCTTTCCTGGAATAGAGAGTACATGCGTGTCTTTGATTTCTTATTTTATTCATAGACATTTTGTTCATCACTGCGTTAGTAGATGGGGTTATTTGGGTTATTCGGACAGAGATCATTTGGACTACACGCGAGATGAAATAGAGAGCTTAGTACTAAATGAATAACGTATATCAATGTTCACAAAATTCTATGTAACAGCCAAAGATTGTGAAGGGGAAAAAAAGGGTAGTTGGCCTTGACACTAATGAAAAAGTGCTCCGTTGACGTCGGTCATGTATGCACGAAAAAATAAAAGTAGCTATTTGTATCGCCCATGAGAGTTTTGTTTCTTTGCTGACAGTTAGCTCCAGAAACTTTATGGATTTTATTTGAGTGTGTTCAATAGTTTTTCGTATACAAGGTTATTTAATGCTTGTTAGAGCAACTGATTGAACTTAAGCAATGACAACGATCTAACCTGTGAACCTTACGAATTCATGCTGTGAACCTTACGAATTGATGCTTTGACCCCAACGAATTCGACATTCAACGCAAATAACAATGTGAAAAGTTTAAGTAAAATTTATTTACCCATAAAAAGCGAACAGGAAATGATCTCGGTGTAAGAAGTAGAAACATAAAAGAAGAGAACCGATTGTTTCAGCTGGGTTTCGAGTCCAGGACCTTCCGCGCGATGTTATGACCACTACACTACCGAAACATCTGACGGGAAAGCTGGTCCCAAATACAATTAAATAGATGCAGCTATGTCAAACTAGAATACAAATATAAGAAGGTGAGGTGCTGTTGTGTTTTTTCAAACTTAGTCGCCGTTAGCAATCAGTAGAGCCCACACTCAAGCTATTTCATGCTAGACATCTTCATCTTATATTTGAGGGCCAACTATCAATTTATTGATCATTCTGGCTTCTGGTTTGAATTCAGAGTTTCGCCTTCCCTTAGATGAGTTGCCGTCCAAGGCTAGCTAGTCCCATCCACCTGGGGTGCTTGGGTTTAGACCGCTCGGCCGCCCAGCACCACCTAAATTCATTTGAGACACCGCGGCATCAAAGAAATAGATATGAGATATGACGTGAAAGTCTTAAAACGTGTACCGCTTTGTAACAATGGAAGGTCCCAACTTACTGTCAAGGACGATCAGGGTCTTTCTGTCCGCCTTGACTCTCTCAACGATACTCTTTTCCACAAGTGACGCGCCCGTTTCCGGTGCAATCCTAGCGATGATCTGGGTGCCGTTCCAGCTGAGGTCAGGGGTCACCGAGTATCTGTCATGACACATTAGACCAGGCATAATAAAGAAATAATGTTACGCATGCCCACAACCAGAGTTACAGAGCAATGATTCTAGAGAGAAAACATACTTTTTTTAACATCATGCTCTAAACACTAAAATTATAACAGCACTGTAACGTTAGCTTTTTAATTTGTAATTAACATTGTAAAATGTGAACTTGCAAAGGGAGGGGAAAAATCTTAAAAGGCAATCACCATGAGCAAGGTGTAAATGGCATCTCTCTATGACTGTGTACATTGCGTACCCTTTTATTTTAGTACCATCGTATTAACAGTGAAAAAGTTGGTCACACTTTTATGCAAGTTTTGATGGAAGGGAAAAAAATTGTTCATATTCATTTTTTTTAAAAATGGAACTCAGCGAAACAAAGTATGGGATAAACTGGAAAAAAAAGAACACAACAAAACAGCGAACGTGTCGGCAAGAAGCCTTCATCGGAAAAAAAATATTTAAAAAATAGTAAAAAAATAGCTCTTGGATGAAATGTAGTATCCGAGATCAAGTGTCTTCTAAACATGTGTTGTGTTATCCATTTTATTTTGAAAAATATGCACGATTCCTAGGAGTCGAGTCCTGTGGGGGGGGGGGGTGAAGAAACGTGCCTAATATTCCCCCACCCCACATTCCAGTATCAAATATGTATTTGTTACTTAGAAGAAACAAGTACAGTAACGCCGTTCCCGGACGTTCCTACCAGACTCGACACGTGACCATTCCTAGTCTGTTGATAGACCCAGGGATGACTATGAACAAATGAATGAAGTGTTCGACCCGTGACCATTCCTAGTCTGTTTATAGACCCAGGGATGACTCTGAACAAATGAATGAAGTGTTCGACCCGTGACCATTCCTCGTCTATTGATAGACCCAGGAATGACTATGAACAAATGAATGAAGTGTTCGACCCGTGACCATTCCTAGTCTGTTGATAGACCCAGGGATGACTCTGAACAAATGAATGAAGTGTTCGACCCGTGACCATTCCTAGTCTATTGATAGACCCAGGGATGACTATAAACAAATGAATGAAGTGTTCGACCCGTGACCATTCCTAGTTTGTTGATAGACCCAGGGATGACTATAAACAAATGAATGAAGTGTTCGACCCGTGACCATTCCTAGTCTGTTGATAGACCCAGGGATGACTATGAACAAATGAATGAAGTGTTCGACCCGTGACCATTCCTAGTCTGTTGATAGACCCAGGGATGATTATGAACAAATGAATGAAGTGTTCGACCCGTGACCATTCCTAGTCTGTTGATAGACCCAGGGATGATTATGAACAAATGAATGAAGTGTTCGACCCGTGACCATTCCTAGTCTGTTGATAGACCCAGGGATGACTATGAACAAATAAATGAAGTGTTCGACCCGTGACCATTCCTAGTTTGTTGATAGACCCAGGGATGACTATGAACAAATGAATGAAGTGTTGCCTCCATAATTTGCTTCCACTGAGATGTTTTAACGGTAAAATTGACAAATATTTGATATAAACGGATTGCCTCTTTTTTTAAATTTAGATTTATTTGTTGGTTTTTTTTCCCCTTAATTACCTGTTCTCTACCATAATGGCGCACTCTTTATACCATGAAATTGTTCTTTCATTCTTGGCTGTAAACAGAAGACCTGTTGAAAAAAACATTTAACAATGTTTATCACTGCTAAAAGATTTTTTCGAGAAGATTATAACTAACTAACTGGTCTGCTGATTATAACTAACTAACTGGTCTGCTGATTATAACTAACTAACTGGTCTGCTGATTATAACTAACTAACTGGTCTGCTGATTATAACTAACTAACTTAAGAAAATCAGCAGACCATCGAGCCGAGGCTCATAAGGTCTTCCCCAGCACACCTCCACCGCCCCCCAACTGGCATTCAACCACTCCCCCAGTGGTCTTTATTCCAGTCAGGCCGCGAAGCGGCATGCCGAGGGCTCCCCGCCCCTGAGACGGCCCCACCCACCCCTCCACTCGATTGACTATGCGAGTGAGGCCGCATCAGAGAAAGGACGCCTGGCCAGCCGGGGTGATGCTTACACAGCAACCGGGCCGGACTTCCTTGGGTTGGGGTGGATACAATTTACGTCTCTAAAGCCCCCCCCTTCCCACCCCGGGGGACTCGTAGGTGTTAACAGACGCCCTCTAATAGGGTTTACGTGGTTTTCTGCGGCATGACTAATTCACACCGCAGCTGGGAAATGACAAAAAGAGAGGTTGCCTAGGAGCAGTACCCTCAAGTCTGCATATTTATTATTAAGAGAAGATTATAAGAGGTCTCGGCTGCAATGAAGCTTTTATGTAGAATATTGAGACACAATTTCACAATTTCATAAACTAAATTCACAAATTTTCCATAGCTGCAATGTCCTTTTTTTTCCTGTTTGGTTTTTACATCGTACTTCGACCCCCTTTCTTTCGTTTGTTCTGAGCTTTGTTGTCGCTAGGAACGTGGTCTTTTCCTTATTCTTTTCTTTCATTTTTACGCATATGTAAGAAATAAAAATATTATTTATATTTAATTGTTTATTTTATTAATGGTGTTGACAGTGGCGTAGCGAGCTTAACTCGCGCCCGGGGCACAATACCTTTTTAGCGCCCTCAATACCTTTTTAGCGCTCCCCCCTATTCAAAAACCATACAATATTATAGTAAAATATACCATTTGCGCCCCTTTGTGAGTAGCGCCCGGGGCATGATGCACCCCCTTTCCCCCCCCCCCCCCTCACTACGGCACTGGGTGTTGATTTTTTTATTTTTTTTTGGTTGTACTGATGAAATCATGAGTCAGAACGTTTGATTTTGTTTGATGTATTATCATAAAGGATTAACATAATAATATATGTTATTTACATACATTTTTGTTTCTTTCTTTGTTGTCTCATTGGTCTGTCTAGAAGATTTATTTCTCAATTATTGCTTAATTAACTCAGAATGAACTTTCTTCCTTGCGTAAGCTATTGACCTCTGACCTGTGAAGCCTTCCACTATGTCGTGCACGATGTGACCAATCAGAGGATTCCCGGCATCCCACGTTGTCACGATGGTGACGTCGTCGCCAGCGAACACCTCGCCAGGGAACGACAGGACGGGTTTGTCCGGCTTTTCTGGTAACAGTTGTTAAATATTGACAGTTGTCAAAGCTTGTCACACTCATGCTTAACATTACATTTTCATATTTAATTAGTATAACATGTAAGAACTAGCATTGCCTTAGTGAACGATTTTACTAGACAACTAAATCATAGTAACCAACCAGTTCCTTGAATTCTAAGAATACTTCAACACATATCCTCATAGCAACTTCCTTTTTATATCAACATTGAATGTATTGTTGAAACAAACTTACTTTTTATATCAACGTTGAATGTCTTGCTGAAGAAAGTCTTGTTGACGTTGACCTCACAGATGTAACGACCTTTGTCCTCACACATGGCGTACTTCGTTTCCAGAACGAGGTTCACCATTTCGTCATCACGATGCAGCGTAAAGTCTGACATGCGTGAGTCGATCGGGATAAAGGGCCATTCGTCTCGCCGCTCTATACCACCTGTGAGAAGATTGAACGATTCTTTCAATCAAAGAATTTGAACGGTTTAAACTGACTCAGTCCAAAATAACGAGTGGTCTGGAGTTCAATACCCACCAAAGCCAACATCTCAAGCACCCCGGGTGGATGGGACTCGTTGGCCTTGGGGCAACTCATCTAAGAGAAGGAAACTCTGAATTCAAACCAAGAGCCAAAATGATGAATAAATTGATCGTGTGACATCAAATATGAAAAGAAAATTAATATCAATGGATGTGGAGTCGGATACTGAAGTGAGTTTTTCCGGAATTTAGAATGGTTGGAGTTAAGAATGTCAGGAGGTGAGAAATCAGAAATTGAGAATTCCTGAGTAGAGAGTTCCGCAATTTAGACTTTTAAATTTAAAAGGCCATGGGCTGAGAATCTCCGTAGTCGAAAATGTCTAGAAATAAAATTATCGTAATTGAGAATGTCGGAATTCACAAAATATCCGGTTATTAAGAATACACGGAGTTTAGAAAGTCTTGAGTTAAGAATATCCGAAGTTGATAATGTCAAAAGTTGAACATTTCAGGAGTTGATAAAGTCCAGAGCTTCGAATGTCCAGAGCTGACATTGGCCAGAGTTGATATTGTCCAGAGTTGATAATGTCCACAGTTGATTAAATACCGTGTTGATAATGTCCAGAGTTTAAAATGTCCAGAGTTGATATTGTCCACAGTTGATAAAATACAGTGTTGATAATGTCCATAGTTTAGAATGCCCGTGGAGAATAGCCAGGATTATGAGTTAAATGTTGTGACTGGACACGGTTCATATTTTTATTTATATGTACGGGGAAGATGCGATTTTAGCTCCCTGCATGCCATTTCTATTTCATGACCCAAAGTCCGGTTAACTCCAACTATTGACCCAAATTCAGGCTAACTCCAAGTATAGACCCAAAGGTCGAATAACTCCAAAAATTAACACAAAGGCCGGATAACTCCGATAATAGATCCAAATAAGGTTAACTCGAACTATTTTGAAAAATTTCTCTTATATTTTTCATTGATTTATTATTGACCGAAAAATTCAACATGTCTAAATTTTCCACTATTTTGCAATACATTTGAACCTGTCAAAGTTTGGAAAGTCTTGATTTACCGATCCAAAAATCATTTTCAGTCTAAAAATGGTTCTATCAATTTGTTATTTGACGTAAAATTTAATAATTTATTTCAGATGGAAATTTTATTACATCAAATGTTCAACTTTTATTGTAATGAAAAAATTCTGTCTTTCTGGCAGGTACTATTTCAGTTTTTCCCTGGAAAAACGTATATACATTTAAATATAATAATCTATTGAGTAAATGCTTGGTACCTAAATGATTCTAAATGATGCCGTGTGACTTCTATAGAACTTAAAATATAACAGATCTTCTCCACGATCTTATTGTGTAGAGAAAAGACTAGAATACGTAACTTCTGTTCAGAGGTCTCCCAGGCGTCATTCTACGTATGTTCAGATTACCACTCACCTAAAAACTCGAGAGTAAACGAGTTCTCGCCCTCGTAGCGTGAGATGGCCATGTAGGTCCAGCCCCAGGCCTCCTTGGCCGTGCAGCCCACTTTGAGATTGCCACTTATGGTCATCCCGATCTCCGCTACAATGTCGTGGGTAATAAGCACAACTGTCCAGAGTGAGATAGAAAAAAGAACATTTTAGAACTATTCGCCATCGCAAAAACCATTAAGTTTTTAAAGCCTAACGAATATTACAGCAAAAATATAATGACTGGTTGCTTAACTGATTGCAGATTTTTTGACACTGAGTCCGGGTACTTTGGGAAAATACCGGCTGGGATTAAGTTTTTAAATATCGACAGAAAAGGTGTAGGCCTATTGTGTAAAGAAAATGAGAAGTTAAAAACTTAATCCCAGCCGGTATTTTCCCAAAGTACCCGGACTCAGTGTCAAAAAAAATCTGCAATCAGATTTTTTTTTTTTTTTTTTTTTTTTTTTTTTTTTTTTTTTTGACACTGAGTCCGGGTACTTTGGGAAAATACCGGCTGGGATTAAGTTTTTAACTTCTCATTTTCTATACACAATAGGCCTACACCTTTTCTGTCGATATTTGAACTATAGGCCCCACCTACCGGCATTTGAACTATAGGCCCTACCTACATAAATTTAAACTATAGGCCCTACCTACTTCATTTAAACATTAGGCCTACATACAGTCCTACTACAGGACTGTATACAGTCCTACATACAGTCCTACATAAATTCTTTAAGACAGTTCTACACCCTACCTGTCGGCATTTAAAGATAACTGCAGGCAGTCCTAAATGCTACCTACCAGCATTTTAACAAAAGTCCTACAAACAGTCCTACACCATACCCGTGGCTCTTGTGGATTAATTTAATAGTCGCCTCCGAAAAAGTCAACCTTTTAAATTCAACCGTCACGCACAACGCTCGCTGCGTGACAGAATTTTTTTCCGCTCAGTAATATTAATATAAAACACGTTAATATTGGAAATGTCCGGTTGTGAAAAGGAAGCAGGACACACCAGAAGCATTATATATAATATAAGAGATTATATAATCTACCTAAATATTTGAAACTGTTATTTCCACAAGAAAATAATTCGGGTTTTTCCGATAATTTTCTTGGAATTTAACACGTAAGCACTTCGTTTTTATAGCTTTGTACATCTATAAGGCGAATCTGGCAGGACACGAGCAAAATTTGACTTATCGTTATGAATGTCTGACGACGTTATTGTCCTAATAGGTGATAGCTGTTTGCCACGGGTTCAGGCGCGCATATTTTCATACCTGCTTGAGGACTGGGAAGGGTTACTGCTAGTCTAGGATTTCTAGGGTTACTGCTGGTCTAGGATTTCTAGGGTTACTGCTAGTCTAGGATTTCTAGGGTTACTGCTAGTCTAGGATTTCTAGGGTTACTGCTGATCTAGGATTTCTAGGGTTACTGCTAGTCTAGGATTTCTAGGGTTACTGCTGGTCTAAGATTTCTAGGGTTACTGCTGGTCTAGGATTTCTAGGGTTACTGCTAGTCTAGGATTTCTAGGGTTACTGCTAGTCTAGGATTTCTAGGGTTACTGCTAGTCTAGGATTTCTAGGGTTACTGCTAGTCTAGGATTTCTAGGGTTACTGCTGGTCTAGGATTTCTAGGGTTACTGCTGGTCTAGGATTTCTAGGGTTACTGCTGGTCTAGGATTTCTAGGGTTACTGCTAGTCTAGGATTTCTAGGGTTACTGCTGGCCGATGATTCCTAGGGTTACTGCCGGTCTGTGATTTCTAAGGGTACTCCTGGTCTATGATTTCTAAAGTTACGTCTTGTCTACTATTTCTTTAGGATGTCACGGGCCAATTCCTTCCTCATACTGTCCCAGTCAGGCTCTTATGTTATGTGTTGTTGTGTCTAATGGACCCATCCATACTTTAAAATGTAGCTCATCTCTCTCACCGCCCTCACCCCCCAGCCCCCCACCCCCACCCCACCAAAGAAAAACCCTGCTTGTCAAAACGTCCGAGTCCTCTGATTCGGAATTTACTATATTTACGGGGATTTTGTTAAAAATATTCAGTATTTCTCTCAGCCAAAACTAACTTAACATTACGGTAATACACAAGAGGTAGTAGTTTTGTTCTTATTGTTGTGTTTTTTTTATTACTTTTGGGGGGTTTCTGCGTGCGAGGTGGCGGCCGTGTTGTCAGCACCGGGGGTGTGACTGCCACTTTGCTGGCAATAGCGAAAGGGAGGACCTCTGGTGGGGGCATGTCCCGGATGACGCTATCGTAATCTGTCATAGCGTGTCCGCCGACTTCTCCTGGTGGGCCGGAGTTCGATCCGCCAAAGGACAGACCGTCCGGACTGTTCGAGTTTCCGTAAACAGCTGTTGAGGTAAATTCGAGAAATAAACAAAGTTATCAATTCTTTATCCGTCATATGTATCTGCCAAAGCAAGGGATTATACTTAGGTTATCTATCTAATTACCAAGAGTAACTGTATAACACATCTGTGATTGTATATTGTGGAATGCGACTTCTTCCGACTGCGTCGTGGGAGTAGCCGCCTCAAAACAATACAAAAAGGGATTTTATGTTATATAATGAATGAGAGTTATGCTTCAATTCAACAAAGTCTTTATATTATATTATATGTCACTGGTTCGTTGTTTCAGTCCGCGTTTCCCTTACTTTCGTTTTCGTGACCCGGTTATTTTTAATACTTCTCCTTCGTGACCAATCAACATTGTATCTCCTATACTGGTAACTTTGTAATATATAACAGATATGAATATCCACACAGGTTCCTATATTATAATAAAGAATTTACTCACACAAGTCTGTAAAGAAATAAAACTTAACAACAATTTATTAATGAGTACGTGACAATAATCTAAAATAAGTTTCAAACTTTTATTTTCTTCTTTCGGTGACCCGTTAAATTTGTTTTTGTGGCCCGGGACCGTGTCACGACCCGACATTTGGGAAACGCTGCCAGGGTTTAAGGTGCTAAAATACGTATTTCTTCCTAAACCACAATGACCCGTGAGAAGGTCAATTGTTCAACTTACCGTTGAGTTGTTCCAGTTCTCGCTCTTTGTTGATGGTAGCTGGCATCAGCGTGGTGGTGGTGGTGGTTATCAGTTTTCTCTTCCTGTGGAATGGAGACCTGGAGGGTGGTGCGACGGGTCGGGGCGCAGACCTTGTCGTCGTTGTTTTAACAAGCGAACCGGGCGTCTGCCTCGTACCGGACCTTGACCCTCGGTCGGTCACCGGCTGGGGTTTAAACAAGACTGTATCAGACGATTGTGTGCGCTGCGGGATTACGGAACCCTGGTTGTTGCTTCCCTGAAAACGTGTTGAGAAGTCATCGCCAGAACTTTTTGAGAAGTCTCTGCCAGAACGTGTTGAGAAGTCACCGCCAGAACGTGTTGAGAAGTCACCGCCAGAACGTGTTGAGAAGTCACCACCAGAACTTGTTGAGAAGTCACCACCAGTCCAAAATGATTTATTCCGCGCTCCCGAAAAGGAAGAGAAATCAAACTTTACAATTGTGTCAGACAAACGATGTTCTTCAAGACCTGTTGTTGAAGTTTCATTTTTAGCGTTGTGTGCTTCATTGCTCGACGCTGGGAAAGAAATTGAGGATTCCCCTGAAGTTGTTTCTGAAAATCTGGGCTCTTCAGAAGTTTGTGATAGTGATAGGAAGCTGTTTCCAAAGTCTTCGCCTTTCCCAGCAGTCGTGGCAGGCGAATCTCTTCGCTGCGATGCCGTCGAGCCTATCTGCCATGTAGTGACGTCACTTGGCGGGAATCTGCTTCGTGTCAGTTGTTCAAAACGTGATGTCGATTCTGTCGATTCTGTCGTAATGTTAGCTTGCTCGGAACGATTTTCAATATTTAGAGTATTCGGATCGTTCATTGGCGCTGTTTCAAGTGATTGTGCATTTTGTCTCTGGGCGGGGTTCAAACTGATCGAATCCGTTAATGTTTGAAATGTGTTGACAGCCCCGGCGGGGTTGAAGATTTCGTTCATCATAGATCCGGTGTCGGAGAGCGCGGGGTCTATTCCGAGGCTTGTTTCGGAAGACTCGTTGTGGTGTGGGCTTGTAGGGTTGATATCAAATGACTCGCCATATTTGTGGGTGGAGCTCGTTAGTGACAGGTGAAGGTGCTCGAAAAGATTGGTGAACGTTGGAAAGGAAATCGGTTTCTCAGAAGTGGGGATGTTGACTCCTGATGGTGATGGATAGGAGGATGTGGAAGTAACAGCTTGTGGGGCTAACATCTTCTTGATGTCGGTAGTGGGGAAACTTATCGGCGCCCATGAAGATGGGATTTTGCGTGGGGAATATGGTGTATGTGATGCTGAAGATGGTATTTGAAAGGATGAAGATGGCATCTGGTATGATGATGATGGAATTTGGGATGATGAAGATGGTATTTTGGATGATGAAGATGGTATTTGGGATGATGAAAATGGTATTTTGGATGATGAAGAGGGTATTTGGGAGGATGAAAACAGCATCTGGGATGATGAAGAAGTTATTTGGGATGAGGAAGAAGGTATTTCGGATGATGAAGATGGTATTTGGGATGATGAAGAAGGTGTTTCGGATGATGAAAATGGTATTTGGGATGATGAAAATGGTATTTCGGATGATGAAGATGGTATTTGGGATGATGAAGATGGTATTTGGGATGATGAAAATGGTATTTTGGATAATGAAGAGCGTATTTGGGAGGATGAAAAAAGCATCTGGGATGATGAAGAAGTTATTTGGGATGAGGAAGAAGGTATTTCGGATGATGAAGATGGTATTTGGGATGCTGAAGATGGTATTTGGGATGATGAAGAAGGTGTTTCGGATGATGAGAATGGTATTTGGGATGATGAAAATGGTATTTCGGATGATGAAGATGGTATTTGGGATGATGAAGATGGTATTTTGGATGATAAAGAGGATATTTGGGATGATGAAAATGGTATTTCGGATGATGAAGATGGTATTTGGGATGATGGAGATGGTATTTCGGATGATAAAGAGGATACTCGGGATGATGAAAATGGTATTTCGGATGATGAAGATGGCATTTTGGATGAGGAAGATGGTATTTGGGATGAGGAAGATGGTATTTGGGATGAGGAAGATGGTATTTGGGATGATGAAGATGGCATTTTGGATGAGGAAGGTGGTATTTGGGATGATGATGATGGTATTTGGGATGATGAAGATGATATATGAGATAAGGAAGATGGTATTTGGGATGATGAAGATGGTATTTTGTATGGTGAAGATGATATTTCGGATGATGAAGATGGTATTTGGGATGATGAAGGGGATATTTGGGATGATGAAGGTGGTATTTGGGATGACAGAGATAACGTTTTGGGTGTTGAAGATGATGTTTGAGGTAATGTAGAGTATTGACGATTTATTCTGGAGGCTGTTTGAGTTGCAGACGATTCTAATATAGTAACTAATGAGGATGTCAGTTTTAGAAATGGTTGTCGTGGATGATCGGCGAAAGGAAAAGCGGGTCCGGGTGTGGAAGCGCCTTGCGTGCCACCTTGGCCACCGGATCCAACTGGTGGTACCGATTCAACCCCAAACGATGCTCCATCGGTGGCATTCAATTGAGATTTATTTAAAAAAGCATCACTTGTGATGTTGACGGCTGGCGTCGAGGATAGTTCATTGGCATTCGCCGCTGTCGCCGACTGACTGGTCCGAGAGTATGTGACATGTGTCACGTCTGTGGCATTGACAAGCAGGCCAATCCGTTCAAACGATCGTTCTGTGACGTTAGCAGCTGGACTGTCCGTTACGGATGTCGTTCTGTTGCCGTCAGTGTCGGAAGGGGCGTGGCCAGGAAGGCCCGTTTCCGGCAACACCGAGGACGACTGCTGAGAATTTGGTGATGGTTTTGACGGCATGTCTGTGGTATGGGACAAAGAATGTAACGCTGGGGGAACCATAGCGTGCGATGACGTCCTATATGGAAGTGACGTCATTGTCGTTGATAGCGAGTTACTCGAGTTTAAACTGTTTGTATTTTGTGATTTTGATCGGAAAAAATCTGTGGATTGAAGTAAAAGTATCTGTTAATTTAGTGTTGCCTGAAATACGTTCAACTTCAGACAACTTTTTAGTTTAAATCTGGTCATTAGTGAACGGCTGGATAAAAAATATTTGCTTTCCATATTTAAAAACACCTTGTAAGGGTTTTTAGTCGACATTTTTCTCAAGATTTTTTATAGCTACTTTTGGCATCGCCTATAAATTATAAATGGGCTAGAGCAGAGCTCAGCAACCCCCCTTTTTTCACGTGCAGCACACAACACGCCATTCCAAGCATTCCTCGGCCTACCAAACGTTAAAAGCAGTTTTAAAATATACTAAATAACGTTAGAATGTAGTTAACACAGATGGCTTGTAATGTAGCTCATCTTGTGTTTATCTGTATTAACTGTTTGCTTTAAGGACCAATCTCTTATTGGGTTTCAGGAAATGTACGTGCCTACATATACATCGTTCATAGTTTTTGTTGGGGGGGGGGGGGGGGGTATGGGCGGCACACTGATTGCACAGCGCCGCTTTAGAGAATGCTTCCCTCTTTTAATTAGTTGTTGTTGTTGTTGTTGTTGTTTTAAAAAATCAAAAGTGGTTTCTATCGAAGCCAAACATCGACAGGTGTCAGAATATTGCCAGGTTTCATGGGTCATTGTGGTTTAAAGCATGAGTTATCACTGCCAAGGGCTCACCTTTATCCAGGTGCAAGTGTAGGACCACACCTACAACGATAGACAGGAGCAGAAGCAGCAGAACGAGACCGAGCGCTACGGCCACCGTTCTGGTCTTTTTCTTGACCTCGCTTTTGACGGAAACGCTGTAGGAATACATTCAAAAGTCTTGGGGATTATTTTTTTCATAACTATTAATCTATAATGAGTGGAAGGGAATAAAGAAGCAGTATAATACATTCAACGCCATTCCCGAGTCAAACATTTGACCTTTGTGACGTCTCAGGAATCTCTAAAACATAATGTTTTTTAATCAAACAGAATAAAAATATTCACGTCTGCTAACTTGACGATCAACTTCTACAAAATGGCTGCCTCTCGTTGTTTGTTAAGACTTCAAACATTTCCCTTTGATTTTTTTTTTTAATGTTATTTCAAATTGATGGCAACATTTTTTAATTTTTAACACATAATTGGACCATGGCGGCTGTATACATTACAAAATTGAGAACAGCAGGTCACTGGTTTAGGATATGTGTAGGTGTGCGTTTATGTGTGTTTTGTGTGTGGGCGTGCGTGGTTGTGTGTGTGTTTGCGTGTGTGTTTTGCGTGTGCGTGTGTTTGTGTGTGTGTGGATGTGTGGTTTATTATTTTTAACTTTTTTTTTTCAAAAGATATAATAGTAACATTACTCCTGAATTTCACAGGCATCTTTTACAATTCTCTTCTGAAAGATCGCTCGTGCTAGTCAGAGTAAGCTTCTTTTTTTCTCTATTCTGGAACATGTGCCACAAAAGATCTAATAAATAAGGTACCGTACCAAGTCTGACTACTTACAAGCTAGACCCAGTGCTTCCGTTGGTGGTGTAAGATATTCCCGACAAAGCGGAGATCTGAGAATTGCTAGATTTCCCGGACTGGCTCGTCTCGGCGTCCTCACACTCCGTAGAAGCAGTGAGTTGTAGGGTCGGTACAGGCAGCTCCACCGGGGGTCTAAACGGATCACAATCTCTATACCACTTCCGTAACAGCTCCACTGTCTGAAAAGATGGGGTGGAGAGTAGATCAGATGCAATGTCTGTTATACATTGGTGGTGATTGGGAGGGGTGGTGATTGGGAGGGGTGGTGATTGGGAGGGGTGGTGATTGGGAGGTGTGGTGATTGGGAGTGGTGGTGATTGGGAGGGGTGGTGCTTGGGAGGGGTGGTGATTGGGAGGGGTGGTGATTGGGAGGGGTGGTGATTGGGAGGTGGGGTGATTGGGAGGTGGGGTGATTGGGAGTGGTGGTGATTGGGAGGGGTGGTGATTGGGAGGGGTGATGATTGGGAGGTGTGGTGCTTGGGAGGGGTGGTGCTTGGGAGGGGTGGTGATTGGGAGTGGTGGTGATTGGGAGGGTGATGGTTGGGAGGGGTGGTGATTGGGAGGTGTGGTGCTTGGGAGGGGTGGTGATTGGGAGGTTTGGTGATTGGGAGGTGTGGTGATTGGGAGGGGTGGTGATTGGGAGGTGTGGTGCTTGGTAGGGTTGGTGCTTGGGAGGGATTGTGATTGGGAGGGGTGGTGCTTTGGAGGGGTGGTGATTGGGAGGGGTGGTGATTGGGAGGGGTGGTGATTGCCGTCAATGTTTGTATTTAAATGACTACCTTTGGAAGACACTGTTGCGGCCGACTTTCGTTGTCCAGAGGTCACAAATGTTACGGCCTTCTTAAGACTTTACATGTTAAGATCTTCAATATCACATTTTTGACAAATCCCGCAGTAGTTACGTTTACTGCAAGGTCAGTAGACTCCACGTGACCTAGTGATTACAACACTACCCCAGGATATAAATCACAAACTCCAGGATGAAAATACGACAGATCTTTAATAGTTATTTACACAGACGAGCTACCAATTCAAGAAAACGTCCTCTGACTCAAACATCACTACAATGGCACTGATCTTACTCTCGACTCCACTCTCGACTAACTTGCTTCTCTACTAAACTAACTCCAATCCTCTCAACTAACGATCATTTCACACACTGCCTCTTATATATCTACACACAAACATCCAGCATACACTAAAGCTCAACACCAACCAACTTCACGCTCTGACCTCACGATCAACAACTCACAACAAAACACTCACATGATCAACAACTCGCCCCGTCAAACATCCCTAACAAATCCAGTTCACAACAGACACCAATGTATTTTTTTTTTTTGTTTTAATAATGATGTCAACGTGTAAACATTGTGTTGTGAATCCGCTTCCGGCAACATGGGCGCTAACATTACACCGATGTCACGTGACTGCCTTTCATTTTTCTTCTCTTGGCTTGCCTTCGACTTTCTTTTGGCAGGACATTGCGTTGGGGCGAATGAGGCACTTGCCCCTGGAGTGATCTTCAAAAGAATGCCAATAATCGTCATTTTCAATGCAAAATATGTGTATTTTTATCATGGTGAAGGGGTAGAGGACGCCGAAATCTAAGTGGGTTTTTTTCACGAGTGGGGTGTGCTGTTACTTGCCATGGCCCCGTCTGGATGTATAAGTCTTATATTTTAACATATGTATTGCCTGAATATTTAAAAATAACAGATGGTATACGGCATTCTTTCCAAACAAACCAAAAGATTCACTCCGTATGCTGCCTTGTGCCCTCAAAAACAGCGCTGTATTTTTCTCTGCCCATGACCGTAAACAACCTTTCCCAGAATTCTCTCAAATGAACGATTTGGTCGTAAAAAAACCTTTTCGGCTCAACTTCTCGTGAGAGTGTACGTCACTTGTCTCGTGACGATACGTCACTCGTCTCGCGGTGACACGTCACTCGTCTCGCGTTAACACGTTGAATTCCGTCATTCTGAAGCTGGGTCACGAATACAACGCTACTGGTGCTGCCAACCCTAGGGATTACACCTAGCTAACTAGGCTTTACTAACCAGCAATTAACTGCCCCCCCCCCCCCCCCCCGTTCACTTCAATTAGAAAAATATTGTGAGCGCGTTAGGGCAATTTTAATCCCCTTGAGCTTTCATTCGTCTTAATGTGTACTTCTGCATCACGACATTCTGTGGTGGCTAGAGCAGATGTCAGCAAACTCATTTAGTCAAAAGGGCCAAAATTCAGCAGCAGGACGAGTTTGACAAATTTTGAGAGACAAATTTCTTTTCAAGAACCTGTCAAGACCCATTTTTTTTCAGAGCCAAAACCGATTTGTGGCTGACTGGCCGAGCCGCACTCAGGTCTCTAAAAAGCCACATACGGCTCGTGATCAGGTAAACTATAGGTTTGATTAGAGTTCACTCTGATGAGGTAAACGATAGGTTTGATTAGAACTCACTCTTATGAGGTAAACTATAGGTTTGAAGCTTGCTCACTCTGATGAGGTAAACTATAGGTTTGATTAGAGCTCACTCTGATGAGGAAAACTATAGGTTTGATTAGAGCTCACTCTGATGAGGTAAACTATAGGTTTGATTAGAGCTCACTCTGATGAGGTAAACTATAGGTTTGATTAGAACTCACTCTTATGAGGTAAACTATAGGTTTGAACCTTGCTCACTCTGACGAGGTAAACTATAGGTTTGATTAGAACTCTCTCTGACGAGGTAAACTATAGGTTTGATTAGAACTCACTCTGATGAGGAAAACTATAGGTTTGATTAGAGCTCACTCTGATGAGGTAAACTATAGGTTTGATTAGAGCTCACTCTGATGAGGAAAACAATAGGTTTGAATAGAGTTCACTCTGATGAGGTAAACTATAGGTTTGATTAGAACTCACTCTGATGAGGTAAACTATAGGTTTGATTAGAACTCACTCTGGCGAGGAAAACAATAGGTTTGATTAGAGCTCACTCTGATGAGGTAAACTATAGGTTTGATTAGAGCTCACTCTGATGAGGAAAACAATAGGTTTGAATAGAGTTCACTCTGATGAGGTAAACTATAGGTTTGATTAGAACTCACTCTGATGAGGTAAACTATAGGTTTGATTAGAACTCACTCTGACGAGGAAAACAATAGGTTTGATTAGAGCTCACTCTGATGAGGTAAACTATAGGTTTGATTAGAGCTCACTCTGATGAGGAAAACAATAGGTTTGAATAGAGTTCACTCTGATGAGGTAAACTATAGGTTTGATTAGAACTCACTCTGATGAGGAAAACAATTGGTTTGAATAGAGTTAACTCTGATGAGGTAAACTATAGGTTTGATTAGAACTCACTCTGATGAGGTAAACTATAGGTTTGATTAGAACTCACTCTGATGATGTAAACTATAGGTTTGATTAGAGCTCACTCTGATGAGGTAAACTATAGGTTTGATTAGAACTCACTCTGATGAGGTAAACTATATGTTTGATTAGAACTCACTCTGATGAGGTAAACTATAGGTTTGATTAGAACTCACTCTGATGAGGTAAACTATAGGTTTGATTAGAACTCACTCTGATGAGGTAAACTATAGGTTTGATTAGAACTCACTCTGATGAGGTAAACTATAGGTTTGATTAGAACTCACTCTGATGAGGTAAACTATAGGTTTGATTAGAACTCACTCTGATGAGGTAAACTATAGGTTTGATTAGAACTCACTCTGATGAGGTAAACTATAGGTTTGATTAGAACTCACTCTGATGAGGAAAACTATAGGTTTGATTAGAGCTCACTCTGATGAGGTAAACTATAGGTTTGATTAGAGCTCACTCTGATGAGGTAAACTATAGGTTTGATTAGAACTCACTCTGATGAGGTAAACTATAGGTTTGATTAGAGCTCACTCTGATGAGGTAAACTATAGGTTTGATTAGAACTCACTCTGATGAGGTAAACTATAGGTTTGATTAGAACTCACTCTGATGAGGTAAACTATAGGTTTGATTAGAACTCACTCTGATGAGGTAAACTATAGGTTTGATTAGAACTCACTCTGATGAGGTAAACTATAGGTTTGATTAGAACTCACTCTGATGAGGTAAACTATAGGTTTTATTAGAACTCACTCTGATGAGGTAAACTATAGGTTTGATTAGAACTCACTCTGATGAGGTAAACTATAGGTTTGATTAGAACTCACTCTGATGAGGAAAACTATAGGTTTGATTAGAGCTCACTCTGATGAGGTAAACTATAGGTTTGATTAGAGCTCACTCTGATGAGGTAAACTATAGGTTTGATTAGAACTCACTCTGATGAGGTAAACTATAGGTTTGATTAGAGCTCACTCTGATGAGGTAAACTATAGGTTTGATTAGAACTCACTCTGATGAGGTAAACTATAGGTTTGATTAGAACTCACTCTGATGAGGTAAACTATAGGTTTGATTAGAACTCACTCTGATGAGGTAAACTATAGGTTTGATTAGAACTCACTCTGATGAGGTAAACTATAGGTTTGATTAGAACTCACTCTGATGAGGTAAACTATAGGTTTGATTAGAGCACATGACACACTTGTTTAAAGCTAAGCTTGTTGTTAGCTAGCACTTACTTTGCAAACGGACTTTTCTCTATATGCAGAAAAAGTCGAAAAAGTATTTTTTGTGAACGTAAAATGCTTACACTTCATATTTATATTATTTTAAAAGTTGAATTAATGACTATGTGACGCGACAACCGTTAAAAATCAATGCCCCCCCCCCCCCCATATCCTTTCCGGGCCACTTCCCTTTCCGAAAATCTCCAAAGCCGACCACCAACCACCCTTCTGGTACAACCACACCTCTGGTACAAGCCACACCTCTGTCGCCTCTCTTACCCGTCATTACTCCATCCCTCAAACCAAAGCCCTCTTACCCTAAACTAAAAATTTAAAAAAATATTCATATACGCCACCAGGGCCGGCCTTTTTCATATTTTTCACGCCCCTGAACTGTATTTATATTCTGAAGACCCACCTGCTTTTTCATAGCAGCTTAATTTCACCAACTATTTCAACAACAAAAAATATTAAGGACCAGACGAATTTGCGATATTTCTTAAAATATATTTTTGTAGGACTCTTTATTCCGTGACATCGGTGTCATCATATTTCTTTCATCTTCACTTTGAAAAACAGGAAAAACTGAGGTTTGAAGGTTTGGTTTTGTGGGGTGGAGCTGAATTTTTTTTAAGAATGGGTTGTCATCGGTAAAGAGTCTATGTGCCTAGTTTCAGCTTGAAAGGTTAACGGGAAGCGAGTCAATTAGCCGTCCGCAGATTTTGGCAGCCAGCCACGAACTTAAATCTAAGTAGTGAAAATAGGATTTGAAAATAACAACGGTTTTTTTTTCATCCAACATACTGCCTACAAACACAGATCGATATCTGCACCTTTGTATTTTGTTGTATCTATTGAAGCTTTGGCTACACTTTTTTGCTAACACAAACTATTTGTATCTTAATAATATTTCAGTCTTAAACAACGGTGCCTATGGGGTATAGAACTCATGGACCAGATACGACGTGGTATCAGTGTCCGGTTATTTCAGGATAAAACGGTCACAAAGTTGTAACTTAAGAAATAAAACATCGGTTACGTCATAATGCCAGGGGGGGGGGCATCGTTTTCAGTCCCCCCCAGATTAGGATTCGTCAAGCCAAGGTCATCACACTAAAGTTGTTCTTCACACTTGCAGCTCACCTTACTTTTCGTTGAACAAGATTAACTCCGAGACGAAAAACAAGATTAAGACCCTTCATCTGTGGGCGCCGCTCTTAAGCGCATGGGGCGCCAGATAAAATTGTCCATTAATTCTAGGCCGGTTCAAGCGCAATATCTTCAGCTATTTCCATAATTGCCACATAATTTTTCACCCCAGGAAGTATGAACTTATAGTAATCATATCCTTCTTTGGAATGTTAACATTTTTAATGGACTCTCCTGTCTCAGGTCCCAGAGTGATCATAAAGCAGAATAATATTAAGACCTGTTTCTTCTGGTGTATCTGTCCGTCTTTTATGTTAATTTCCTTTTCTTTCGTGTAGTCTTTCCTATTCTTCTTTTTATTTAAATTTTTTTTTTCATCATTGCGTTACGCTGCTATCAATCTAAAAGTAGCATCATAATGCACTTGTTATTCCGCATTATGGAACTGTCAACCAAACGGTAGCCTAATCTACTTGTTATTCCGCATATTACATACCTGTCAATCAAACACCGCTCTTCCACTTGTTATGCTGCATTGTGGAACTGTCAATCAAACTGTAGCCTAATCCACTTGTTTTTTCTAGTGGACATCAATTGCCTTTGAGTCTTACATGAGCCCATTTTTCAGAACAATGTGTTCAGAACAATGTGTTCACATTAAGACAATAGTTTCTTTCTACATTACAAACATGACTCACGTTTTTTTTAACCCTTTGTTGTTGTTTTTTCATCTTCAAGCACTTTTCACCATGCGCTTTCAAATATTTTTCGTCATGTGCTTTCAAATATTTTTCGTCATGTGCTTTCAAATATTTTTCGTCATGTGCTTTCAAATATTTTTCGTCATGTGCTGTCAAATATTTTTCGTCATGTGCTTTCAAATATTTTTCGTCATGTGCTTTCAAATATTTTTCGTCATGTGCTTTCAAATATTTTTCGTCATGTGCTTTCAAATATTTTTCGTCATGTGCTTTCAAATATTTGTCGTCATGTGCTTTCAAATATTTTTCGTCATGTGCTTTCAAATATTTGTCGTCATGTGCTTTCAAATATTTTTCGTCATGTGCTTTCAAATATTTTTCGTCATGTGCTTTCAAATATTTTTCGTCATGTGCTTTCAAATATTTTTCGTCATGTGCTTTCAAATATTTTTCGTCATGTGCTTTCAAATATTTTTCGTCATGTGCTTTCAAATATTTTTCGTCATATGCTTTCAAATATTTTTCGTCATGTGCTTTCAAATATTTTTCGTCATGTGCTTTCAAATATTTTTCGTCATGTGCTTTCAAATATTTTTCGTCATGTGCTTTCAAATATTTGTCGTCATGTGCTTTCAAATATTTTTCGTCATGTGCTTTCAAATATTTGTCGTCATGTGCTTTCAAATATTTGTCGTCATGTGCTTTCAAATATTTGTCATGCTCATTTTAATTTTCATTATTATTTGTTTCAATATTTATTTTATTTGTCAACTGTTAATATAAGGCCCCTGAGACTTTTTTTTTCAAAGCTAAATATATCTATATCTTGTCTTAATAGATATATCCATATCTTGTCTTAATAGATATATCCATATCTTGTCTTAATAGATATATCCATATCTTGTCTTAATAGATATATCCATATCTTGTCTTAATAGATATATCCATATCTTGTCTTAATAGATATATCCATATCTTGTCTTAATAGATATATCCATATCTTGTCTTAATAGATATATCCATATCTTGTCTTAATAGATATATCCATATCTTGTCTTAATAGATATATCCATATCTTGTCTTAATAGATATATCCATATCTTGTCTTAATAGATATATCCATATCTTGTCTTAATAGATATATCCATATCTTGTCTTAATAGATATATCCATATCTTGTCTTAATAGATATATCCATATCTTGTCTTAATAGATATATCCATATCTTGTCTTAATAGATATATCCATATCTTGTCTTAATAGATATATCCATATCTTGTCTTAATAGATATATCCATATCTTGTCTTAATAGATATATCCATATCTTGTCTTAATAGATATATCCATATCTTGTCTTAATAGATATATCCATATCTTGTCTTAATAGATATATCCATATCTTGTCTTAATAGATATATCCATATCTTGTCTTAATAGATATATCCATATCTTGTCTTAATAGATATATCCATATCTTGTCTTAATCTAGTAGTTACTTTTTTATGCCACCAACCTCTACAGCATATATAACTTTTTATGAGTTAGGATTTTGTATAGTGTGAAGAATGTGTTGTTGTAAAAAGGCGGGTTGGGGGGGGGGGGGAATATTCTGATATCATTGAGTCTATAGTTAGACAAGGGTTAAATGTAGACAGAAACTCTAATCATTGGATGCAATAAAAAAAATGAAAGAATTATAAATTAATTATAACTAACCTGGTAATAAATATATGTTTATAAACTGTTGTTTTTTTTTTTTACAAAACGAATATAGAACAATCAATATCGAATGCAGTGATCGATAATAACGAAACTGAAAAAAAAAATTATTAATGGCGAAAGTGAAAGTTGGGTCAAGTATCAGATATCTTTGATAATCCAACCCTTCCTCAACTTAAAATAGCAAGATAAGTGCTTAAGCGTCGTCTGGCAGATTTAATGAATGTTATTTAAATAAAAGAGCCGGTTATTTGTCTTTGCTAAAAGCTTGTCACGTCGGATGGCGTAAATTTTCGGGCCTATGGGAAAGGTTTCGGGCGCAGCTGCAAAAGATAACAGGAAAAACTCCGACCTTGACGAATCGGGGACGAAATGAAACGAAACAGTAAGGCAGGTAGGAAAAAAAAAAACACGTTGTGTTTAAACGGTGGCATTTTATAAAGGTTTACTCATTTCTTGTGGGATCTTTTTCATGTTGTCTTAGCTATGGCAGAGCCGGGTAGAGGCGGGGGGGGGGGGGACCAAATAAATCACTCGGGGCGCTCAGGGGCGGAATTAAAGCGTCAGATACAACTATTTTGTCATTTTCAGGGTCCCAACATGTGGAAATGCTCGGGGAAATAGACAAATTCTCTGCACTGTCTTGGGTTATGGTCCATAATCAGTTGTGATTATAGTTCTTGCTACAGGTGAGGAACAGTTCAATTCAAATCTCACTGATTTTAATACTAATAATGAGAAAAAAGGTTTAATTTAACAATCACAATTTTCAATTGCAAACATTTTATTAAATAATGTAAATGAGGCCAATCAGTGATTTCAGGCACAAAATAACGTCAAAGAATAGAGATAATTTATAATGCGCTGAATTTTTTTTTTCGTATTTTAAAACTGTGAGGAGCATCCTGATTGGTTTGCTTGTCGTGGCTGTACAGATTTGAGCCAATAGTTTTGTAGATTTCCAGAACTTTGGTTCAAAGTCCGACGTTGAAGTTTGATTACCCAATGACGCCCCCTTCTTTAAAGTTATAGTTCAATACACATAAGTTATAGTTCAATACACATAAGTTATAGTTCAATACACACAAGGCTGCACCTATTGGTACCCGGGTACCAGCATTGAGAGGTTGGGATTAAAAAACGATTTAAAATATTTTTGTTGGGTTTGTAAGACCAAATGAGGTCCAAATGAAAGATAATTGAATGTACTATATGTTTTTAAACTTAATTTTTCATTTTAACTAAAATAAACTACTACAAATGACATCCGAATAGCATTAGTCAAAATGTACACGGACACGCAGCGCCCCCTTTTGGACCCGGGACACATTAAACTCAATGCTATTCGGATGTCATTTGTAGTCCTTCTGGTGGAATTCTCTTCCACTACACATCCGCCGCAATATACCGACCATCACAGCCTTCAAAACTGCACTCGAAACACATCTCTTTAACCTCTACTATACTGACTGATTCCCCCACCCACTCTGACCGATAAACGATGCTTCTGGGTGCCATCCATGGCTTGACATGTAAATAGTTTTGGAATGGGTCTAGTGAATACACATTTGTTTTGTTTTATTTAATTAATTTATGTTAATTTTTAAGTTCATGATTATGTTTGTTAAGTTGTATGTACAGCGTGGTGAGCCCAGCCCTAGGCTGGGGTACGGCGCTATAAAATACAAATATTAATAATAATATATGGGTCGTAAAACAAATCCTCAGGACAGACCTTATCATGAAGTGTTTCCAGAAGATGTAGAGCTTCTAAAACAACGAAAATTCCTTGAGCAATCCCCCTTTAAATCAAAGTAAAGCTTCAATCATCTACGCGGAGTAAAGCTGAGCCAGCATAATTGGTTAAGCTTTACAAAAATCTTTATTCCGCTCGCGTAGGGAGCTAATCCTTCCGCGATTTTAATCCCATCGCAGTACAAAGTAATAAATGTCAGAAAGAGACTTTCGTCATTACTTTGTACTGTCTCCCTGGCCCCCTTGAGAGGTCGTGATGAGTTGAACAGTTAGAATACGACTGAGGGCTGGCATGAAGGAAAATGGTGTTAACAAGTCAGAATGTGACTGAAAGGCTGACATGAAAGGAAATGGTGTTAATGGTCAGGCAGATTATCTATTTTTAAAAGGTGTCCGTTAAGATATGTTACTCTTCCGGGGGTGGGGGGGGGGGGCTAAGTGCTGAGCTGAGTTGAATTAACTAGAATTTAGCATTATGCGATATAAAACTGTGGATATGTTGGAAATTATAAAAATATATATATAAACTTTTGGCTAATAAGAATCAGTGTATAAATGTCACTAAGTATAATTCCACTACATAGATATGATCTTACAGACATGTTTACTCTTACGATTTTGGCGTACAATGTACGATTTTGAGGTGTGTACATTATATATACTGTATGTTTATTTGTTTACTACTAAGATAATGTATTGAACGATTTTGAGATGATGTTGTGCGATTTTAAGAGTTTGAGGGTAAACGGGTCTGGATCTATTTTTCGAGACCCATTGTGTCCTGCACGTCTCGTAAATTGCTTTTTTTTCAGAGCTGCTAATTGTCAGTCAGTCGTCGGCCACAACGTTGTGAAGAGGTAACGTGCATCACATTTCGCGAAATGATCTTATTCCATCTAATAATAAACCCCTCTGGGTGCTAGTCAGGGAAGTGACGTAATTCTCCATTTTGTTATTTTAAAATCATTTATACTAACTTCGCTTTTCTCGCTGCTGGCTGGCTGGCAAAAATCCTCTGACGGCTAATTGATCCACTTCCGGTCAACCTACCGAGCTGAAACTTGGCACATAAACTCGTTGCGGGTGACAAAAGATTCTTTCAAATTTTTTTCCCCATCCCCCCAAAAATCAGATGTTCCTAATTTTTCAACAGGAAGATGAAGGAAATAAATCTGCGGTGTTATAGCAGAGGTGCCGACATTTTGACATGCAGAGTCTTATTCATCTTTGGTTTCTTAATTCGTGAAAGGCGTGGCTGATTCAAAAAATCTGTTTATTCATATTATAATACTCCCATTTTGTTTCATCCCTTGCAAAAAATGTTTGCACATATTCACTAGCACGCATTTGCTTTGTTAACCTATTTCACATATAAATAGAAATATTAAACTGACACTCCAGAAAATGAAACTGCTCTTTCATTTCTCCGGAAGGGGGGGCGATAAAACGACAAAATAGAAAGTGTTAATTAAGGCTCTTGGCCATTAAAACGTGACGCATTTACTTTGATACCCAAAGTGTCGTGTCGTGCCGGGTCTGTCTTAAACGGTTGAAGAGCTGGCGATCCTTGGGGGAGGGGGTGGGGGCTTAGACAAAGTCTGATACGATCATAGAAACACCAGCATTCATCATTGTGCGTCATGACTCCCCGTCATTGTTGAAAGGCGTACCTGTTCAAGAAGGACACTTTTCCAGTAAAAATCATCAGCGGGACGGCCCTGAAATCTCGCCAGAGTGCGCCGAGTTTTGGAGACCGCGTGACGAGATGATCTCATGCAAATTTTTGTTCTTGTTAAAACAGGCTTGCGTTGTCACTGTTTTAATGTGGGATGGTGATTGATGATGTGTTGATCGGAACCTGGATTGTTTTCGTAAAATTCCAGCGGAATCGGGGTTTATCAGCAAAATATTTTGAATCCATTGACTCTTTTGACGCCATTGACTTTATTGACTACATTGACTCTATTGACTCCATTGAATCCATTTAATCTACTGAATCCATTGACTCCATTTACTCCAATAAATCCATTGACTCTATTGAATCCATTGACTTCACTGAATCCATTGACTCCCCTGACTCCATTCATTCCATGGACTCCATTAACTCCATTTCCTTGTATCCTACCTTTATTGTTCATGTTATTCTAACTATTTTCTACTTTCTTGTAACATTATCCATGTTTTCTATCCGTGTTCTTCTATCTGTGTGCTCATTTCAGTATTCTGATATCTATATTATACTTTCCACATTGTACTACTCATAGTCTACTATCCATATTCTACTATCCATGTTCTAATATCCATATTATATTTTCCATGTGCTACTATCCATGCAATAATATCCATATTCTACTACCCATATTGCACAATCCATATTCTACCATCCATAGTATACTATTAATTTTTTACTCTCCGTTTTTAATTCTCCATGTTCCAATATCCATTTATACAATATTCTTTTTCTTCTGCAATTAAAAGACATTTAAAAATGTACAACAAGTACAAATGTGGTCTTAGATTCTTCTTTTTTCCCATGTACACTGAAATGGCTTTTTATTAGAGTCGCGCCGATTAATCGGCTGATAATCGGCCTATCTGGCCATTTTACCGATTAATCGGCTAATCAGTCCTTTGAAAATAATTTGACTGTTACATTTAGACAATTACAATAAATTATCGCAAGTTTTATGGGATTTCAAGAAAACAATTGCACCAAATTATGATGTCCAGGAGACTGAGCATGCTCTCAGACACACTCCCCCCTCCCTCACCTCCCTCGTTTGCTGTCTGTATTGTCTTTATTTTCCGTTTACACATGACATGGGAAGCAACTACAGTTCTTTTTTTCCGTGATCCTAAGACGTTATGACTTCAATAGGTTGATACCTTGACAGGTTGATAGTTTGATACCTTGATAGGTTGATATCTTGAGAGGTTAGTAGGTTAATACCTTGATAACTTGATATGATGATTTTTGTTGTTGTTGTTGTTGTTGTTTGTATACCGAATGTCCCGGCCTATAGAACTTCTCTTTCTTCTCCTGTCTGATATAATCGTAGAATCCGTTTACTCACAATATTAGTTTGATACATTCTTTGCATGTTCCTTCAACTCTCAGCCGTGACTTACAATAGATTCTGCCGTGAATTAAAAGGACCATTCTCATTACTCTGTAAGTAGCGTGTACCTTCATATATCAGCCGTGACTTACAATAGATTCTGCCGTGAATTAAAAGGACCATTCTCATTACTCTGTAAGTAGCGTGTACCTTCATATCTCAGCCGTGACTTACAATAGATTCTGCCGTGAATTAAAAGGACCAGTCTCATTACTCTGTAAGTAGCGTGTACCTTCATATCTCAGCCGTGACTTACAATAGATTCTGCCGTGAATTAAAAGGACCAGTCTCATTACTCTGTAAGTAGCGTGTACCTTCATATCTCAGCCGTGACTTACAATAGATTCTGCCGTGAATTAAAAAGACCAGTCTCATTACTCTGTAAGTAGCGTGTACCTTCATATCTCAGCCGTGACTTACAATAGATTCTGCCGTGAATTAAAAGGACCAGTCTCATTACTCTGTAAGTAGCGTGTACCTTCATATCTCAGCCGTGACTTACAATAGATTCTGCCGTGAATTAAAAGGACCAGTCTCATTACTCTGTAAGTAGCGTGTACCTTCATATCTCAGCCGTGACTTACAATAGATTCTGCCGTGAATTAAAAGGACCAGTCTCATTACTCTGTAAGTAGCGTGTACCTTCATATCTCAGCCGTGACTTACAATAGATTCTGCCGTGAATTAAAAGGACCAGTCTCATTACTCTGTAAGTAGCGTGTACCTTCATATCTCAGCCGTGACTTATAATAGATTCTGCCGTGAATTAAAAGGACCAGTCTCATTACTCTGTAAGTAGCGTGTACCTTCATATCTCAGCCGTGACTTACAATAGATTCTGCCGTGAATTAAAAGGACCAGTCTCATTACTCTGTAAGTAGCGTGTACCTTCATATCTCAGCCGTGACTTACAATAGATTCTGCCGTGAATTAAAAGGACCAGTCTCATTACTCTGTAAGTAGCGTGTACCTTCATATCTCAGCCGTGACTTACAATAGATTCTGCCTTGAATTAAAAGGACCAGTCTCATTACTCTGTAAGTAGCGTGTACCTTCATATCTCAGCCGTGACTTACAATAGATTCTGCCGTGAATTAAAAGGACCAGTCTCATTACTCTGTAAGTAGCGTGTACCTTCATATCTCAGCCGTGACTTACAATAGATTCTGCCGTGAATTAAAAGGACCAGTCTCATTACTCTGTAAGTAGCGTGTACCTTCATATCTCAGCCGTGACTTACAATAGATTCTGCCGTGAATTAAAAGGACCATTCTCATTACTCTGTAAGTAGCGTGTACCTTCATATCTCAGCCGTGACTTACAATAGATTCTGCCGTGAATTAAAAGGACCAGTCTCATTACTCTGTAAGTAGCGTGTACCTTCATATCTCAGCCGTGACTTACAATAGATTCTGCCGTGAATTAAAAGGACCAGTCTCATTACTCTGTAAGTAGCGTGTACCTTCATATCTCAGCCGTGACTTACAATAGATTCTGCCGTGAATTAAAAAGACCAGTCTCATTACTCTGTAAGTAGCGTGTACCTTCATATCTCAGCCGTGACTTACAATAGATTCTGCCGTGAATTAAAAGGACCAGTCTCATTACTCTGTAAGTAGCGTGTACCTTCATATCTCAGCCGTGACTTACAATAGATTCTGCCGTGAATTAAAAGGACCAGTCTCATTACTCTGTAAGTAGCGTGTACCTTCATATCTCAGCCGTGACTTACAATAGATTCTGCCGTGAATTAAAAGGACCAGTCTCATTACTCTGTAAGTAGCGTGTACCTTCATATCTCAGCCGTGACTTACAATAGATTCTGCCGTGAATTAAAAGGACCAGTCTCATTACTCTGTAAGTAGCGTGTACCTTCATATCTCAGCCGTGACTTATAATAGATTCTGCCGTGAATTAAAAGGACCAGTCTCATTACTCTGTAAGTAGCGTGTACCTTCATATCTCAGCCGTGACTTATAATAGATTTCTTTTTTTTTTTCCTTCTTTTTTTTCATTTTTGGTTGGGGTTAAACAATTAACAAATATAGTTCAAGGGGCTTGACGTTTGTTGGTGTGTTGGTACATTTACATAAGTATACCCATTCCTTAAATAAACATATCAAAACCCAATCATCTCACACAGTTGAGAATTTAATATTTAAAATATTCCACGGTTCATCATGGGCGGGAACAAATGTGAAAAGAAAAGAAAATGGCGAAAAGAAAAGTTTATGGAAAACATGTGCTAAGTCTTGATATGCTGGACGTCCGAACGTTGTGAAATGTATCATTACTGATTAATCATTCCTAGACCGCGGTGAGCAACATTTTTGTTTCCAAAATAGTCGAAGTTGTAGCGATTAAAAAAAAAAAGGTGGCACACTATATCTAAAATACTTCCATTGAATAAAATTTAACGAAGAGCTAAGCTGTTTAACTGAATATTCTAGTTATGAAATATTATGAACTACCTCAAATGTATAATTACAATAGGCATTTCAATTTCAAAACCAAATATAAAATAATTAACCAGCGGCCGATAATCTCAGACCGACTACACGGTAATCGGCTGGTCTGTTAATCTCTAGACCCCTATTTTTTTTATAACATTTAAAAACGACTAAAATATAACAAAATTGGGTACATGAAATTGAACCTATATGTTGAAAAATCGAGAGATAAAATTCTTTGTGAATTTAAATACGGCTTAATATGAACAGAAATATGACACAGGTTCAAAACAAATGTTCAGTTATAATCGCCTCAGTGACGTGTGGATTCAATAGTCACATTCATATAATTTCGTCTCGGGGACGTGTGGATTCAATAGTCACATTCATATCATTTAGTCTCGGTGACGTTTGGATTCAATAGTCACAGTCATATCATTTAGTCTCGGTGACGTGTGGATTCAATAGTCACATTCATATCATTTAGTCTCGGTGACGTTTGGATTCAATAGTCACATTCATATCATTTCGTCTCGGGGACGTGTCGATTCAATGGTCATATTCATATCATTTCGTCTCGATGTCGTGTGGATTCAGTGATCACATTCATATCATTTCATCTCGTGACGTGTAGATTCAATGGTCACATTCATATCATTTAGTCTCGGTGACGTTTGGATTCAATAGTCACATTCATATCATTTCGTCTCGATGTCGTGTGGATTCAGTGATCACATTCATATCATTTCATCTCGTGACGTTTAGATTCAATGGTCACATTCATATCATTTCGTCTTGGTGAAATTAACCAATTATTGGGGGGGGTGTGTTGTTGGACTGGCATTAAGCATAAGTACATTAAAAGACCACACACAAAATTGAGTGATTGATTTCTATAGTTTGGTTGCCATGACATAACATAATGTAAAAAAAGTTTGTGGTACCACTTGCTGGCGTCAGTAAATCTAAGAACTAGAAGAACAAGGTGTGTGGGATCTTGAAAAAGAAAGAACAATGCACGACGAACTTTCCGGCTAAGAGCCTTCCTCAGCAGACAGAACCAAATTAGGAAATAACAAAATAATAGTATTTTAAAAAGCGTTCACCATAATCATGTTATTGCCGGAAGTTGTGTATTTCAAAACCAAGATATCAGGAATTAAAAGAATGTATGCGTTATTACTATGAAAATTAATATTTTAAATGACAAGCATATTTAGGAAATGTGTAAAATATAACAAATACAAGAAATAATGTGAAAATTGAGGATCAATAGTAAGAAAGAATTTGATTAATTCCAAATGGGGTTATTGTGCTCAAAAGCTGAATAATCTTTTTTAATGTGTAACTCTCACTGGTGTGTTGGTACAGGAAATCAGTGCCGTGATGCATTCATCTGATGTCCCTTTGTCTTTACCGCCGTTGAAATGGGATGAGACCTGTGAAGTTTACCCTGTTCACGAAGATGTTCAGTAAACCTATCTAATAATGTTATACTAGTTTCACCTATATAACAGGGGTGGCATCTACGGGATAACATTCGCATATATCAGAATTCGACACATCTTAATCCTTCTTTAATAGTAAAAGTAACTCTAGGGAGGCTAACTTCTTTGCTTTGCAGTGTATAGGGACAAGTCCTACTGCAGCTTCTTGGTCATGGTTTAGATTTAGTGGGTCTAGATCTAGATTTTCGTCCCGTCTGAAGACAATAAATGGAGGTGATGAAAATACCCTGTTAGTGTCGGGGTCAGCAGGAAGTATCTATCGATTTTTTATGAATATTTTTTTGGCAATCAGTAAATTAAAAACGCTCAGTTCATTCCTTTGTCTAAATTTTCTTCAATAGAATTATAAATAAATAACACATAAAATTAAATCTAACAGTAAATCTGACATCCAAAGATCAAAGCCTTTTAAAAAACGATAGTAAGAACTTTATTTCCACCGGAAAAAAATGGTCTTTGTCATCTTGTCTGTGTCTGTAGTCCTTTTTTTCCCCCAAAACGAATTGAACAGATAGCATATTTCCGATATCTTAATCTATCAGTTCACGTTTTCCGTTTAGTTTAAATATCTTGATTGCTCTGTCAATAAATAGTCAACTACGTTGTCAGTATATTTTAACTAATTAGTGATCTGTTAAAAATAATAACCAGAGGCGTTTTTGGCTACGCACTGCATGAGTTGTGCATTGTTTCATTTTCATGGCAACAAAACATCAAATAGAAAAGAAACGATGATAAAAATTAATAGCTATGGAAATTTTGACGCTTAAGCGAGCAATAATAGCTTGACAAGTTATAGAAATTTGCATATAAAACCATGTCACACGACGTGTTAGGTAAGTGAGATTGGAGAGGAAAACAACGCCTGGGAAATGGGAGGTTATTTCAGGAAACATTGCGACCTTGACTAAGGACTACGGTAAGCAATTTCAAAATGACCTTGTTTTCATACTGTTGACGGAAATTGAATGTGCATGTACTTTTGCTCTGGTTATGATACTTAATAAAATGACATAATTCTCACAATGAATGAATGAGTTTTTTTGGAGAAGTGCACTGACAGGTGACGTTTCTGTAGCATTTAGGGTTAGGGTTAGGGCTGGCCTCACGCAAAACCTTCTTCTTTTGCACACAGGCTAGGGACCAACATTTTGGAAAGAAGTGTCCATCGTCAAGATACCAAAGAAAGGGGATCTCAGAGACTGTGCAAATTACAGAAGAATCACACTGCTGTCTGTACCAGGAAAGTTCTTTGACATAATTATTTTAAATAGAATGAAGGACCAGCTCAACTAATAGCTACCAGATCAACAGTCTGGCTTCCGTCGAAACAGACAATGCACAGATCAAATTACAACAATACGAATCATTGTAGAACAGTCCATTAAATGGAATTCCCCTTGTATCTAAATTTTAACGACTACCAAAAGGTCTTTGATGGCTTGGACCAAAAACCTTAGTCAGAGTTCTTATGAAGAAATGACAGGGTGGTACAAGAAGGTAGACTCACAGATGACATGCAGGGTGGTCTAAACTGAGTTCATCTCAAGTTCCTGGTCTAGCGTTCAATCCCCACCAAAGCCCAGACAAGCAAAAACCTCACCAGCACCCCGGATGGAAAGGGACTCGTTAACCTTGGACGGCAACTCATCTAAGAGCAGGAAACTCTGAATTAAAACCGGGAGATGGAGTCCCGTAGGTGGATAACATTAGCACAATGAAACATTCTGACAACCCCTGCGACGCCTCTGGTGACAGTCTGTATACTTGGCATGATGTTCCAGAGGCATGGAGAGATGCCATTTGATGTGTACGTCACCAGCTTATATTCCTAAAAAGAATAACTCCAGGCCTTGTGGAAATTTCGACCTGCGTCACATTGTGACGGACGGATACCAACAAAAAAAATGTGATTGGTATATAAGTTAAAATTAAATGTTATAGTATCAATAAGAATGTAGCTGATACATTAATAAAATTACAAGGGAGGATAAAAAATTAACAAGACGTAAAAAGCTACAATGAAAAACAAAAACCATAAGCATCAATTTCAAGGTACCATTTTGGGCCGGGTATTTTTTTTTATTACGTATGAAAGCATACTGCCCCTACTTTTCATCAGCGATTCCTAAAATCAGTGTCTATATACACGAAAGAGGTTTTAAGAGCAATTCGTTTCTGCCAAGACCCACTTACAATATTTGCAGACACTTAAAATAAATGAGAATCTGAGGTTGCTAAAATTTCAGGAATTTTAATAATAATAATTTTTGCAGCTAATGACACGGGGGGGGGGGGGGGGGGGGGAGAAAGAAAAACTAACACGGTTTTTCGCTTAATATATAATGCATTTTTCCACATGTTCGTCCTTGGCTCTTTTAACAACAAAAGAAACGAATGGTGTTTACTGGACAACGAGCGCATTAATTTCCGCGAGCGTTTTGACAAGAAACATAAATAAACCAATATTCTTGTGTTGGGGGTCGTGGTGTCGTCACCTATGCACTTCCGCTCACTTCCTGTACTGCTTTCTGCGGGGGTGTCACGTTGAGAGGCGTTTCGTAAACGACTATATTTAGCTATTTAAAGGGGGGGGGGGGGAATGCTAGAGGTAAATGTGCGTGACGGCTGCTGCGAATGATGGGAATTGTCGGGAGAAAGATCACGCGGAGTCAAAGGTCGTGAAGTTGAGTTCAAAAACAAATGGTTTTCTAACTTAGGGCCTCCTTGACCCTTTCCCTCCGAGTGCCGTTAACATAAATTACGGTGATGGTTTCAGAAATTCGTTTTGGCTCCATGTCATTGAAATAGCTCAGTGGCTCTCAGTTAATTGCGTGGCCAAAATTGAGGCATATATATATAATAACGTAAGCATATATGTCATCATTAAGTAATCATTTATATCATCATGGCGTAATCATATATATTTATCATCATTACGTAATCACACACGTATATATATATCTCTTCTTCTTCTATATTTTGAGGGCCCGCGATCAATGAATTGATCACTCTGGCTCTATATATATATACATATATATATCATTACATAATGTTAAAAGTTCAAATACGACTAAAACATTGAAGTGAACTCTCCCCGCCCACACCCTTCCCAGGGGTTGCCCACAGTCCATAAATATGCGGATAGCCCCTAAATGATTTGTCCTTTAAGTCCGGAAAAACTGTAACAAAATAAAAAAATTATACAGAAAGAAATGGAATCGTGGCTCATGAACACATGACATAGAGTCACAATGACGTGATATAACCATAGAGTCACAATGATGGGATATAGCCATAGAGTCACAATGACGTGACATAGCCATAGAGTCACAATGATGGGATATAGCCATAGAGTCACAATGATGGGATATAGCCATAGAGTCACAATGATGGGATATAGCCATAGAGTCACAATGATGGGATATAGCCATAGAGTCACAATGATGGGATATAACCATAGAGTCACAATGAAGTGACATAGCCATAGAGTCACAATGATGGGATATAGCCATAGAGTCACAATGATGGGATATAACCATAGAGTCACAATGACATGACATAGCCATAGAGTCACAATGATGGGATATAGCCATAGAGTCACAATGATGGGATATAGCCATAGAGTCACAATGATGGGATATAACCATAGAGTCACAATGATGGGATATAACCATAGAGTCACAATGACGTGACATAGCCATAAAGTCACAATGAAGTGACATAGCCATAGAGTCACAATGAAGTGACATAGCCATAGAGTCACAATGAAGTGACATAGCCATAGAGTCACAATGAAGTGACATAGCCATAGAGTCACAATGAAGTGACATAGCCATAGAGTCACAATGAAGTGACATAGCCATAGAGTCACAATGATGGGATATAACCATAGAGTCACAATGACGTGACATAGCCATAAAGTCACAATGAAGTGACATAGCCATAGAGTCACAATGAAGTGACATAGCCATAGAGTCACAATGATGGGATATAGCCATAGAGTCACAATGATGGGATATAGCCATAGAGTCACAATGATGGGATATAGCCATAGAGTCACAATGATGGGATATAACCATAGAGTCACAATGAAGTGACATAGCCATAGAGTCACAATGATGGGATATAGCCATAGAGTCACAATGATGGGATATAACCATAGAGTCACAATGACGTGACATAGCCATAGAGTCACAATGATGGGATATAGCCATAGAGTCACAATGATGGGATATAGCCATAGAGTCACAATGATGGGATATAACCATAGAGTCACAATGATGGGATATAACCATAGAGTCACAATGATGGGATATAACCATAGAGTCACAATGATGGGATATAACCATAGAGTCACAATGATGGGATATAACCATAGAGTCACAATGACGTGACATAGCCATAAAGTCACAATGAAGTGACATAACCATAGAGTCACAATGACGTGACATAGCCATAGAGTCACAATGATGGGATATAACCATAGAGTCACAATGATGGGATATAGCCATAAAGTCACAATGACGTGACATAACCATAGAGTCACAATGATGGGATATAACCATAGAGTCACAATGATGGGATATAGCCATAGAGTCACAATGATGGGATATAACCATAGAGTCACAATGATGGGATATAGCCATAGAGTCACAATGATGGGATATAACCATAAAGTCACAATGACGTGACATAACCATAGAGTCACAATGATGTGACATAACCATACAGTCACAATGACGTGACATAACCATAGAGTCACAATGACGTGACATAACCATAGAGTCACAATGACGTGACATAACCATAGAGTCACAATGACGTGACATAACCATAGAGTCACAATGACGTGACATATGCACATACGGATATTGGAAGGAGGTGTGAGCTTTAGCTGCAGAGTTTCACAAATTTATTTTAATATTTATTCGTAAAACAATCTTGCCAGTCCGGTAAAATGTTGAAGACTTGGAATAATTGTAAGTTAATTGTAATTCAATGAGCAGACGACACGCAGTAGAGTTGACACTAATAGACACCATGTTGTCTAATACTCAGTTTAGACGATCAAATTTTCGTCAAATTTCTTTTTGAAAGCACTACGTTGTAAAATAAGATAGAGCGCTCTAAAAGAAATTTGACGAAAATCTGACGAAAATTTGATCGTGTGAACTGCTTGAAGAAGGAAATTCAGAGAACGTGCCATAATCAGTGTATTACGTCACAGAATAATGTGTACTTCTCAGAGCCCTGTAATCTGTAAATGGCTCATAACGAGGCTGTCATATTTCACTCGGCTTTTGTGAATTATTTTCCACCAATTTCACGACTTCCTGAAACGTTTAAATCGTGTTTACGTGCCTCGCGGCTGTAATCCGCACCTGCTTATTTTGATGACGGTCTCAGGAGTTCTAACTATTTCATCTGAATCCTTCTAGCTGAATATTCATCACCTGTAACTATTTTTACAGATCTTTGAATGAAATCTTTTAAAATCTGATACATAACCTTTGTTGTTGCTGGTGGTGTTTTTTTTAAATATATCAACAATTCTTTCGGAAAACATTTCTTTTTTAAGAATTGCAGTTGTAACCAGTGGGATATTGAAGCAACATTTGGAGACTCCATTAACAAGCTGTTGCTGTTTTTTTTTTTTTCATATCCAATTTATAACCAGGAAATCTGTGGCGACATGTGCTTAAACGCCTTGTCAAAGTCTGGTCAGTCGTTATGACAAAAATTATAGGATTAACCTTCTGAGTGCAGACTTATATCAGGGCGTCTCGGGGGATTTTTAGTTAGTTTGTAAAAGCTTTCATTTGATACGAATTCATGGGGCTGTGATTTGTCAAACATGAAATAGCAACGTGGGCAAAACGTTGAGTTGGTCGTATGCGCATGAAATAACTGGAGCAGACCTGAAGGTGTGTGAATGTGTGTGTGTTTGTATCACTACTATTAAAAAGTGAGCGGTAATGATTGTATGAAAATTGTATTTATAAATGTAGGCTTAATGATTTTATTTTAATTATTTTTAAATATAAAGTCACATGTGTGGCTACTTATTTAAATAGGTTACACAATTTTTATATAAAGACATTTCTGACGGATACCTCGGTTGCTATGGTACAATTTTATATCTTAGATACGCGCGAGAAAATTTGTCATTTCCGGCACGTGAAATGACGACATTCTAAAAGACGAAAGAGAGGTTCACCAGAGATACACACGGAAATAGACCTTTACTTAAACTTCATTATAATATATGTTCCCTTAATTATTTTTTTTTGTTCATTGTCCTCAGAAGGCAACTTCCTTAGTCTTACCAAGTAACGTTCATGAACAATAGCAAAGAGATGGCTGGCAAAAACGTTAACATGGTCGAAATGCGTAAAGGTGACCCTGAGGATGGATACACACATAATCGTTGGCAGAAGTGCTAACAGAAACGAGGCCGACATTGCTAGTAGATATTCAGGTGGGGAATTGATGGTCACTTTGTTAGAGTTTAATATATATTAAAACAAGTGACAACTTTTAAGGATAATAACTTTGGGTTTTTGTTATCCTTCATATCCTTTTGTTCGTGGCTGGCTTTCGGACTGAAAAAATATCATGACAGCTAACTGAACCGGTTCCCGTCAACTTATCGAGCTGAAACTTGGCATATAGACTCGCTGCCTGTGACAACATATTCTTTCAAATTTTCAGCCCCACCCCCTGCCCCCCACACCCCAAACCCCCCCCCCCCCCCCAAAAAAAATAAGTTGAAAAATTGAGCCTAGTATCAAAAATACATTGGTATTCGTAAATGATCTATTCTGAGATCGATCCCTACTTGTATTCGCTGCTGTTAAACGGTTGAATTGTGCTACTCGAACAACGCCATACTTTTTATAGCGGGCAATTAGGTAGTTAAAGATGAGTATTAAATCAAGAAATCTTCTTCAGTGCTGCATTGAGAACTTCCTCGAGGGTATTATCCCAAAAAGACATTTGTGTAGCGGCAAAACAATTTCTCTTGTTGTGGATAAAAAAAGTTCATGAAAATAATATGTAGCCCAAGTCAGGGAGGGGCGGAGATGAGTGGGCGAAGATGAGAGGGGGGGAGATGAGTGAGCGTAGATGAGTGGGTGGAGATGGGTGGGTGGAGATGAGTGGGTGGAGATGGGTGGGCGTAGATGGGTGGGCGAAGATGAGTGGGTGGAGATGGGTGGGTGGAGATGAGTGGGTGGAGATGGGTGGGCAGAGATGGGTGGGCAGAGATGGGTGGGTGGAGATGGGTGGGTGGAGATGAGTGGGTGGAGATGGGTGGGCAGAGATGGGTGGGCAGAGATGAGTGGGTGGAGATGAGTGGGTGAAGATGGGTGGGTGGAGATGGGTGGGCAGAGATAGGTGGGCAGAGATGAGTGGGTGGAGATGAGTGGGCGGAGATAAGTGGGTGTAGATGGGTGGGTGGAGATAAGTGGGTGGAGATGAGTGGGTGGAGATGGGTGGGCGGAGATAAGTGGGTGGAGATGGGTGGGTGGAGATAAGTTGGTGGAGATGGGTGGGCGGAGATAAGTGGGTGTAGATGGGTGGGCGGAGATGAAAGGGTGTCAACTATTTTGTCTGGAACCAGAGACTTCTCAAGCTCTGGATAGAATGTACATTATTGCAACACAAAAAAATATTAAGTTACATCAGTCTGTTTCTCAATATCTCTTTTTCTCTATATCTTTCTCTTGCTCTATGTCTATTTCTTTCTCTTTCTGCATCTCTTTCTCTATCTCTTTCTCTATCTCCATCTATATCCCCATCTCCATCTTTGTCTCTATCTATATCTACTTGCGAGGCGCCAAAGATTGTTTGTAACACAAAAATAACACCGAGTTACAATATGAATCATTTTGCCATGAAAAGACATCCGGGCACTTAGTGACGTGATGAAATGCCCTTCATGGGGCATTGGCCGCTACTTCTGACCTAACCGTTTTCTAATTTAAATGTTTTGTACAAACCACAAATTATTATTATTATTATTAGTTGTCTTATATAGCGCGATACCCCAGCCTAGGGCTGGGCTCACCGCGCTGTACGTAAAAATATTAGAAAAAGAAACATAATCGTGACTATAAAATAAAATACATTTATGTAATAAAGAACAGATGTATAGAGACAAAACAAAAACTAATGCATATTCACCTCATCCACACCAGAACTTTTACATGTCAAGCCATGGACGGCGGCCAGCAGGATCGTTTATCGGTCAGATGTGGGGAATCAGTCGGGGTAGTAGAAATGAACTTAAGATGAGTCGACCATTCGTACTTTGTCTACCACCTCCCCGGGCTCCGGTTGACCAGTCTGGGGCGTCTTGCCGATTGGGAGGCGTCGGCGACCAGTGTCAGACCGACCAGGTGTCCTTGGGTTGGGGCGTCCTCCAGTGGAACCTGATCAAGCGGACACGGGTGAGGGGCTGTCACGGCAAAGGGGCATCTCCAACGTGCCGCTTCGCGGCCCGATACTCGGGCTTTGGAGGGTGGGGATGCTTCGGGGAGGGCATAAGGAGCAAATGCTCGACGGCCCACTGATGCCATGTGATATTTCATTACTCTGTGTAACAGAGCGCGAAACAGATTGTGATGTCAAAGTTTGAATTTCTTCACTTTAAATCATATCGGAACTAAAAGTTGGTAAAATTGATGTTACAAGCAAGCCCTAAATGCAACTTGAAAAGTTATTTTTAAGTGTATATCATCACGAAAGCCAGATATAGGAGTCAGAATGATCACTACCTAGATCGTGGCCCTCAAAATATAGAAGAAGAAGAACATATGAAGTCATAAAGAAGACATAATAATGCAACTCGGAGTAAATTATTCCGGACAAATAATTGCAGCTACAATAAAACGACAACATTTTGTTGTTTGGGACGAAACTTTAAATTTGTTCTATTTTGCAGGGTATGTATACGTTTCCGGATATGGAAACATTTTATTTTAAATTATTTTTTTTTCCAAGCGAGAATGTATTTTTACCTACGTCCTAAAACTTTTGAATAAAACCCCTCCGAATCGTCCTCAAACTAATTTGATTTTTACCTCTGATTGATAAGGCAGATCCGTAATTAATATATATTACGCTTCTGGTATGACTTGTGAATGGCTTCCTAATTTACTGCTTCCATTTCCGGTTCCTTGCTAATCAGCGAATTTGGGATTGAGAGTATAATGTAAACAATTCTATATGTTTGAAAGAAAGTATGGTTCAATAATGAGTTCAATAGCGCGCAAAATATCATTCCCGATAACTACGCTAAATGATATATTTTTTTATATAACGCAACTGCGTTTGGCGCGTAATATTTTCTTTCGGAAAATGAAATCGTCTCAGTTTAAATATGGTGTAATAAATATTCGGTTTTAAGGTGGTTGGGACATCAGAATATTTAATATAGTTCATAGGCGTGAAATAAAAAGTGTGCAGTGACGTATCATGGGAAGAGGGGGAAGGGGTGTAGCTTGAGTTCATGTTTTGTCAAGTAACTTTAGTAGATGTGAAGTACACGCATTGCTGCCGCCAATGTTTGGCGGGCTATATCTAGCATATATAAATGTGTGAAGCTCACCTCTGAAAACTGTCTTGATCTCAACAGCAGGACGTACTGTCTGTACTTTTCACGGTCGAAGAACTCCACCCATCTCCTTCTTCTTTCATCTCCGTCTGTCCCCATCTCAGCGTCACGGCTCACCCCCATCTGTAGCGTCGTTGTGCTCGTCTCGCTTTGCATGGCAACACTTTTTTTAGTCGAGATGGCGTCTTCTAAAATAACTTGACTTTTCGAATGTATCTTTTCCGAAATATTCTGTGTTCAAATTTGTAACTGAACACTTGTTACGACATTGGTAAATGTTTTAAAAGTTGTTTTTCTGTTCTTTCTTTTTCTGTTCTTTCATTTTTTTTTTTCTTTTTTCTTTTCCTCTTCTGTTGTTTCTGGTCGATGTTTCGAAAACGAAGTCCTTCTTGAAACAGCTAGCGAGACGACTCTAAAAAGATAACGCATTAGGCGACGTCATCCGCAGGGGATTGTATTCTTTCCCTTGCAAGGGCGTAGAGCTTTCTTTTCCGCCATGGCGGTGGTACCCAATCCTTCGAGTCAGTTTTTTTTGGCCGAACAAATGTTTTAGATTTATTGAACTAGAATTTCGGTCTCCTGTGCAAGATGGTAAATAAAAACATAAACAATTGATAAGTTAACTAGTTAAATAAAGATAATTTTATGATTTATTTGTGTCCGTGTCTAATTTTGTTACTTATCATCTAATGCAATGGCCCTGTTCAGCGGCGGACACTTAAATAAGAGACATTGGTTATAGCTGGTTCGAGTACGGCTGGAAGTGATACCTTGGTCTAGTTTGATACTCAGTGTAACTGGTCTAGTTTGATACTCAGTGTAACTGGTCTAGTTTGATACTCAGTGTAACTGGTCTAATTTGATACTCAGTGTAACTGGTCTAGTTTGATATCTAAAATATGAAGTTCAGTTTCTCCCGTACTTAACAATCTTCTTATTTCAGTATTCGATATTTCGTTTAGGGGGGATTTGGGGGGGGGGGGCATCCAAATGTTATTATTCTGTTTTACTTTGAATTTCCGAATGATTAAAAAGTAATTTTATTAGCTTCAGAATTATTTTTGTAATAAACTTTTGAAGCAATTAAAAAAATAAAATAATTGTACTCATAATAATAAAGTTAATAGTGATAATTATAATAATAATATTGTTAACAATAATAATTATAATTATTAAATTTCTATTTACCATCATGGCATAGTACATTTCTTTTCCTCAAATGTTCCATAGAGAAATAGCTCCTCAACCAATAAGCGAATCATCATTCCAAAAAGTTGTCATAAATATTCGAGTTTACAGGTTCGTTTAGTTTTTGTTTGTTTGTTGTTTTTTTGTTGTTGTTGTTTTTTTTTTGTAAACAAAGTCATAAATATTTATTTGGACTACGCCCTGTCATTATCCTGTAAAAGTAAATTGAACAAAGTGTTTCTAAAAAAAAAAAAACGCAAACGATTGGGCATTCTAACAAACGCAGAGAAATACATCGGAAATAATGAAACAAAGTCACTCACTGTTTTCTCCTGTAGGAAAACACATCACAATAAATAGAATACAATTAAAAACGTTGAAATTTTAATCCTACTGCATTTTAAAACATTAATGCTATTCAGAGCAGACATCAATTCCTTTTTTAAAGTCAGTTGCACGAGAGAGAGATAGAAAATACGAATTTTCTGTATAAAAGTCAACAACCACTACCAAAAAAAAAAATTTTAAGAAAAATATTGTTGAGCTAGGGAATTATGGGACGGGTTGGTCAAGTCCTTGAAGTCGTCAACCTTACTTGAAAATAAGAAGATCGTAATCCACCTAACACGCTAAGTCCATAAGTTTAGTTTAATTTATGTTTAACGGTAGGTGGAGACCAAAATCCATCCTCCCCTTTTCTCCCCATCGCGAGAAAACTCGTTTAAACATGCAAGAAAACTAATACAAAAAAAAAATTAAGTGTATTCTAAGGTCTTCGAAAAACTTGAGCAAGCGAAGCAACGCGGGAGGCATATTTTCAAACGATTTCTATTCTGTCACATAGGCTTTTTTTAGAGCCCATAGTATGAAGCCTGGGAGAGAAAAAAAAAGAGGGGGGGGGGATAGTGTCACGTCAACTTTCTCTTGTCGTTGCCTCCCCTGGCGACGTTGCGGATTTTCTATTATTTATGATCTTGGAGATATTTATAATGTATAAACTGTGACTTTCCTGGGAACTCCCCTCTTAATGTAATGTGACCTTCCTGGGATCTCCCTTCTAATGTACTGTGACCGTCCTGGGATCTCCGCTCTTAATGTACTGTGATCTTCCTGGGATCTCCGCTCTTAATGTAGTGTGACCTTCCTGGGATCTCTGCTCTTAATGTACTGTGACCTTCCTGGGATCTCCGCTCTTAATGTACTGTGACCTTCCTGGGATCTCTGCTCTTAATGTACTGTGACCTTCCTGGGATCTCCGCTCTTAATGTACTGTGACCTTCCTGGGATCTCTGCTCTTAATGTACTGTGACCTTCCTGGGATCTACGCTCTAACTTACAGTGACCTTCCTGGAATCTCTCCTCATAACGTACTGGGACCTTCCTGGGATCACCTCTCATAACGCACTGTGACATTCCGGGAGACATCTTCAAGTACTGTGACTTTCCTGGGATCTCCCTTATAAATTTAATGTGACCTTCCTGTGATATACCCTTTTAATGTAAGTAATTGTATTAGCTGCAGTGTTTTCAAATTCTTTATTATTTAATCAAAGTCTACATTGTAGAATAGTCTGACAAACGGTAAAAAAGTCATTGTGTGACGTTTTATTGTTCGATTCAGAGTCCATAAATATGTTACTTTGACTTGAGATGTAGAAACTGATTTTTAATAAAGGGCGATTTAAAATAACTTGAACGACATTTGCCTGACTTCTTATCAAGAAAACAAAATAGTTGATGACTTCCAGTGTCAGTGTCCGAATTGTTTACATAAAGTTGGAATCTGAACATTATCGGGACATTAGAATCAGATAACATACACACACACACACTCAGACATGCACACACTTGTTCATGAAAAAGGTTTATAATATTATCTAATGTCAGTTTTGTTCATAAGTTATCTTAAAAATAAACAATTTTAACGCTCAGATTACGACAGATGTTGTTTTGTTATGTTTTTTTTCTCCATTTCATCTTAACTGTTGTCCCAGCAACGTACGACAACTTCTAACGGGTTTGGTATAATAATGTAGCGATTTGGCTGGACGTAAGTTTAAATCATATGTACTCGACATTTGCTCGTGTAACTGTGTCTCTTTGTATCCATGAATGTCATCTTAGCTTGATGGAGCATAAACACTGGATGCACGAGGGGTGTAAAGGAAGTCGACGTTTAACAGTTCAAGTTATATATGGTGTAAGAAAGAAAGAAAGAAGGAAAGAAAGAAAGAAAGAAAGAAAGAAAGAAAGAAAGAAAGAAAGAAAGAAAAAGAAAGAAAGAAAGAAAGAAAGAAAGAAAGAAAGAAAGGAAGAAAAAGAAAAAAGAAAGAAAGAAAACAAAAGAAAAAGAAAAAAGAAAGAAAAAGAAAAAAGAAAGAAAGAAAGGAAAAGAAAGAAAGAAAGAAAGCAAAAGAAAGAAAGAAAGAAAGAAAGAAAAGAGAAAGAAAGAAAGAAAGTAAAAGAAAGAAAGAAGGAAAGAAAGAAAGAAAGTAAAAGAAAGAAAGAAGGAAAGAAATAGAAAAAAAAGAATGAAAGCAAGAAAGAAGGGAAGAAAGAAAGTAAGAAAAAAGAAGGGAGAAAGAAAGAAAGAAAAGGAAATCAAGAAAAAGAAAAGAGGGAAAGGAAAGAAAAGAAGAGAGGAAAGAAAGAAAGAAAAGGAAGGGAGGGAGGAAGGAAGATATTTGACAACTTTTTACATTTTACAAATTTTAAGGTATTCCATTATTCGAGTGACGCTATGATTAGAGTTAGGGTTATGTTTAACATTCGGGCTATGGTTCGGGTTATGGTTCGGGCTATGGTTCGGGTTATGGTTCGGGTTATGGTTCCCATTATGGTGAGGTATGGTTAGAGCTAGGCTATAATCTCGAGATTTTTACTCTCTAGCTGAATGTCATCTCAGCCCAGGGCTGGCCTTAGGCCATTGCAACCTATGCGACCGCAGTGGGCCCCGCACTTTCATATGCCCCGCGCGAATTTATTTTCTATTACAAAATCTTAATTTTCACTTATTATCCTTATCCCTACCCAGACTGGGCCCCGCGCAATCCGTTTCGCATAGGACCCCGCAATTGTTAGGCCCGGCCCTGTCTCCGCCCTTAACTGTTCTAGGGGGTTCCCTGGACATATCTGCTAATCACTTATGCTTCTCTCCCATCCCTGCGACTATCAAATCCTGAAATAACGAGATCGCCCGCCACTGTCAGACACGACAGGCCCGACTGTCAGCTCCTCAACAGCCTGGCACAAATCACTCATATCTCGTCTGCTGACTGGCCAGGTATGCGTGACCAGCATTACTATCAACACGTCAGCGTACCCACTCGTCAGGGCATGGCGGAAGTTGCGTAGGAAGGAGGGCAGGGGGGTTGTCCGCCCCGGTGGCACTTTTTCATAAGGAGTGTGGGGCATATTCAGCCATCTGCAAGAGTTGTTTTCGCGGGGGAGAGAGAAAAGGGGGGGGGGCGGGTGGTAGACCTTGGCCTGCCTCGGGCAGCACTTATCCTCACTACGTCACATAATTCCGGAATTATTCCGTTTTGCCGAAAGGAGGCTCACAATGAGGTGTTTATGTTTGGTGCGGGCTCACAGTGAGGTGTTACTCTATGTTTGGTGCGGGCTCACAATGAGGTGTTACTCTATCTTTGGTGCGCAACATTGTGGTCATACGGGGCGCAATTAGGGGTCTCAATTTCAATTTGGCGTATGTGCTCCATAACAACCATCTTTGTTCAATGTATGAATTACAAAACTATATTTAGTAACCCTTTTGTTATTGGGTCTCCATAATGAAACGGTTCTTCAATGGGGTCCCACCCATCCAAAGGTTGCGGTTCACTTCCATAGACATTACTGCATATCTCTAGAGGAGTAGTTCTCAACCTTCCTAATGCCGCGACCCTTAAATACAGTCCTCATGTGGTGGCGACCCCCCCCCCAACCACAAAATTATTTTGGTTGCTACTTCATAACAGTAGAGTATATGTGTTTTCCGATGGTCTTAGGCGACCCCCGTGAAATGTGTCGTTCGACCCCAAAGGGGTCTCGACCCACATGTTCAGAACCGCTGCTCTAGAGCAAGCATGCATAACATACCGTCCGCATGCAGATTGATCCCCTCTAGCTCTCAATCGGTGGACTCCCGAAGTCTCTTGGCAAATCTCATAATTTTACACACTAATTAAACAACCAATAAAAACTAAAAATGTTTCGTATAAATTCTTTATAAAAAGTAATATCGAGCAGTGGGGTGTGGGGCTGAAAATTTGACAAAACATTCGTTCAAGTAACGCACTTTATAAGAATCCCAATTTCTGCTACCACCCTCACACCCCGCCCCCCACATATATGCAACCGCACATTTTTTCACGCCCCTGAACTATATTAATGTTCCAATGAACCATCCACTTTTTACCCTGCAGATTTATTACACCAGCTTTTTCAGAAAAACAAAAGAAAATAGTACGCACCAAATCCACTTTATGAGGATTTGTATTTTCGTGAAGTCCGTGTCATCATATTTCCTTCATCGTCCCCTTGATAACAGGAAAAAACTGAATTTTAGGGGCTGGAGCTGGGAGGGGGGGGGGAGTGGCTGAAAATTTTAAAGAATATGTTGTCATCTGCGTCTTTGGCCAAGTTTCAGCTCGATAGGACAGATGGAAAGTGGATCAATTTGCCGTCAGAAATTGTGCCTCCCACCCAAAAAGAAACACGCGAACAAATGCGAAGTTACTATAAAGGAATTAAAAATAGCATTTATTGAGCGTGTAGAGTCTTGATAATGAATATGCATTCGAAATTGATTTTAAGTGTTTATTTCATTTTAAAAACAATTTGTATAAATAGTTATTTATTATTGTTTTATATAAAAAATAATTGCCACGTCTTATCTATCATATTTCCTTCTTGTTTTTTTTCATTAGGTGATATGGTTCTTACACGAAACTGCTCACAGCACTTCCCTAGAATACACTGACAAATGGGAACTTTTAAACTCAAAATATAGAGATTATTGTATTTTTTAAAATTGAAAACGCAAAGAAAAAAAGTGAAAGCAGCCGAGACTTGGTTTGGGGGGGGGGGGGGCAAATCCATTATTTTAACCAATCCTAATTTAAGTTTTGTTCTGCAATGTCGGTTGTCATTTATGACTTTCCTAAACGCCACACACTTTTTAAATAACTGCTTATTTACGACATCCGCAAAGACAAAGATATTAAAAATAATAATAAAATATTACGAAAAAAGAAACGAATATTTAAAATTTTAAATGGACAACAACAAAAAATTAAATGTTTAAAGGGTTTTGCGTCTGGCATCACTCACGAGATATTCTGCTGCGGTTCTTGGAAAAAACTTCAAACACATCTTTAGGCTTAGAAGGTTGTTTGGGGTTTTTTTTCTCCATCTTTTTAAAGATATTCCTTTACCTTACTCTGGTTCTGGTAGGATGCGTCGCTGCATCCATGTACTGGCATATGTGCAACGGTTGGGGAAGCGATGCTGCTATCCTAACGGCTCCTAGCCGATTCCAGGGCAGCGTTGAAGCTTTTGATAGATGTCGAGTTCACGGCGGTATGTTAAAATTAAAATTAGTTACTTTCATAATTGAGTCATCGTTTATTCTTTTTCTTTTCATATTCAAACAGTGTTTGAGACTTGCAGACTCTGTGATGTTACTCTTTTAAATTTCACCATTACACTTTACAGTCACCGTGTTTAACATGGACTGTCTTAGTTATCAAAGATGTGCACTTGTCAACCAATCTATCAAAGATGTGCATTTGTCAACCAATCTACCAAAGATGTGCACTTGTCAACCAATCTATCCAAGATGTGCACTTGTCAACCAATCTACCAAAGATGTGAACTTGTCAGCCAATCTACCAAAGATGTGCACTTGTCAGCCAATGTATCAAAGATGTGCACTTGTCAACCAATCTACCAAAGATGTGCACTTGGCAACCAATATACCAAAGATGTGCACTTGTCAACCAATCTACCAAAGATGTGCACTTGCCAACTAATATATCAAAGATGTGCACTTGTCAACTAATATATCAAAGATGTGCACTTGTCAACCAATATATCAAAGATGTGCACTTGTCAACCAATCTATCAAAGATGTGCACTTGTCAACCAATTTATCAAAGATGTGCACTTGTCAACCAATCTATCAAAGATGTGCACTTGTCAACCAATCTATCAAAGATGTGCACTTGTCAACCAATTTATCAAAGATGTGCACTTGTCAACCAATTTATCAAAGATGTGCAATTGTCAACAAATCTATCAAACTTAACGTCATTCACCGCGACGCTTTCAATTGATAAAGTCACAAGCAGGGTAGTGCCGAGGAAAAGTGGCGGTCTGGTAGTGGCGCCCCCTAATTATATAGAACAAATTCGGTACATGGCGTACCAGCAAATACAGACAATGTTCGCGCCCCTATCCTTTGTGGCGTACATGGGACTTCATCGTTAAATTCACGATTAAGGTCCAATCTAAAGACGCTTTTGGCGCAAACCTGAAGTTGGCGCCCCGCTTCGCCCTTCCCTCTTCCTTTCGCACGGCCCTGGTCACAAGATCGGAACGCCTTGGCTGTAAGCCGCCAGTAGTTATTTATGTAAAAACTAAGATTGGAAAATACCCTCCAACACGACTCAACTATATTTTAGGATAAAAGAGATTACTTTGAGAAATGCAAGGATGTCCAATGATCAGCGCTGGATTAAGACCTCCTGAGTCCCCTAGGCAGTCAACCTTTTGGGGTTTCTCGCCCCCCCCCCACCCCCGCGCCACCCCCATTGAAAAAAATATCTCTTTACGTCTTATCAGCAGTGGATCAAGCTTTTTTGCCGCCTTCATCCGACGAAAAATTATCTTCAGTTGGCCGAAAATGCTCTAAAAAGTATGCTGTCATATTATTACCTTTATTTTCGTTCCTTTTAGCCGAAAATGCTCCCCCACAACCCTTTTCTTCCCTGGTCGCCATAGTCACGTGTATAATTAAAAAAAAAAGGCGCTAGTGTTATAACGCCCAATGAATATAATTTAGGATAATATGGCGTCCCCCTGAGGCTTTCTTCTGGGGTGGCCACCCATTAGACCACATCCCTCCCTCGTCACGGCCCTTGTTATGTCGGCTGTACGGCTTTGCCCACACTAAACCGTGTCTTCCTGTGACCAATAAAAAGAGCAGCATTTTTAAAAAAAAAAAGAAACAATTTTGGACCCCTTTCACATCATGACTAAAAAAATATAAACGTCGTTTTTATTACACAATTTTTTTTTTGCTCCCTAAGTCGCAGACCAAAGTAATAATAATAATAAAGTTCATTTGAAAAATCACGCTTCATCCCCCAAAGGCTCGAAGCGCGGTACAAAAACAATGCTGGGAGTTAATAACTAGCTGAAAAATATGGTAGACAACTTCACCCCATAAGGTGTTTGCGAAATAGATGAGTTTTTAAATTTGTTTTGAAGGACTCCAGCGTCTGGCTGTTTTTGAGAGCGTCAGGAAGGGTGTTCCAAATGGTTGGGCCAGCAAATGCGAACGTTCGCTTTCCGTAAGTTTCAAGGCGAACACGCGGTATCGAGAGTTTGCCACTATCGGATGAGCGGAGTTGTCTAGTGGGTACATAAGGCGTCATGAGCGCTTGGAGATAGGACGGCGCCAGGTCATGCAAGCAGCGGTAGCACAGAGTTGCAATTTTGTACTCTATGCGAGCGCGGACCGGCAGCCAATGCAATTCTATCAGAAGAGTTTTAGCATGGTCGAATTTGCGTTTACGAAGAACAATTCGAGCCGCATTATTCTGTGCTTTTTGAATTTTATCAAGGAGCGTAGCTGGAAGACCCACCATGAGAGCATTGCAGTAGTCCATGCGTGATAGCACGAATGTAGACATCAGCCTCTTTGATGCATCCAACGTTAAGAAGGGTCTGATATGACTAATTATGCGCAGCTCTAGAAAAATCGCCTTGCAAATGATGTTAATGTGATTTTCCATAGTTAGTGTTCTGTCTAAGTAGACACCCAGGTTTCGCACTGTTTGAGCAAACTCAATCTGCACGCCTGAGAGAGTAAAGGATGGTGTATCTTTTAAAGATTTTAATTTTTGAGCGGTAGCTATGGGGATCACCTCAGTCTTTTCATCATTCAATTTGAGCTTCTTTATTGTCATCCATTGTAGCTGACATTGTACTTTTTATTCTGTTCATCACAGGTGACATCAGTTGACAGATTCTTTAAACCATCGATTTGATGATTTTCATCAAAGGAGAAGTAAACGACTTGTTTTGTCATGGGCCCTGCTACCTCTGCGGGACCTGCAATCTCTGCGTCTGCAGGTTGGGGGGGGGGGCGCTTGAATATTTAAGAGGCCCAAAGTTGTGATATGTACAAAATAAGTAATAAACTATCAACTTTGAATGCAAGGTGCGTCAAACCAAAAAGTGTCAGGGAGCTTCCAAAAGCCACTTCATGGATACGCCCCTGAAAGACGTTTACATCTTTAAATTTAATCCACAGCAGCTGGGCATCCAAGCATGGAAAGAAAAAGCATCCGTTAGGTCTGAGTGAAAGGAAGTGGTGAGGCAGGCCACGGCCTCTTCGTGGGCTGTAGCACCACAGGGATGGGTGGATGGTCTGAGTGAAAGCTAGTGGTGAGGCAGGCCACTGCCCTTCATGGGCTGTAGTGCCACAGGGATGGGTGGATGTTCTGAGTGGAAGTAAGTGGTGAGGCAGGCCACGGCCTTCATGAGCTGTAGCGCCACAGGAATGGATGGATTTTTTGCAACGATTTATCAGATAGTCTACTTTTAAACTTTACTCACATCTTTCTACATATAATCCATGAATTGAGAATAAATCTTCAGATGATATCTATTTAAACGTCCAACTTTCTACCAGCAAATTTTTCATTTTAAATTTTACTAATCATCTTTTCATCTTGTTTCGATTACACAGCGGAAAGTTTTAAACTACCTCTTTTGGTGTTTCTCTTCAAGCTTTAACTTTTAATCCTGTAACAGGATTTTCTTTTCTCTTCCTCTTAGCTCTCCCGCTCAAAAGCCGTCCTAAAATTAGGTACCTCAAACTGATTTTTCAGTCCTATAGCTTTATTTTATACTGTCATGTCAAGAGCTCGTGATTCTAAGAACGTGCATACCAAACGTGTTCATATAACTTAAATAGTAAAAAAAAAGTTATGAATTTTTTTAATTTAGTGTTTTGATTTTTTGATTTTTTTTTTGCCACCATCAAAATTGCCATTTTCGTAAGGTTATATCTGTAAACCTAAATCACTTATACTTATTCACTTACACTCAACACATACACACATATATAGAGAACGGACTCAGTTTTTTTCAAAGGTTTAAAATAATTAATTCATTACATTTTATTGCAATGAAAAAAAATTTGATGGTAAGCATCTAATTCAATGGTCCTCAACCTTCCTAATGCATCGACCCTTTAATAAAGTTCCTCACTGTTGTGGTGACCCCCAAACATAAAATTATATTCGTTGCTTCTTCATAAGTATGTGTTTTCCGATGGTCTTAGGCGACACCCTTTGTAAGGTTTGTTCAACCCACCAAAGGGTCGCGACCCCCAGATCTAAGGGGAAACATTCGGAGTGCTATTTCCTTTACTTATTTCTCTTGTCTCTATATACAACTTCTTTTATAAAGATATTTAGACTAATGTCAAGAACACGTCAAATATTTTTTTTAAAGATAAGGATTCTTTGTCTTTGGGGGCTGTCCATTAATTATGTCAACAAATTTTTGGCGATTTTTACCTCCCCCCCTCCCCCTTGTCAACAACTTGTCAAACTTCAAGAGACCCCCCCTATAAAATTACGTCAACATTTGATTACCCCCCCCCCCCCAAAAAAAAAATTAAATGGAAAAAAAATATTTAAAGTAGACTAGTTTACAACTACAACAAAAAAAGTGAATAAAAGTAAACTGTTAAGAAAAAAAGTTTAATCAACTTTTAACTTATGACATTTAAATTTTTTTTAAAAAGTAACATTGTTGACGTCAACTTTTCTTGACCTCCCCCCCTCCCCCTTGTCAACAATTGTCAAAATTGTTCAGACCCCCCCTCCCCCCTATTTTGTTGACATAATTAATGGACCGCCCCTTGGACCCCTAAGCTGAAAGACGCGGGGGGGGTCCATCTGAATTTCAAAACGTCAAATTCTATCAACCAGTCTTTGTCTTTGGGGCCCTAGGCTGAAAGACGCGGGGGTCCCTCTGAATTTCAAAACGTCAAATTCTATCAACCAGTCTTTGGCTTTTTGAAATAGTATCTGCTGTGCCTTGAAACCCGTGGTCTTTTAATTTAAATCTTACTGCATCGTTAATCATCGTTGAACGCATTTTTGAACGCATTGTTGAACGCATTATTGAATTCACTATTAAACTCTATATTGAATTAATTATTGAACTCATTATATAACTCATTACTGAACTCATTATTGAACTCATTATATAACTCATTATATAACTCATTATTGAACTCCTTGTTGAACTTATTGCTGAACTCATTATACAACTCATTATTGAACTCATTACTGAACTCATGAACTCATTATTGAACTCATTATTGAGCTCATTTTTGAACTCATGCATATGAATAAATTTCAAATAAAAGATACCAGCGACTATCTGCATTAGCGTCACTGGAGGGGGGGGGGAGGATTATGAGGAGTGCGGGCCTCACCAGGTGGCACCCTAATAGGTTAGTAATTTTGTCACAGTGCTACAAAGATGTTGGCTTCAAAACTAATATCTCCTTCTGTTGTACAATTATTATGTACTGTAGGAATTCCAGCACAAACATTACAGTGCGTCATATGTCAGGTCCAGGAGAACTCGGAGGTTACGAGTTCCATACACCCGGGGTGCTGGTGATGTTTTGGCTTTTGCCGGGCATTGAACTCGAGTCCACTCGCTGGTGACTGACTCATTGTTCCGGCCACCCAGGAGAGTTAGCAAGGACCGAAGTCCACTCGCTGGTGACTGACTCATTGTTTAGGCCACCCAGGAGGGTTAGCAAGGACCGAAGTCCACTCGCTGGTGACTGACTCATTGTTCCGGCCACCCAGGAGAGTTAGCAAGGACAGAAGTCCACTGGCTGGTGACTGACTCATTGTTCCGGCCACCCAGGAGAGTTAGCAAGGACCGAAGTCCACTGGCTGGTGACTGACTCATTGTTTAGGCCACCCAGGAGGGTTAGCAAGGACCGAAGTCCACTCGCTGGTGACTGACTCATTGTTCCGGCCACCCAGGAGGGTTAGCAAGGACCGAAGTCCACTCGCTGGTGACTGACTCATTGTTCCGGCCACCCAGGAGAGTTAGCAAAGACCGAAGTCCACTCGCTGGTGACTGACTCATTGTTCCGGCCACCCAGGAGAGTTAGCAAGGACCGAAGTCCACTTGCTGGTGACTGACTCATTGTTCCGGCCACCCAGGAGAGTTAGCAAGGACCGAAGTCCACTGGCTGCTGACTGACTCATTGTTCCGGCCACCCAGGAGAGTTAGCAAAGACCGAAGTCCACTGGCTGGTGACTGACTCATTGTTCCGGCCACCCAGGAGAGTTAACAAGGACCGAAGTAAGTTTTGAACAGCTCTCTACTCTAGTTGAAGTCCTTCAGGTCGATGGTCGGTCTAAATATTTTTGCAGGAAACTTGCAAAAGCATATACCTCATTTGTTCCTGCACGAAAAAAGCTATATTGTCGGCTTGGAGCAGCTCTTGGGCAAGAATATAGGCTAAATTGGTTTAATGAAAAATAATTGGATCCCCTTTATTTATCTCAAATGGTCTGGGATTCACTAAATATTTTTTCAGTGGTGATAGTAGATACAGGGTCAGTGGTGATAGTAGACACAGGATATTGATTCTTCTGGCATTCCGTAAGTAGAGTAACAAAAAGTTATGGGGGAGGAGAAACAAATGGAAAATAAAGCAAGTTTAACACAAATATTTTAATTAAAGTCAAGAGATCAGAAAAAAATATAATGGACGTTTGTTCCCATGTAGCTGTGACGGACATCCAACTACATGATGAGGCATGTTATAGGAACAGAAGGAACCATACACGTGTTAGTGGCCAAGCAGCTTCTACAAATAATACCAGAGTACAGCGATCCAGAGACAGGTAAAGAAAATGATAGAGCCGTAGAGAAAGGTTTGGATACAAGTTGAGTACACGCCAGTTCAATATGAAACATCAAAAATTGGAACTGGAAATTTCCTTGGTGCAGCATTTAAGGCGAACCCAAGTCCGAGATGGAAAAATAAAAATTTTAAAATCCTGATAACAGAGACAAAAGTTGGGTAATAAATCATCCACTAGAGTTATATATAATGTAATACTGTTGTTGAAACTCCGGATATATGATTTCATGGTTTGTAAATAGAACATTCCAGGTTTGGAGACACACCACTTTAAAAGTCGAGTGGTTCCAAACATTTCAGCTAGCCGGTGTAACCCACAGGAAACAACTGAAAGCGAAACATTGAATAGATCTTTTTTTCTTTTTTTTAAAGGCTTCATCTTTGAGAAAGAGCAAAAATAAATATGTACGAAGAGCATACAAAAATATTATAGCTAAATTTCTTTCAGATTTTATGGATATACATAAAGAGAATGGTCCTCAACCCAAATTTTAAAGAGCTCTAACTGAAATGCATTTTTTTAAAATGAATATCAAAAGTTCACATAAATAATACATGTGTTTAAATTGTGCATAAATTATTCTCGTAGTGTACAGCTTGTACAGTACTTGAGATGCATTTAAGCTACTGGCCTGGTTGGTTAACGGAAGCAGTGAGAGAGAGGCATAACAGATGGAATGCATGAGGGATACTAGGACACTTGCACTGACAATCTCTAGTAAATTAATGACTTCTTAATTCTATCTTTTTTTTAAAGTAATAGTAAGAAACATTTAAAAGATATTTTTTTTTAAAAGAGTTTGTAGCAGTTCATTTTAAACATCAGATCTTTTTACCATCATCAAATGAATACACGTTCTTTTCATTCAACAAGAGCGTTCTTTTCATTCAACAAGAATTAAGTCTATAATTACGTAATATAGGGGAGGGAATACATACATTTTGTCCTGTACATTGAGGTATCAATCAAAATGGACAATTGCACTCATTAGGACTTTAGTTAATTTCATTTGTCATGACAATAGAGTAAATGGTCACAATTCCTGGAGAGCTGTGACCTGGTAGACAAAACTTCAATAAATTGACATTTGATGACTCTGTGAAGTTTTACAATAATGAACAGTTGAATAGTTGAACAGTTGAATAGTTGAACATTTGAATAGTTGAACATTTGAATAGTTGAACATTTGAATAGTTGAACATTTGAATAGTTGAACAGTTGAACGGTTGAACAGGCTCAAGTATACATTAAAAGCACTAAAAAATGTATTCAAAAATAATGTCATATGGAACAAGTTGTGTGCAGTCATATTTGTGTCCAGAATAATTTAAAAAATGGGACTGTTTTTAATCAAACTTTATCCATACCACTCTGCACCCAGTTCCATGCGCAACTTGCATCTTAATTTAAAATTCTCAATCATGTCATTTAAAGTCCAGCACACATGCATAAATCTAAAACAAAAGAAACAATGCCTAGATCTATCTGAATGTACAGGATTAGAATTAAGAAGATGTGGTTGACTGGTTGGTATATAATAACAGTGCCTCTAAAACATTTCAGAGCACTTGTATAACCAGCAAGATAGTGTTAAAAATGCCGCTTTAAAATGCTCAACTTTTTTCTTTCTTTTTTTTTAAAATGGTAAAATGCTTTGGTTGCAAATTAAAAAATCATAATATTCTTAAATAGACTTAACACAATCAAAGACATAACTAACAATACATGAGGATCAAGACATGACAATCAAGGCCCGTTTTAAACACTGACAAAACTGAGCAAAATTTAGAACACACCATTCATTCAATCGAATAATTTTTTAAAATCATTAGATAACATGACATATAACAAAATAACATAACATAAAATAACATACCATATTTAAAAAAATAACATAATATAAAATGACATATAACGTGACAACATATAATACAGTCGAACCCGCTAATCTCGACCTCAGTTAACTCGCCAACCCTGTTAAGTCGACGTCTTTGGCGTGGAACCGCCAGATTCTCTCTTTGTCTTAGCATTTTCTCATCGGTTATGTCGATTCTTTTATGTCGCCGAACCCTAATATCTCGAGCACAAAAGAGGGCCAAATTTGTCACTTAACGTTGGTTATCTCGATCCCCATGACCAATCGCCAGCATTTGAAAATGTTAGTTATCGATGCCACGAAAGGAAACTACAAACTTGACTAAGCAATGCATTTGAATCAATCAGTATAATATTTTAATTTGAGGTTAAAAAACCCGGTAGAGTCAATATTATAAAGGGTCATCATTTGCCGTGTGCAAAGTGTCATGGCCATGCGCATGGGCAGCCATTCACAGTCACTTGCATAATGGCTATACCGTACTACTATCTCATTCATAAAAGGTTGCCGTGTGCAAAAACTATTAAAACTAGGTCAGGGAAAGCTTTAATTAATTAGTCATGCGCCAAAGTTGAAAGTTCAAAATAAGTAGTTCCCGAAAAGTATTTTAGTAATAAGGGGATGCATTGCCTTATATAGCTTATACCGGTATAATGGAAACCGCAGATTTGGTAAACAGAAAATCTTTATATTAATACATTATATTAAATTTACTGGTATACTAAGTGCATAGTTAGATAAATTATAATTTATATATAATTGTATAATATTATTTTTAATACAGCATTAGTTCTGTAAATAAAAGTTGTATAAAATTATCATTAAAGCGAGAGTTATTTAAGCTTGTGACGCGAACAGCGGAATTGGGTCACAGAATATGGCGATGCGGTCCATGATAAAAAAGGAAAAACGAAGTCGTACTTTAAAAATTCATAACTTTAAAACTACAACAGCTAAAATTATGATTTTGGTGTATTATTTCTGTAAAAACGCTGTTGTGTAAAAAAAACCTCCAAAAAACATTTGCATGTACATTCTCATTTATTAACGCACATCATGTACATAAAGAAATTTCAAGCACATGTTAATATTTTGCCGCCATATTGGTTTTCGTTTATCTCGATCATCGGTTATCTCGACGCTTTTTGGCAAACCCCGAGGCCGTCGACATAAACGGGTTCTACTGTAACATTAAAAAATAACATAACATATGACATAACATAACAGACTCGCCAACATTTTCAGGTCTCAACATTTTCAGGTCTCAATGTTTTCCTTTCCCTTAAGTCCAAAAGTAAAAATAAGCAGATGTATAAGAATATAAAAGGTTGTTCACTGAATTAGTTGTTTTTTTTCCCTTAAAGAGTATTGTGTTGAATTTTCAGAGATTTACAAAATGTTAAGTACATCAAGACAGAACTGTGGACTTTGGAACCTTGTTGACAGTGCCAAGGCTGCATGAGCCAGACTAGTTGAGCATCAGATGAAACAATGTAATATTAGAGTTTCCAACTAGAATGTTCAATGATTCACATGCAGCCACAGCCTCAAGGTGTCAACAATAGATTGGGTTGTGCTTCTTCTTTCAAGCAAGCGCACACACAAGGATATCACACACAAGGATATCACACACAAGGATATCACACGTCAGACGTTCTGCTCAGTGGAAGTAACAAACTGTTGACATTGCTGATAACAAGTGGAAAAAAAATTTTTTTGGCAAAATGGCTTGTATGATTGGGGGTGGGGGTGGGGGGGGTTAAAATAAAGAAACAAAACTCCACAGGTGGGCAACAGTGACGTGACTTGAACAGGCGACACAAAAACAAGATGTCATCATGTCTGTCATGCAACCATGTTTTTTTGTCAAACTGATAGGAAACATGCCCCCGCCCCCCAACAGGGTCGGCCACTAATGGTTTGTTTCAGGAGAAGGGATGATGGCTTCATGCTGGATGTTTTCAAGACCAGGAAGATAACAGTTAATTCATTTGAACAAAATATCATTGTAAAAAAATAACCAAAAAGGTCAAGAATACCATGCCACTGTCCATCAGATACAATCAGATAACATCTGGCAGGTTAACAAATACCATTACCATCCCCATGACTGAACACAAACATGATTTTAATTTTCTTATAAGAATTTGGATAGGACTGGAACCACTGCGTCTTTTGTTGTTGTTGGATACAGCTGGTGTGGCCACACCTAAGTAACATTACAAATGTTTTAGTAAACCTTGCTTAGCTGACTATCACAAAGACAACAATGACAATACATTAGATGCTTAAACGTATTTTTCAACTTTCCAGTGTGCATCCCTCCCCGGCAATCCTATCAATGACAAAATGCGGTGGGACCATAAAATGTCATTTCTGCTGGTAAAACTATTTGGAAGCGACATGCTCTCAAACTCATATCAGTAACCGTGTCAACTAAATCAAAATAATAATAAAGTGGTTGAATCCGGTCATTTCTTAAGCTAAAACAGAAACTTTCCTTTGACTCTTCTCAATACACAACAAGACATGCAACGAGTTTTTAAAAACACAATAATATCAGAGATTGAACATGAGAAAATGAACATAATCTGCACCCTCAAATGTACACACCATGAAATATAAAAGCACCCACGGTTTCAGCTGATAATAAAGCAATAGATCCCTCTTAGTAGTCCAAAAGATTTTTTGTCTAAGAATCTAAAATTCTTTGGTGATAATGCTGCGTTTGTTTTATTTTTGGCAAGTTTGTTTCTTTTCTTTTTGTCACCACGCATCAATATATGATATTTGTGCATAATGGTGGCAATTCATTCGACTCATTAAATCAAAATAAATTAGCTGGACTATCTAAGTGTACAAGGCTTAGGCATAACACTTGTTAAAAAACACCAGAGTAGGCACGAAACAACAGCATGGCGTGGCCTTTCTTGATGCCGATATTGACATTGGCCTCAGCAGCCACAAAGAAGACAGTGCCAGGCTTCAGGGTGATTGGCTGAGACTGTGGCTCGCTGTTAGCTTCCCCCTCTCCTTTGATGATGATGCAGATGCTGGCGCTCTCAAAGCCTTGTAGCTGAAAGCTGGATGTGCCCTCTGGGACCTTTAGCCATGGGTGGGGAAAAAAAAAGGGGGGGGGGGGGATTGTGTAGGTTAAAATTAAGTTAAAATAAGAAGAAGAAAAATTTTAATTCAACTTGGAAGCATTTAAAAATATTCTAAAAATACAGTTTTAATCTGAGTAATATACACCTTGTTCTTTTTTTCTATTTTTGTCTGATGTTACAGAAGAAATTTGCTTCACTTGTCTATTAATAATATACACACAAAAAATGTGTACATTAAACAGTGTAGTTAAGCTTTAATTAAAAGCAACAGCAAAAAAATTGTAGAAATTTTGGCTCTTTTTTTAGCTTAAAAATTGTTTGGTTTAAACCCTATTGTTTATCACAGGTGGACATTTTGAAAATTGCATCCAAAAGCATTCTTTAGCCAGGTGGCTGTCCATTAATTATGTCAACAAAATAGGGGGGAGGGGGGGTCTGAAAATTTTTGACAATTGTTGACAAGGGGGAGGGGGGGGGGGGGAGATCAAGAAAAGTTGACGTCAACAATGTTACTTTTTTAAAAAATATTAATTTCATAAGTTAAAAGTTTATTAAACTTTTTTTTCTAAACATTTTACTTTTCTTCACTTTTTTGTTGTAGTTTGTATAACTAGTCTATTTAAAATATTGGCTTTTTTTTTTCATTTTATTTTTTTTTTTTTTTTTGGGTGGGGTAATCAAATGTTGACGTAATTTTATAGGGGGGTCTCTGGAAGTTTGACAAGTTGTTGACAAGGGGGAGGGGGGAGGTAAAAATCGCCAAAAATTTGTTGAAATAATTAATGGACAGCCCCTAGGGGGCCGATCAGTACATTTTTGATATTACTTACAAAGACCATAATCTGAAATTAAATCAACAACACCATACTTCCTACCTCAAACTTGGACACCCCAAAATCTGGGACGGGAGGGTTGAAGATGGTGATGTGAATGTTGCTGTGGCTTTCAATCCCGAGAAACTTTGTCCTGCTGACGGGGCGGCCGGTGTAGTCCAGCATTTCGCACAGGGTGTGAACGTCAATGTACTTTGGTGTCAAGCCGGCACGAACAACATTGTCTGAACAAGCCATGCACTCCATGCAGTCTGGGAGACAGTGGAACAGATAGTTACAAGTCCCATTTTAAATACATCTTAGGCATCATGGTTTTGCAAGCAATTACAAGCAATTTTGTTGTTTTTTTGGCTCAACTAAACCTTAACCCGTTTTGACATCGATTTTTGCTGACTCAGCAACAACAACAAAACAAAAACACAAAAAAACAAAAACAAAAAAAATTCCGTTATTTTCAATATCTATCCAATTCGCTTTTTAACTCCCCTATAGATAAACGAAAGAAATATAGCATCGTGACGTCCTTGGTATTTCAGAAAAGTTCTTTACCCTTTTGTTATGACGACTATGTGACGTCCTTGGTAATTGAAAGTGGGTGATCGTGACATCGCATCAACGTCATCGGTAGGGAAAAGGTTAAACAATCTGTAACACTACTTTACATTATGGGATTTCCATATTGTAACCAGTGCTAATATAAAATACAATTATAAAAAATGGTGTTTCATTTACCTCCAGACAAATAGGCGTGTGGCAAGTTGGCCTCTAAAAACATGGCTTCTCCAGGCTCAAGGTTAACGATGTTAAGGAAATAAATAGCAAAGCATCCCCTGTCTCCTGGGAACTCACTGTCCAGCTTGAGTAAAATATCCCCTTCATATTGCTTGTATTCATTAGCAGATGATTTTTCTGGTACAAAAGAAAAAAAAGTTGTTACAAAATATTAAGGTACACAGGATTAAAAAATTTTGTGTGAGTGGTTCATCTTTTGATATTTCAGAGTTTAATGTAATCTTAATCTTTGTCACACCATCTGGGTTTTTTTTTTTCCAGCTCAGTGGTTCCCAAACTTGTACCATTCCCAATGCCCTTGCTGAATCCAGGTTTTCCCCAGGCCACCTGGGTTTAATTTCACAAGTACACTGCAAACAACAAATAACTTTTTTAATAAAAGAGTTAGGTTAACAATTAAAAAAAATTATGTATTTTAGATTGTTTAAAGTTAAAGGGCTGGATGAGCATTCAAAGAGCTGAGTTTTCGCAAAGTTTAGCACATTCACACAGTATGGGCATGGGTCAAGTATGGACACCCAGATATTTTCACTAGAATCTCCCCTTGAATAACAATGGATCCACAGTGCATCGGGGGCTTGATTCGATAAGCTCCTGTAATCCTCCATAACAGCAGGACAGAACTATCATCCTTAGTACAGACATCAACACATTAAGTCCACTCCAAATTATTTTTAGATACAGAAGGGGAAGAAAAAAAAGGGGAGGAGGGGTTAGAGCAAGTATCTAAAGTAACGAGCATTGAGATATTCAACTGTGTGCTAGATTCTGCTTTTGATGGTATTATTGGACAAAGTGACTGATCTTTTGTTGATTTTTTTACCTTATAGTCATAATGGCCGTTTTACCCCTTTTTTGGGGGGTGTCAAATCGTCATTAAAAATATGAATTGTTTTACTGTATGTTGGTTAAGGGGAAATCACTCAAAATAAATGAGCTTGTTTTCTATTTCTATCTGTGTGAAAAGATGCTTTTATCGGGGCTATTATTTTTTTGTGATTACTTTGGTGTGAAATTTGCTTTCTTTTTTTTTTTTGACTGCCATTATGTCTGATGCTAGAGAGGTTCCCCCCTGTGCATTGCAAAAATCAACAGACTTTCTTTATTGGAATTATTCCAAATAGATTAAATAAAAGCAATAATGTCGGAGATATTCCATGTGCTAGTAATTAAAGTATATTAGCATGATAGCGCATAAGAATCAGATATTGACAATTATAACCATTAGCTTAGACATATCGTTAGTCAAATTTGTTTGGGAAAGGGTGAAATCAAAGAGAAAAGACAAAGATCACAAAGATTGAATCCCAAAGAGATAAAGAGATTCAAAGACATTTTCTTTGTGAATGTTCTGGAGCATTAATTTAAAAAAATGGATTTAGTTATTTCAAATGACCAGGAATTTTTGAAATCATTTTGTGCTCTCAGCCCCACCCCCCCTTTTGTCGTTGTATGACAAAAATTTGAAAGTAGTGAATAAAAGAAAATCACCAAAATTACAATATGACTACAAGTACCTATTACTTAACATTTTCTTTAGGAATTTTGTTTCTAGTATCTCAGAAAATAGATCTTATTTTAGGAGTACAGTACAACCCGGTTATGTCGACGGCCTCGGGGTTTGCCAAAAAGCGCCAAGAGAGCCGAGGATCGAGATAAACGAAAACCAATATGGCGGCAATATTATAACATGTGCTTGAAATTTCTTTATGTTGATGATGTGCCTTAATAAATGTAGGTTTCAGTAAACAAAAAAAAACAAAAACCAAACTGTTACAGTTATTTAGAAAAAATTTAAATTAAAAACAAAATAAAACAATGATCAACTTTTTAGCTTTAATACTTTTTGAGCTACGGATTTTGAAAGTGCAAGTTCGTTTTGTATTTTCTGCTATGGACGAAGCCTCCACATTTTGTGACCTCATTCTGTCGATCACGTCATGCGCAATGAATACTTATTTTGAACTTTCAACTGTAGGTAATTATTTAAAACATTCTCTGACCAATTGATATCAGTTTTTGCACACGACAAACTCTCATGAATGAAACGCTTAAGTAATACCACGGCATAGCAATTATGCAAGTGACCTTGAATGGCTGACCATGACAACGTTTTGCACATGGCAAATTATGATTATTTATATAGATAATATGGACTCTAATGAGTTTTTAAACCTCAAATTAAAACACATTTATTTAAATTACTTCTAGGCTCATTCTAAAACACAGGTCCTGTATTTTGAGGAATAAATAATTATTTTTTTTATGCAATCTTGTTTAATTGTTGTTTGCTATTCCTCCTTGCGGAGTTCAAAAGCCGGCGATTGGTCATGGGGATCGAGATAACCGAGGTTAAATTGCAAATTTGGCCCCCTTTTGTGCTCGAGATATCAGGGTTCAGCGACATAAAAGAATCGACATAACCCATGAGAAAATGCTAAGACAAAGAGAGAATCTGGCGGTTCCACGCCAAAGACGTCGACTTAACAGGGTTGGCGAGTTAACCGAGGTCGAGATGAGCGGGTTCGACTGTATTAGGCTGGGTTGAATGCAAAAGTGGAGTAGTAAAATTTTACTCAGTCTGTAAAGGTCAATATCAATATACATAATAAAAAAAGCAAATTCTTTTCATACCATAAGATGTACTTTTTTAGAAAATGTATACTTGTAAGGGTCTCTGAATTCATTTGGTATAGGATTTTGTCATTTTTGACAAGCATGTGAAAATGCTAAAAATTTGGCTTGGCACAATAGAAAAATGCACTTGGCAGTTTTAATAGGGTTAAATCTTTTAACATTTTGGTAAATTAGTCACAAGATTTCTTAACCAAGCTGGTTGATTGGCCTGAACTTACTTAGTGGTATACATTCTGGAGCCAAAACTTTCAAACACAATACACACTTTGATCGTTTTTCACCATTGACTTCTGTTGACGTAAAACCAAAGTCCAGATAACTGTTAGCATAACTGTTTTTTTATTAACCTTACTTCACACTCATCCCACAACACTCTCTGGGTAATACCATCTCCAAACACTAAGGCTGCGCAAAAACAACAGCTACTTATATATGAGCACAAAAGCATTAAGAAATTTTAAGAAACTACTAAAACAGTTATTTATTGAAGATCGATATTCAGAAACCAGGTCCGCTCGATGCTCCGTCCTATCTTATTAACCCTTTACAGTCCGATGCGCCCGAAATGCGCCGATTTTTTCCTTAAGCTTACAGTCCGTTGCGGCCAAACCCGCCCGCTTCGCCCCGCTGCGAGGTTGTTTACTTTCGTTCTTAGCACAGCGGAAATCCATTGCGCATTACTATTTATAGTTCTACCGGAAGAAAGCCTAGTTGTCGGCATTTATTTTTATACTAGTTTGACCGCGGTGTCTTTAGGGGCTGATTTTCTACGATTTTTTTAAAAGTTGAGATTTTTTCGCTGTAAAAAATGGCTATCGAAGCCTTGGATACAATTTTGAAAGAACTTAGGACTGATGAAGCTTCACTATTTCATAAATCTAGTGTCCCTGAAACTGTTTTTTGGTGCAACTTTTGCTTTAATCATTTCTTTGTATTTAGGTATTTTTTATTTTATTTTCTTGCTTATAGTTTATTTTCTGTAAATTAATTAGATAAAGAACCTTCATTTAGAATGGAGTTATGACCCTTTGCTTGGTCGCTAGGATTAGAAAAGGCTGAATAGGCTTGGACTGTAAAGGGTTAAATTAAAATTTAAATTTTTTAAATTTTTAATATTTCGCAGTGCAACTGCGAATCACCAGCAGCCCCTGCTGGACACCCGCAGCACACATTTTGGGAACCACTGCCAAAGTTGTTTTTTTTTAACTCGCTTACAGTTGTGTGGGAAAGAGATTGGGTTAGTGAAGAATGTACTTAACATACTCAGATCCTTGACTTTTTCAACCAGAGACTTCAAAGCGTGACTGATGACTTTGTCATCCCTTTGCATAAGAGCCATGAAGGCATCTTTCATGGCTTCACGGTGAAGTGGCATGTCCATGGAATGACTTGCTGTTAACAGTTTGCATGCTTTCTCCCCAACAGCTTCTCGGAATTCATCCACAGCTGAAGTAATAAAAATAATTAAAACATGTTCAAACTAAGATGACGTAATGGCTGAAAAATCATTAAGAACTTCACCAGTATGCTTTTGTGGATAAGATAAGATATTATTCATTTATTGATCCAAATAAATGGAATTGTATTTTTTATTACATTGTATAAAATGAAAAAAAACATATCACGTTTCTATCATATTCCAACTGCAAGAATAAATTCCTAAAAAATAAAGTATATTTAGAAGAATTTTTATAAAAGTTTCCTGTTATTTATATTGATGAAAAATCTAAAGTACAGTACTAACTTATCTGCAGCTCTAACAATAGGTTAAGTGGCATATAAGTTTAAAATAACGTATGTATGTCTCTTACCAATTGTAAAAATGTCATCAATTAGATCATATAATTTGGATGTTATTAGGAAAGCTCCATGTTGAAATGCCATGAGCAGGCAGAAGCCATTTGTGGAAACTTTTCTCACCACCACCAGAGCTTGGTGACACGAGAACAGGACACTTTCCAGTCTGAGCCTATTTCGACAGACTTCTTAACAACTGGTCAAACCTGGAGGTCGCTAACTATACACAGGTGTGTAAATTTAAGGGTACTCGGTTGTTGGTGTTATTATTTAAATAAGTTGGGTTTTTTTTTAATGTACAATGAGGAGACCTACTTTGCAGATAATGGGCTACATCTTTAATGGGCCTAAAGCCACACAAGCCAGTGAAGGGGGTCAATGCTATTGCCATCTCAGGTTTGTGGTTAGGATCTTTGTACAACTCTGGGTGTTTTTTGTAGAGAAGCTCAGCGTGAACCTTTCAACAACAAGTATATATAAATTCCAATGTACAAAGATTACCAGAATAAAAGATTTTTTAATTGTTTTTCTAAAAATCTGAGACATATCTTAGGATGTACAGTGGTACCTTGACATACGAGTGCCATGAAATACAAGAAATTTGAGATGCGAGCGATGTTTTGCTTTGAGATACGAAAAATATTTGAGATACGAGGAACCAGATCGGCAGGCTGCAGTGACACAAATTAAGCAAAAGTAACAATAAGTGTCATAATTGGAGCTAGGGCAAACAAATCTGCTCCCCAACATGTAATATTCAGACAGACGATTAGAAATAATTATAATATGAATGGGATTGAGCCACATGATTTTAAGCTAGGCACATGCCTCACCAATAAAATGTTCAATTAAGTTCAGTGAAGTTTAGTTAAGTTCATAAAGTTTAGGGATTAAGTGTAGCATTAAGAATGTCTATCGCCTCCACCCTACACCTCCGCCAGCATCTTCCGTAAGCTCAAGTCAGCTGATTTCCAAGGTAAATACACTTTATAAAACCAGTTGATTTCTTTCAATTCTCTTTTATTATGTTTTTTTACAATACTTGTCATCTATAAATAAATTTTTCTTATTCAAAAACACGTAACAAAAACAACTGGGGTGGCATTTTGGGGGCTGGAACGGATTAATGGCATTTCTATTAATTTCAATGGTGAAAATTGCTTTCAGCTACCAGCTATTTGACATACGAGCAGGTTACGGAACGAATTAAACTCGTATGTCCGGTACGACTGTATTTCAAACACTTCAGTAGTAATTATCAGTTGTTAACATGAGAAACATATTTCATTTCTTAAAAAACAAGTTAAAGTGACAATTTTCAAAGCTGTGATTGAAGTTACATACCTTATTTGGATGAGCTTGGATGGACAGTGAAGTTCTAACTGATAAAACTTTAAAAAGGAAGGGTAGACTCCCTTTGAAGTAAGACCTGACCTCAGGACCCAATTGCTCAGGATGTTGCTCGAGCCATTGTGAAAGTGGGACATCTTCTTTACCTGGGATACTTACTATGGAGGGTCCATTTGGATGCGTTCCCATCCAAAGCTGAAACATTTTATCAAGGTAATTAGTAATAGTAATTTCCTATCAGTGTATTCTTAGGGCTTTTTTTTCAAGGAAAAATTGTAAAATAATTAACATTTTTTCTCTAACAATTTACTGCAATATTTTCTAGATAAATATAATAATAGAAAGATTGATAAATTTTAATAGAGTTTTTTTTCTTTACCAGTGACTTGTGAAGATGTATGTATATTTAATGAGAATTTATTAATTTGTAGAGAAGTATTTTCCGTGAGATAGTGAGTTATATGTAGGTTAGTATTTTCTCAAAAATATACCATGTTCAAAGAGATACACAAAATACTCAGCATTGCTACTTTCCAAATTGCTATAATAACTTTGCTGTACAGTTTGTTTTGTTGTTTTTTTTAAAGGCATCATGAAAATTGTGCATTGATTTCTCTTCTCTTTTTTTGTAGTCCTGTGAGATAGTGTATTTTTCGGTTTTTACATTTTTCTAGGGCCTTAAATGATATTATGCTTCTGTTTCATTAAAATTGTGCCAGTCCAGTGTCACTAACCATACAAACATGTGTGGCTTCACATTATAAATGTGAAAAAATTATTTCACATTTTCTAAAACAATTTAAAACCTCAGCGTAAGGAGCATCAGGATCAACCAGAAAGTCGGGGTCAACACTTGACTTCAGCTTCGCCACTTCACTGTCTTCTCCTATTTTTCCCCATGCATACTGCTGTACTGCACATTTAAGTTCAAAAACTGTAGAAAAAAGATGTATTGAATATTGTTATAAGTATAATTTTTGCCAGGCTTATACTTAAATTAAGAAGTTTTAAGCCCTATTGTTCACTTTCTTGTATTTTAAATTATCATGCTTATAATGTGAAAGGTGGATGGATGTTGTTCGATATTTTTTTAAAAAATAAGTTGTCTAATTTTAATTTAAAAAAATGTAAAGTTTCAAATTCAATAGGTTAGTTATAGTATAAATTATACACAATACTGACAACAGGATTTTTGTGAGACTCGCTGCATGAAAACTTGAAAGTGGTTCACATTTTTTTTGCATGGCATTGTTGGACTCATTATTTATTTATTGATAATCTACCACTTAAGTGTTGATTGTAAAAAAAGCATGTTGTTCCGGTTTGAAGTTCTATTTAAACAGGTATTGTTTTATTCTTTTATTGATCAAATAAATGGAAAAGATTTTTATGGCATTGGACATCTTCATTTCAGCACATATATAAAAGTAAAAGACATATTTTTAAAATAGAAAAATATAAACAATTTAATAATTTTTAAAACTGAAAATTTTGGTAATTTTTTACAATTTCAAGTATGAAAACAAAACACAGTTTGAGTTTATATCATCTCCATGAAAATGATTGTGGGGCATGAACTCATGCAAATATGAAGCTTGCATTTTGTGCCAAACTGTCTTTTCAGTTTTCACTTTGCGTGCATGCCCATATTTTCAACAGTCTGTGTGTGGACACCAGTATCATTTGGATTGAATTATTTTTTTATTTTTTTTATGAACAACAACAGAGTATTCGTAGATTCTGTGTCTTATCTGTTTTATGTTTGCATAAGCCGTACATCCAACTACTACAATAAGAGAGCCTGGAAAGATTTAGCACTCTATACACTCCATGTAACATGATCGCATGTCGGTCAGGCACTTGAACAAGAAAACAGCGCCAACCCTCTCTTTCAATTTTCAAATCCATGGAAAACCCAGTGGCACTCTCCATTGTACTATTAACGGACATCAATAGAAGAATACCCATTTAAATAGCAATTCAAAGAGGAACAACATGATTTTTTTCATAACCATAACTGACGCTGAAGTGGTAGATTACCTATTTTGGAAGGCTGTACATGTTTCACATTTAGTATATATAGAGTCAGAGTACTGTAGACTGTATAGAGTGTTAAAAATGTTAGTGCCACTGTTTACTACACTCAAATTGTTATAGTTATAGGCTATAGTCGTATAGATAGGCCTAGTTTACTAGTATTAAATTAGTATTAGGGATTTTAGACCTATGCCTATGTAATGACGAATGTTTTGACATTTAAGTTATATAGGCCTATTAGTATTTTACTATATTTGCCTATTTATTGTTACTATTAATTTATTAAAATTAATATGTTAAACTAACATTGTAATTGCATAGATAGGCCATACATAAGCCATAAGCCATAGGCCTGCCTAAATAAATATAATTTCTTATTTAAACTTTAAAAAACTATTATATTCGGGGCAGAACCATTAGTGATGAAACAGTGTTGGTCTAGTGTTAGTTTTGTGTAAGCTACTCAGTTACTGAAGAAAGCTACAAAGAAACGTACAAGTTACAATTACAAAGTTACTCGAAGTTAGTTATGGCCCATGGGCATGGGCTATGGGGGCTCCAAAATAAGAACTTATCTTCAATTTAATTAAATATTACTGCAGTGTCCATGTGTATTTCTAGCTTGCTAATACATGATATTTTATTATTATTTTACTCATAAGAAGTTATAAGAAATTTTAAAAATAATTTTGATGAAATTAAGATTTTCTTCTCACCTTGAGGACTAGCCATTTTTTCTTCCGAAAATACACGGAAACAAATAGCAATATGTTGTTGACGGAAATAAGTGTTTTCTTGATGAAAATAAACGTACTTAACCGCAGAATGTAATGTTTGTGTTCATTCGCCTTTTTAATGATAATAGGTGCGTTACGTAGTGTCCAACTTTTCTGTAAAATAGTTGCTTTTAATAATATTTTAACACCATACGAAATTTAATTTATTACTTATAGAAGGCTCTGCACCAGAATATATGAAATAAATGCTTTATAATCATGTAACCTTAAAGAACCTGCGGTCCTTAACTCAGTCCTTACTAAAAATTCCTAGTGTGGATGAACACAGAAAAAAGTCGTACGGAGTGCCTACCCTGTAGATTCCATGAAAGAGACTCTAATAGTATTTGATTTTGGTTTTCTTGGTGTAAGTGTAAGGCCGAACTTACATGTCAGTGTTTCCCAACGTTTTTTTACTTTGCCAGAGCACCTCAAAAGGTTGAATTCCTCACCCCCCCAAAACCCATCAAGCCTTGCCATGCCTCCTTCTGAACTGAAAATGCCCCCCCCCCCCCCCCCCGAGACATTCAGACTAAATGTCCCCAATAATCTTGATATTGCACCCCTATGGGTGTACACACCATATTGGAAAACTGCTCCATTTGAATTTAATATTTTCAATTTTGTTTTTCTCATTATTTGATTGCATTTCCAAAATGTATTCGGTTTTAAATTTTAAATGCTCTACTCGCTTTCTCTATTTTGGTTAGACTGTTGACATTGCTGCCCCCCTCATAACAGTACTAAAATAATTAAGCAAATAATGCCAATAAAACTATATGAGCGGGCAACAAAATTTGACGCGATTTCAGTTCAGGCAATAAAATTAATTATGTTAAACAACCATTTACACCAGTTGAGTTAGTGCAGGAGGTGAAAGGTCAGGTATTTGATTGCTGGAGGAGAGAATGTTGTAAATTGCCCCTAGAACCCAACTAAAACAATATAGTTTAATTACTTTATCTCTCAAAAGATAATAAATATAAACAAATATGGTATTTTTCAATTCCCAAAAAATGTTGGTGCCACCTAAATTATAATGGTATAAAATATAAAAGTATATATTATTATTGTTTGCCCTTCACACGCGAAGGTCATCTTGAGTAGTAGCCTTAATTTGAGCTGTATTTTGATTAAAGTGAGGGAGAGTTGCTCAATTTGTCAGCCTCACTCTCTCATCATTGCCTGTTTGATCCAATGGCAAGACTTAGTCAAGACAACTGAAAATAGACTGGGATGCAGTAGAAGACCAGGGGTGTTTTTTGTGTTTCACTGTGGTGTTATGCGTTCCACATCACAGTAGTTGTTGGGAACTCTGATATCAAACCCGGAGACAGAAGGGTTATGACATTGACACAATGAAAAAAAAGGTATATAGGGCAATAGTAATAACAACTCTCCTATGCCAAAGTATGGTGAACTATCCAGAGGGATATCAACCTGAACTCATGGGGAAACACTTGCTTTGGATAGCACAAGCTGGCGAGACCAGATTCACTGTTGGAGCACACTCTTCAGAGAGTAGATGCACTACTCCAGCCCAAAGAAAGGGCAAAAAGAAAAGAAGAAGAGCCGACAATAACACACAGCCCCCAAACTCTTGTTTTGTACATGCAGGCAAGCTTTCCATGGCACTAATAGAACTCACAGGCCACCTGGTGTGATTACGGCCTTGTTTATATTAAAATATGGAGGAACATTATGATTACCAGTTCAAGTTTGTTGATTTTTAGAAAAACCTAGCCACATATTGTGAAGGCTCTCTTACTTTGTGCTTATTTTGGCATATTAACTTGTAAACTTTATATGTTTCATGTCAACCTTGTACATGCCAGGTGAACCTACTCCTGTTGTAAATGACAAAAATACAAACATATCCATTTTGAAGCATTATCTTTTCAAGTAGAAAATATATTTTCTTTAAAAAAAAACTCTAATAATCCAATTGTTGTTTTTTTTGTTGGTCTTTATTTTAACAACCTCATCGTCATGAATAAGTAGCAATTTACAAAACTAAAAATATTAAGCAAATTAACTGCATCCAATCTTCTTAACAATTTAAAATGCAAACAATTTTCCCCGATTCATTCTTAAAGTAACAAAACACAAAAAGAAATTTGTCAGAACTCCTAAAACAGAAAAGAGTAACAGCATTCTTAATTATATCTTGGAATAAAAGAAAAATAGGAAACATTATATTAATTTATATGCCAATAAATTATAGACAATCATGGAAAAAAAGAAAAATTTGACAGTCATGGGCTCAACAATACTGGTACATTGTATTTACATTATATGCAATGGTTTATACATGCTATCTTTGGATAATATGAGAAACAATAACTCTTAAAGAAAGAGAGAAAACAAATATGACAAAACATTGATTGTGCTATTTTGGCCACAAAAGAAAAAATCTGTCAAAGATGTTTTTTTTTTTTTTTTTAAGTCTCTGCAACACTGGATGAAAGTTTTTTTAAATGTGCGGAAAATGAGTATTTTTAAAGATTTAGAATGTAAACAATCACTGTGTTGGCTCATTGGTCAGAGTTGGCGTAGTAAAAAAAAAGAATTTGAGACTCTGCATAAATTATTCCATTACCATAGTGTGGCATTACAGCAGTGGCCGTCAAGTAGAAAGTGAATGCAAAACGAGGAGCATCACATGAGCTTTCATTATAGACCTAATTTTAAAACAGTAAACAATATTTCTTAGCTTGCGGGGCAGTAAAAAATATTTAAAATTAGGCGGTGGGCACCATTTGTCCGGCCTGCAAGCCATAGTTCTTTGACCTAGGTGAACAAAAAAGCTGACATAAAATAAAATAAATAATAGTCCATCAGACAATGAGATATCAAGGATTTGGTACAGGCCCCCCTTTCTGTAGAGCAGTGAAGATCCACCTCCTTTCAATGGCAGCCCCAACACCAATGATTTCTTGCTCAAATATCGATGGCATCTTCTCCAGCAGGTCTTCAACTTCTCGTGTCCTTACTGAAATAAGCTGGCGTAAATAAGACCACAGGTAATCAACGGTAGCTCCGTTAGGGTGCACTTGCAGGAAACAAGAAATAAGACCTGGACAAAAAAAAACAAGTTTTAATGCACAAAATGGTGAAAATGTACATACTACAAACGGTTTAGACTTCTTTCTTGAGTATGTAAAATAATTTTTTTAAACAATAGTTAATAACCTTAACCAGTGCTTTGAAAATAAAAATCTTTGATAGTAGGAAAATATAAGTTCCCAAGGTGAATATTGGTATAGGTCACTCATAAACAATTCAAAACCCCCACCCAGAAGCGTAACTGGGTTTTTGACGCTCTTGGCTAATTTATTTTTGGCGCCCTTTATTTAAATAAAAATGTTAAAACTAGAGATTTAGCAAAGCCCTTTTGAACTGGCGCAGGCCGGCACCCTTGGCAACTGCCCCAATGCCAAGCCTTTGTTACTCCACTGCCCCCACCTTCAATGTAGAAGGAATTCAAGTGTTTTAGGATATAAATATAAGTAGAAAGTAATCAAAAATATTTGGATCAAAGCAGTTGCATCTTGTCAAAAGAATGCCAGATTTTAACCATTTTTTTTTTTTAGAAAAATGAAATTCATCAGGGCAGATGAAATGAAAGAGAATTTAAATTACCGGGCATTCGAAATTTGTAAAACATTAGAAAAAAACAAAACAAATACTGTCAGTGTACCTATCATTTTTGCCTCCTTGTCAGTGAGAGACAGACCTGAGCTGCTTACAGTTGATTCCTCCCTTGTGGATTTTACAGCACTGCTTTCCTCATCCTGTGAGGACTGAGAACATTTTCTATCTTTATATATTATTATTTGTTGTCTTATATAGCGTGGTACCCCAGCCTAGGGCTAGGCTCACCGCGCTGTACATAAAAATATTAAAAAAGAGACATAATGGTGATATTAACATAAAATACATATATATAATAAAGAACAGATGTATAGAGACAAAACAAAATCTAATGCATATTCACCTCATCCACACCAGAACTTTTACATGACAAGCCATGGACGGCGGCCAGCAGCAGCGTTTATCGGTCAGATGTGGGGAATCAGTCGGGGTAGTAGAGTTTAAAGAGATGTGTTTTGAGTGCAGTTTTGAAGGCTGTGATAGTTGATATATTGCGGATGTGTAGTGGAAGAGAATTCCATTGTTTGGGGGCACAGTAAGAGAAAGATCTTTCACCGTATGTTTTTGTGCAAGTCTTGGGGACAGAAAGAATACGCCCGTCTGCGGAGGAGCGAAGCTGTCGAAGGGGTAAATAGACAGAGAGAGTTCTGTTAGATAGGAAGGGCAGGAATTCGAGAAAAAGTTGTGACAGAGAACAGAGAGTTTATAATCAATCCGTGCTTGTACAGGTAGCCAATGAAGTGATGAAGTAGTGGTGTGACGTGATCACGTTTTTTTGCCTTTAAAACTAGCCTAGCAGCTGAGTTTTGAACCTTTTGTAGTTTTTCTAAGAAGTGTTTTGGTGAACCTGACAGAAGAGAGTTGCAATAGTCAAGACGAGAGAGAACAAGAGCATAGACTAGGGTTTTTGTTGCACTAGCTGTGAGGTAGTGGCGGATTGAGCTGATCTGACGGATGGCCGTGTATGCAGAGCGACAAATGTGGGATATATGATTATCAAGAGACAAGTTGTGAGACAGAAAATAACCAAGATTCCTAGTGGAGGATGTAAACTGTATGTCTGAGTTACCTACTTGAAATGATGTGGGGAGAGCTGATTTAGAGGATGATTTGCAATCGTGAATAAGAAGTGCTTCCGTTTTGTCATCGTTAAGTTTCAACTTGCTGAGTGTCATCCATGACTTGACATCAGCAATGCTCTCCTGCAAAGTCCGGACAGCGGAATCGACAAGAGAGGGATGGGTATGAATGTATAGCTGCGTGTCATCCGCGAATGACTGGCTCTCCCCAGCATGCCTCTCTAGCAAAAGGAGCAGTGGCCTGGTATACATTGTAAATAGAACCGGGCCTAAAACGGACCCCTGTGGCACTCCATACACCAAGTCAGCACTGCCGGAGAGACAGCCATCGACAGCGACCGCCTGCGTTCTATTGGAGAGGTAGGACCTAAACCAAGCCAAAACTGAACCAGAAATGCCAAAGTAATTTTCAAGGGTTTTGTAAAGGGTTTCATGGTCGACAGTGTCAAAGGCCGCACTGAGGTCCAAGAGGATCAGGAGGGAGACATCACCGCTGTCCAATGCCAGCAAGAGGTCATTGGTTACTCCTAAGAGATTTATAGGATTTTCTCTGCCATAAACACATAACTTATTATCCCAGTTAACATAATTTTTTTACAAGATGAATTAATCAATAACTATTTCCTAAATATAAATGAGAAATGAGGCTTATGAAAACATGAGACCTGTGCTTCAACCTGGGAATATCATACCCATAATCATAGATAACATGTACTGTTTTTCTTAACAATTTTGATTATAGCCAGTAGTTAATTCAAGGGCTTGGTCATCCTTTTGTTCGTTTTCCTTATAGAGACCTCACTTTTTTTTTTGACAATGGCTGCCACCCTTGCAATATTTTCTGGATCATTTAATGCAGACCTGTTTACTCTTACGATTTTGGCGTACAAATGTATGATTTTGAGGTGTAGACATTATATAAATTATATATACTGTATATTTATTTTTTACTATTAAGCTAATGTATTGAACGATTTTGTGATGATATTGTACGCTTTTAAGAGTTTGAGGGTACACAGGTCTGTTTATTGTTGCCAACTTGGCATTAAATGAGCAAAGTGTAAAAGAAAACAGTCATCTTTGAAGTCCCCTTCTAGCAGAAGGCAAAAGTTCAATTTCAAAAATTATTGTTATGCATCATTTCAATAAGTCCAACCAGTTATAAGGTTAGCTTAAAAGATCCAGTCATTCACTGATCACCTACCTGATCAATGACAAAAATGCTTGTGTAATAGCAATAAAAAAAGTTGTGACACCTGTCCTGCTATCATTTCTAAAATAAAAAAAAAAAGATTTATCAATTCATAAAGCACCTTATCAACATTTCATGGTAGAAGACTACACAACTCACTTTGTCTTCGCTTTTCTTACTGCCTTCTTCTTTCTCTGTTTCATCTCTCTTCTGTTCTCTCTCCATCTCAAGTTTGGCCACTGCAGCTCTCTGGGCTATCAGTTGCTACTCAGAAAAAAAGGATATAAAAGACCTTTTTTAAAAATATATTAAACTTATTATTATTTTTTTTTAAATCTCAGTGCAATTTAGGATAAAAATGTAATTTTGAGGTTTTGAGGCCATCACCCCCTAAGAACAAATACTAATATTTCTTTTCTGGGGCAGATAATAAATGAAAAATCACCTGCTGCATTCCTTGTAAGGCATTCTGTAATGCCTTGACTTGTTTGTCCTTCTCTTCCACTTCTGTTTTCCATTCCTGTCTCACCATGTCCACTTCATTCTTAAATGCTTCCATCTGGCACTTGAGGGAATCATTCTCTTCTTTAAGTTTCTGACTCTCTGGACTGTCTGCAAGTTGTTTTTTATTTTAAGAATCATTCCTATTTCCTTTCTTTACTGATTAGTGGCATCTGTTTTAGTCAGTTTTATGATGCAGGTTTAAAGCACAAGATTGAAATGTTTTGAGGATTACTTTAACTACGCAGTGCCAGGCTTTAGTTATGAACATGAGCATTGTCTTCTTTATTGATTCAGAAGTTAAAATAATTCTGATTAGCTGTTATTTGTCCAGAATATGATGTAATGACTTACGTAGAATATATTTGCTCTAAATTATAACAAGAAAAGCTGTCCCAAAAGAAATGAGTTATAAGTTATAGAAAGAAATACATCCAATGTTAGAAGAAAATTTTTAAAAATATTTGGAGGCATTTCACAATGTGATTGCCGATTATAGATAATACATTTACAAGAAGATAATTAAATGATCGAAGCATTGCACTACCATACAAATAGTTGAATCTTGCATTCATTTTCAAATCTTCAACTTAATGAGGAGAAACATTTAGAAAACATTTCCTGGGCTCTTCTTCTCCACAGCATCACAGTAAGTGACTCTTGCACAAATACATTTTATTACCTGTAACACAGTGAGCTCCTGTCTTCCTTTTCTTGTTCACTGGACCAGAGTCCTCATCATCAGAGAAGTCCATGTCTTCACCCACATCATTGTTCTTTGACTCAGGTTCTTCATTCTCTCGCAGTTCCTGGAGGCGGAGATAAAATTTGTTTGAGAACCTCTGCTTCTAAACTAGCTCAATTTTAAATTAATGGTGAAGAGTGGATACCAACATTCTTCATTATTATCTTCTTTTTTTTCCACTAACTCGTGTAAAAAAAAAAATGTCCCAGTCATTAACATTTGTAAGTTGTTTTATATATTTAGTTTCTGCTACTTGGTGCTCTTTTATCATGAAGTTGATTCATGGTAATTGCTTTGGTATTTGATCTTAAAGCCGTACAGCACAAACTACATAGAAATGAACATTTATACAAAATGTAGTCACCTCAGCTCAATTTGAAACACATTACCAATAAAAGCCATTTATAAAATGCATTCTTTTTTTTTCTTTTTTTAATAATACATTGTTATCTGTCATTTACAATAATATAAAAAAGCTTTCATAAAAGTAGAATGAGGAAAAGAAACCTTAAGGTCACATGATTTATCAAAGAGTATTCAAACCTGTGCATTTTGTGGTCACATCATTATCAAATCTATTTCTTACCAGTTCCTTTTGTAGAACAAACTTCATTTGATGGGGAAACTTCCATTTCTCTTTGCGTTTGAGGCACAATGCCCACTGCTATTTAAAAACTCAGAATTTACAGAGGAAATTTTTTACCACTTTTATAAAAACTAAAATTGGCCTTGCACTGGTGCTATTCATTAACATCATTGTTCAGTTTTCCCATTTACCCTTGTGAAATGTTGAAAGTGACATATAATTTAATATTTATATGGGGACTATGCTCAAGCCCCCTGTCAAGTGAATTATTAGTGGAACACGATATGTTTAGGCTTGAAAAAAAGACAGGGCAATTACATATTTTTTCTTACCTGAAGGATTACAGAAGGAGTGATCACAATGCTGGTTGTTATAGGGTAGATAAACAGTTTTTCTTAAATCCTCTTTACCAATGATATATATGGAATAGTTACCCTTATTTTATCATATTTCTTCACTTCCAGTTTTAAGGTACTTTTTTAACAACCACCATTGTGGTCATCTCTCTTACCAGAAATGGGCATAATGCAAGCCTTTGAAGACTCTCGCTAAAATTTCACCCAAAGAATGCTCTGTATATTAAATTTATCTGTCTGTACCAGTACATTAACAGGCAGTTCAAGTTGTAAATCAATCAATTTCAACATCTCACTATTAAGTTCTATAAGCCAAGTTTGAAGATTCAATTTAAGCTATTTCTATAATTGCCTCCCTTAGTTTTCCAACACAAAAAACAAATATCAACTAACCAAAAATTAAACTGTTAATTGAACTATCATGGTCTACTGATTAAGTTTGTACCTTTTAATGTGCTTAATTTTTGTTAAGGTGGAAAATAAACACAAGCTGGCACTTTTTGATGATACATTTTTTTGTGGATACAACATTCCTTCTGAACTAATTGTTCTTACCAAATTTATAATGTGGTATTATTACCTAGATAATATATTAAGTTCTATTACTCAAACTTACCTTGCTCTATCATAGAAAAACATATTTTAGATTAAACTGAATAGCAAATTCTAAGTCAATTTTATTACCTAAGAGACACCAAAAAAAGGATTAAATTACTACTATAGCTTTTGAAAGAGAGCATTTTGAATCTCGACCAAACCATTGATATAAGTCACACAAAGTAAAGGAGCTGCTGTGTGCTCTTTCTCTAACACCTGTACTCACCTGGTACACTCAAATACTTTATTTTTATTTTACGCACGTTAGGGTCATTGTTAAAACGCCAGCAGCTCTTTTGCTTTCATCTAGAAATTACTTTTTTTTTTTTACATAGCAATGCTTTACAAATAATTCCTCTGGTATAAAAACAAACCATTTTGAAGTTAAGAATTTCCTATTCATAAAGTTTTTTTATTCAGTTTTTTTTTTTTTTAAAGTTATATTTTTGGAAGTTTGTAAAGCAGTGCCTATAACTAAACAAGGCAACTCAAAAACAAGGCATTGACATTTCTTAATCTATTCACAGTACTGGCTATTCAAGAAGCAACTTGTTAACTTCAATTAATTGATGCATTTTCTATTTAAGTTCAATTTATATTGGAATAGTCTGTTTCTTTTAAATTGTAACATTTCGGTATAGGGTAGATGAATAGTTCACTAGCTGTCCGCAAGCGTTTATTACTTTAAGGAACCATTATAATATTAGCCTCCATGAGTACTGATTGATGTTACATTATGCCAATAAAATAGTAAACTAGTCAACAAACAAAATCATAAACTAAACTTATAAATATGGGAAATGAGAAATCCTCAAGCATTTTTCAGTTTTGGTTTATGTTGTATTTTTTTTTAATAACTTTTTACAATACACCAGGTACTTCATATAAATGAAACGTCCACTTGATTAGGCCAACGCGAGGCCAACGCGAGGCCAACCTCCTACTGACCTAATACAGCAGAGTCAAAGTAAATAGTTTATTTTTCCCAATTTCAATAATGATCTCAACCCCAACCTCTATTCATCAAATGTCTTAATTTTTTCAGTTGTAAAATGTCTCCCAAGAAATTCAAGAATATATGTATTTCCTTACATTGTCTCGCAAGAAATTCAAGAATATATGTATTTCCTTACATTGTCTCCCAAGAAATTCAAGAATATATGTATTTCCTTACATTGTCTCCCAAGAAATTCAAGAATATATGTATTTCCTTACATTGTCTCCCAAGAAATTCAAGAATATATGTATTTCCTTACATGGAAGCCACCTAAAAATCATTCAATGCCTTGTTCTTGCTGCCCGAGTTTTGACAGTTACTCTACCTGTGCCTGGCGTTGCCAGGTATCAATATTCTTGCGTTGAGCCTTGGTGAAATGGTCCCAGCACTTTTGTTTGTGGGCTGCCGCCAGTACACGCTCTACCTGACACACTGAATGTGGGAGGGGACATGTAGAGGCCATGGAAACACTGTGCAACAATGGCTAGCCATTGGTAGATTGTTTACACTCACAATAACAGTAACAAAAACAAACAAAACACACAAACACACACAAAAATCACCTGTTCATTCCAATGAGAACCACTGGTATAAATAAGACTTCATTCAAGTTCAAGGTAAATTATGGTTTCAGTTATACTTTTGAGTATTATCAAAACAGACCTTTAGCCATCAGATGTCTCTTGTTTAATTGGGGAACTAAATAATATAATTCATTTACCAATTAATCTGAAAGACAAACTAATCAGGTTGAACTTTACAATATAAGTACAGGTTGAACTTTACTGTATAAGTACAGGTTGAAGTATAAATCATAAAACCTGACCAAAATTTTCTTAAGGAAAGTTCTTTTATTTGTTTCTCCTTAACAGATGTGTTTCTTCAAAAAAATGGATTTGAGTATCCAAGATTTTCCATCTTCTGTCTTGTTCATAATCAGCATATCTAACAACTCTTACCAGTCTAGTAGAACTTGAACTCTCTCCTACTCCATTAATTCTTATATTTATTATATCAAAAAGTGATGCCAAGTTAAGCACATCATGTTCATCTTAAATACTGTCATCATGTTCATCTTAAATACTGTCATCATGTTCATCTTAAATACTGTCATCATGTTCATCTTAAATACTGTCATCATGTTCATCTTAAATACTGTCATCATGTTCATCTTAAATACTGTCATCATGTTCATCTTAAATACTGTCATCATGTTCATCTTAAATACTGTCATCATGTTCATCTTAAATACTGTCATCATGTTCATCTTAAATACTGTCATCATGTTCATCTTAAATACTGTCATCATGTTCATCTTAAATACTGTCATCATGTTCATCTTAAATACTGTCATCATGTTCATCTTAAATACTGTCATCATGTTCATCTTAAATACTGTCATCATGTTCATCTTAAATACTGTCATCATGTTCATCTTAAATACTGTCATCATGTTCATCTTAAATACTGTCATCATGTTCATCTTAGATACTGTCATCATGTTCATCTTAAATACTGTCATCATGTTCATCTTAGATACTGTCATCATGTTCATCTTAGATACTGTCATCATGTTCATCTTAAATACTGTCATCATGTTCATCTTAGATACTGTCATCATGTTCATCTTAAATACTGTCATCATGTTCATCTTAAATACTGTCATCATGTTCATCTTAAATACTGTCATCATGTTCATCTTAAATACTGTCATCATGTTCATCTTAAATACTGTCATCATGTTCATCTTAAATACTGTCATCATGTTCATCTTAAATACTGTACACACAAAAAAAGTCACTACAATAGAGCAGCAGAGTTAATATAATAAATTCTTTTTAGGGCTAAGATACCAGAGATTTACAGGTATGTAAAGATACCAGAGATTTACAGGTATGTAAAGATACCAGAGATTTACAGGTATGTAAAGATACCAGAGATTTACAGGTATGTAAAGATACCAGAGATTTACAGGTATGTAAAGATACCAGAGATTTACAGGTATGTAAAGATACCAGAGATTTACAGGTATGTAAAGATACCAGAGATTTACAGGTATGTAAAGATACCAGAGATTTACAGGTATGTAAAGATACCAGAGATTTACAGGTATGTAAAGATACCAGAGATTTACAGGTATGTAAAGATACCAGAGATTTACAGGTATGTAAAGATACCAGAGATTTACAGGTATGTAAAGATACCAGAGATTTACAGGTATGTAAAGATACCTAAGCTGCACCTTTAGTTATAACATTTACAGGTACGGTATGTAAAGATACCTAAGCTGCAGCTTTAGTTAGAACATTTACAGGTATGTAAAGATACCTAAGCTGCAGCTTTAGTTAGAACATTTACAGGTATGTAAAGATACCTAAGCTGCAGATTTAGTTAGAACATTTACAGGTATGTAAAGATACCCAAACCGTAGCTTTAATTATTTTCGTATGGTTGTTGAGCCACCATTACAATGTAAAGCCCATGAGAAGTACTGGAAGATGAGCATGAATGAAAATTTGTGCACCCATCACAGCCACGTTAACAGGTAACCAATACAACAACTTTCTCGTCAAAGTTCTAATAGGGTCTTTTCTTTTGATTTTTTTAAAGATAGTGTGTGTTAATTAAGAATACAAATTTCAAATAGTTTGTTAAACTCCCATCATTAAGAAACCATGGTACTGGATACCCTCACTACCTCTTACCTTTTACTCAAGACAACAAAAAAAATGTTCAGGTACCGTACAACAAAACATATGTTTTAATGTATTGTGGCCTGTGTCACAACTATATCTATCTGGAGGCTTTCAGAAAGATCATATATTTTTTTCTGAAATCAGCGATGATTCATGAACTTTGTTGGGACAAGACATTCTCGATTAATTTGAAGTGTTAGCTTCTAGAGCATTGCTTCTCAATTAGGTTCAATCCACGGCTCACTAAAGTTTAGACAGATTCTTGTTTTTTCAGTCACTGACTTTCAGGAATGGAAACCAATTAACTTTCCCTTTACTTATTGTTGTCAATTGATCTCTCTGGGTGAATAACCATAGGACAGTAGGCCTCTTGGCTTCCAACATTGTGAAAAATCACCAGTTCAAAATTTGCTGTCTTCATGCATAATCCAATAAACAAAAAAGTAGCAGGCTTCTAACATATGTGTCTGTCATACAAGTATATTCACTGGAAGATTCTTACCCCATAGTTTGTTTTTTTAACTCTTCAGTTATTTGTCCTGCCTACTTTTACTTTGTAGAGGAGTGGATCATCATTTCCTGGAACCTCGAATGTCACAACCAGAGTGTAATCATCTCTTAAAAGAGATCTGAGCCGTACATGCAAAAAAAAAAAATATGAAAGGTACTTACATTGTGCACCAATGCCTTGAACTCTCTGCTGATATTGGAGCTTGTAATGTTCATACTCTTCTTGCACTGTCATTTTCTCATTGTTCAGCCGTCTGACGTGACTTTGAACATTCTGGACCATGGAGTAAAAATTAGTTGAAGTGCGGCGGTTGCACTCCCCTCTTTCTAGCCAAGTGATCAACAGCTGAGAAGCCTTCGAGAAGTTTTCATCAGCTGAAAAATAATCGATAATTAAGAAAGATTAACTAATTTTAATTTGTTCATTGAAAAATCAAAGAAAAATTATTTATTTAAAACATGGGGAAAAAAGTGATTTTAAATGTTCATCACTGCCTTAATTTATTGTATTAATAAAATCATATTCAAATGATAAGAGATTGTATTTTATTTCATTTTACTAAATGTTATTTAATTTATTTCATTTTACTAAATGTTATTTAATTTATTTCATTTTACTAAATATTTAATTTTACTTCATTTTACTAAATGTTATTTAATTTATTTCATTTGACTAAATGTTATCAAATATTATTTCATTTTCTAAATGTTATTCTATTTTATTTCATTTCAAATTCTGGATTGGATTATTTGCTTTCAGAATCTTGTCTAAAGCTGAGACAAATATATATTTTACATTTCAATTTCTCCAAAAGAAGAATAGCTTCATGGTCTGAATAGTGCGTAATAGGTGGTGGGCTGGGGGGCCTGAGTCGCTCTTCCTCCATCCTCTGAAGATGTCTCATTTCCCTTGCCAGTGCCCTCTGGTGACATTCAAATTCAAACTGATCGTCTCTGGCTTGAGCATAATCAACATGAATCCTGCCAGTGTCTTCCTTCTCATCAGAATCTTTAATTTTCATTCGGTAGCCTGGGGTCAAATATTAAAAGTCATTTTTTTTTTTTTAATTCGCAGCTTTAATTAAGCCACAATGAGAAAAGTAACATAGCTAAGAATATGCCCCCAGGACCAAAGGCACATTTCACATCATGAGACGATATTTTATTTGATAATTATACTTTTTAAATAACCAACTTGTACCCGAGATATATAAAGCTCTATCGACCGATTCCATGTTCTCAAAACGAATGTGAGCAAAATTCTTCTTGCTGATACGAATGCTCTGAATAGGCCCACAATTCTCAAAGACCTCAAACAAGAGATCCTCAGTACAATTTTCTGGGATGCCTCCTATGAAAATAGTTCTGCATCCTGGGGGCCTTTCCCGTGTACTGCGTGGTGGAGCCCCTGAAAAATAAGTTGTAATGAAACAAAATGAATATCCAATTTTATCAAAGAGAAAACTTTTTATAACTAGAATTTTTGAGAACTATAAACTATTGCAGGCTCATGGCATCTAGATGTTTTGAAAAATTACTAACATGGATTGCAAAGGAAAGATTGAAAATATGTGTTAATATTCCTATATTTTGAATCTGCATTACCTGGTGGAGGTGGGTACAACACAGAAGACTTAAGTCTTATAATTTCCTTGACTTGCATTTGTTGGCCCATCATGCCAGGCGGTGGTGGTCCCATCATTCCAGGACCACCAAGAGGACCCAAGCTGCCCATAGGGCCAGCTCCTATCATTGCTCCTGGACCTGGTCCCATCAAACCAAACTAAAAAATTAGGGTAAATTGGTAAGTTGCTTTATTTTAAATATGGAGCTAATAATGGGGAATTTATAACTAAACGTATAAAACATAAAAATTAAATTCTGAAAACAACAGGTGTATGCATGATAATTAGTGTTGCAGCAATCTTTACAAAATGCAAGCCAAATAATTTTCAAATTTATACAATTTCATAGCAAGTTTATATGACATAAAAGAATTGACTTATTATTGGCGAATTAAAATTGATTTTTGTTTTTAGTGTTTCATGGCAATCTTAACTCTATCATTCATACGAAATAGTCAAAATAATTCTATAATTGCAATTTTTAATTACTTATACTTACATATAAAACATAGCATATACTTAATATGTATTTTATTTTTATCATATTTAAATTAATTAAATTAGAAATCAAAATCATTGTTTTTAAACATCCGAGTTAATTTAAATTAATGGTTTTTTATACGTTACATGGTCAGCTTAGACCCTTCTTAAAAATATGAGTTACAAAGGATCTGGTGACCTTTAAATTTTAATTTAACATTGACACTTCATTTTGATTGAACTTTAAAGTAATTTATAGTAACTAACAATTAGAAAGAAGGAGTAATTTAATACAAAATAACTCCCCCTTTCCTGAAACATTATTCCAGATAGAAAGGTATAGGAATGGTGAGAAAAGAAAAAAATACTGTTTCTATTTCAGATCAAACCATTACAATAAGCTATAATCTACTAACGTTATTAAAGTTCATAGGTCCCATCATCATCATGTTAGGATCACCGCCCATAGGTCCCACCATCTGGCCGAGCAGATTAAAAACCCCCATCATGTTGTTTTGTTGTTGTTGTTGTTGTTGGTCACTGCCGTTATCGCTAACTGTCATCATGTTTTGGTTGGTGCTGGAAGTTACGTCATCTGTCAAAAAAATATGAATCAAATACATGTAACTTCCAAACTTTTAGCTTACAGTCATTTTGATCATATTAATCCATATTTGCCACAGAAATAGTTAACAGTATTATGTATGACCATCAAAAATGATGTTTTAACATTGTCTCAGCAGTGGCTTATTTTTAAATGCAACCCTTAGTCTTAATAGTTAAGTTGATATTTTTGCATGCCAGGGTTTCAATATAATATTACAGTAAATCTTAGTCACTTCACCGAGTGATACCACTACATATCAAAATTCTAAATAATAATAAGAGTTTTGGTGGCTAACTTAAGCTTCAAAATAATTTTGTTACAAGACTCAACTTATCATGTTTGACACTTAAAATTGATATAAAACACAGACATCAACACTATAGACTGTCTCAAGTATATCAACAAACCGATTTGTTGGCTGATGCCCAAATGCAATAGCAGGACAAATTGCAGAACAATAAAGAAGTTGATACATGAACTCTGAGATGAGAGTACAGTAAAATTATAGAAAAATCAAACCTCTTAGACTTCCATGTATATTGGTAACAAAGAATTTGATGAAGAAACTCCACAAGTTTATTTACTCTAGCACAATAAATTGATTTACTTTATATGGAGAGCTTGATATTTTCAAGCAAACACAACACTCAAAAATATGTTTCTTTAAAGAATATCGCAATTTGCCACCAGTCGTGTCATATTGTTCAAAATTGTCACTAGCCAAATTGTTATGAATTATTTTCAAAGTTATATATTAGTATTCACAGCAATTTTATGCTGTTGTTCAATTTCAATTAAAGTATGGGTTTTTTTTTTTCCAATTCATTACCATCCTTTCCTTCTGAGTTTGTCCGTATAACTGGCATAGGGGGTTTATTCTTGTTTACATTGAATTGTAGTGGCAAGTTATTCCGAGATGGGTCCATGGCATGTCGACAAAGCAACTGAGCACAGGTTCTCTGTGAAAAAGCAGTTATTATTAAATAGTGATGTTGTGTTTTTGCACTACATCTTCACCTTTTTAGAGATGTCTAGTGCAAAGTTGTTGTTTTTTTTACTATAAAAGTACAAATCAAAGAAATAGCAATTATTTTCAGGACTTAAACTGATGTCAACTCAACTTTATTTTCAAGTAGCTGATAATTTAATTTAATAGTAATCATAGTGATAATATTTTTACCGAACGTTTAGCCAAAACATCTTAAATTTGTGTTCTGTCTTTTCATTAAACCTTAATTATACTATTCAATTTTATTTACGAAAACATTGTTTGTGTCTATATAAATCTAGAACTAGAATTATTTAGGTACTAAAGAAACTTTTTTTTTAAATTATTCTTTTTTTTTTTTTATAATAAGGAGTACTATTAAATAATTCATTAAGATGTTAGTTGCCCACGTGGAGTTTTATAACAAGTGATAGTAACCAATAGTTAGTGATGTAACGCTTAGAATTGTGATGTCTCTCTATTAACACAGCACCGTGAGTGTGCTTTTTGTAAACAAGGAAAATATCACTCACACACAGAAGAATTATCTACCCAGTCATGAGTCAATCCAGTTTCTCCAGACAATTGATTAGGCTACCACTTTAAGTAGCCTATTAGTATTACTACTGAATTAACAAAGTCAAAGGAAATTTTGGGGCTCCAACTACTCCAATTTGCAATAGAGTAATTTATGGTTCAAACAATTTGAACACCATTACATGTCTAGTAGGGCCTATAGAAACTATTCCTAGTTTATTAGTAATATGCTATTACAAACAAGGTTCAAGATACTGTTTGTGTCAAAGAAAACATAATGAAATTGAAGTAACTTGCCCAATGAATAATTACGGCTTCAGGGGGCTTAATTTTTGTTATGTGGTGCATGCACAATATAATCAACACTTAATTTTTCCGGTGTAAATACCAATATATGGTTTAGCAAATTTGCTCTGTTTTAAGATTAGGCTCGCTTATTGAACAATATATAACAAAAGGCTGAAAACCAGTATGCAACGTAAAATTATACCAATGCCAGTGATATTGACAATATTCAATTAAATTACACTAATATAATTATGTAAAAATTCAAAATCAAATATACAGAAATAAAAACTATTTTAATTACAGCGCAGCCACTGAAAAGGTATAATCCTCAAAAGATACAAATATTAATATACACACACACACTTAAAGTATATTACGCCTCATAAATGTCTAGGCAATTTAGCAAATCTCTCTTCCAGCTGGAAAAGGTGCCAACGTATTTATAGGGAGGGAGTTGGAACCTTCCAGCCATGAAATTCTAGAAATGACATCACCCAATAGCATTCTTTAGAACAAATACAATGTAAACAACCTTTTCCCATCAAGGGAGGGCCGAGAGTTGGTACAATCCTCAGTGAAGTATAAGGGGGAGACAAGTGGTGGATGCCTCAATCAACACACAGGCTATAACAATGCCCTTATGACAACACCCCATTGTCACAAGAATACAACTTAATATATTGAAATATTTAATAAATGTATGTGATTGCCTTGCACAGAACCGGTATTTTAAATACTAAGACTAAGACTTAACCAAGCAATTGGGGGGATCACCTGTGTTCTTCCCTCTTCTTCTTCGGTTTCTCGCATATTAAATAACTGAGCAAAGCCTAAAATAAAGACGCTGCACTCAAATTTGCACTCAGCACTATGTTTTGTTTATTATGTTCATTGGTTAAGGTTTTTACATAATATCATTGAGTTAGTAGGATATTCACTCGAGACTTGACCACTGCACTTTGTTAATTTTGGTAGTGAAGTTCCCATTATTTCGATTAATAAAATACACTATACACTTCATGTCATATATCTAGAGGGATGGAAAAAATTTGCCTAATTTACCACAGTTGTCACGGTCAGATCGAGTGAGTTTTTTCTGTGTCTGTATTGATGTTTTAAGGGAGCGAATGTGATTTTTTTTTCCTCTGTATACCCCACAAGTTTTTCTCTGGTGTGTTGGGAAAAACAACGTGAGGATAGGAGTGAGTGAAAATGAAAGTAGTGTTGAGCAGACAGTGAAGAGGGCTGTAGATAGTGTGTGTGATTTTAGTTTTGTAGAGAGAGTGAATTTTTCTGTGGATGTAGCAGGAGAAGTGATATTTTAAGTGGATATAATAATTTTGTTGTTACTTATGCAACTCAACCCACATGCATACAAAGGATTAAATATACAGTGGAACCTCTCATAACGAGCACCTCTCATAACGACTAATTCGCATAACGAGCAAAAAAAGTGTGAAGAAGTTGCTCCTTTAGCGAGCGACATTTCGCATAACGTGTTACGCAGAAAGGGGAAGCCCCTTTTTCCACGACATTCACTTCTGCTTGGAAAAAACTTTGGCCAGAGAGTGTTGTTGAATGTGATTTTGAAACAGTACCTGTGGAGTCTACAGTTAACGAGATTGTGTCATTGGCCAATATCATGGGACTCGAGGTTGACAACAACGATATTGAAGAGCTTATGAAAGAGCACAGTCAAGAGTTGACCACCGAAGAGCTTATGGAGTTGCATTGTGTTTCACAGCAAGAAATTATGGAGGAGAGCTCATTAATGGAGGAGGAAGTAGCAGAGCAACAATATTCTAGCGCAATAAGAAAAATGCTGAAAGCATGGGAAACTGTTGCATCGTACATTGAGAAGCATCTCCATAATAAGGAGGTGGCTATTCATGCTACAAATTTATTCAATGATAATGCTGTGACACATTTTCCTCAAATTTTGAAGCGTCGGCAAAAACAAATGTCTATAGACAGTTTTCTAGTTAAAAGGGATTAATTATTTGTCATAAATTCATATTTTTATTTACGTTTTTTGTTTCAAATCTAAATTGTATTCCAAGTTGTTACACTCCTTAACAATTCATAAGTAATTTTATTTGAATAAATGTTAATAAATTTTTTTGAAAAATGAGTATTTTTTCAGCATGGAATGCATTATCGTATTTTACATTGATTTGTATTGGAAAAATTGTTTAGTTTAACGAGTGTTTCGCTTAACAAGTAAGATTCTGGAACGAATTATGCTCGCTATGAGATGTTCCACTGTATTTATATCAACCGTTTCACTGCTTTGTGTTATTTGGTTTAACAAATCAGCTCTTTAGGGGCTAGAAGATTATTACAACACATCAGCTCTGCAGGAGCTGGAAGGACAGGAGTTTTTGACTCTGGAATTTGTCTGTGGCTATAGCGAAGGGGACCTAACCTCTAGACAACGTACTATCAGTCACAACAGTGTCTTTGTTGTTTTTTTTTTATTAAAACCACTTTCTTCATTTTTTTTTTATTTGACTGCAACACACTGTTTCCTGTCCCATTTCTTCTGCTGCAGCTAGATACTGCATATTTGACGTAAGTGCTGCCAACAAAGAAAGCAGCAGTGTAAAAAGTAGTACCTAACATGTGTAATTTGTTCAGTTTAGGTGCTCCAATTCACTACAATATAATTAATGACAATTAAGCACATTATCTATAAGATGGCGTAATTTCAGCAGTGTCACCAGGTACATTAATTTTGTGGCAAACTTAGAAATTTTATCGTATTCCTCTAGATATGTGGCAAGAATTGTCAACGAACTGCGGTCACTCCCTTCTCTCAACTATAACATGTGTGAGCGTGCAACAAAATTTAGCTTCGTTTTAAATATTATAATTAACTACCCAATTAAATTAAAACATTCCATCTGTGTATTATATTTTGAAAAAGGAAAGTTAACTCAAAGGAAGTGTCTACACGTCCGGCGCGCCGGACTTTTTATCCCCTTCACTAAACGTCCGGCGCGCCGGATTTTTTAGTGCGGGAGCTATACGTCCGGCGAGCAAGTCACATGACCCCCGTAACAAACCCTATTTTTCAGTACTGACCTAGTTTTAAGATAAGGCTGTTCAATATGAACCAGTGTGGTCTTGTGGTAGAGTAGACGCTTAGCGACCTAATGATATGTGATAGGTTACTGGATCGGGATCGAATTTTACCCTTTTTTTCCTATTATTTTAATTAAAAGTATATTTTATATTTAATTTATTATGTTTCTTTGTAACAGTAGTCAGAGCTTTATGAGATGTTTAACCAATTTAAAGGACTTTTTTTTTTGTTGAGTCGGAATCAAATAGTAATACTAGTACTAGTACGTCTACTAATCTACTACTTACTAGTTAGTTAAGTATAGGCCGACTAGTTTAATATTCACAGTCAAATGCTTAGTTTATGTATCTCATAGTAGTCATAGCATATGAATATATTAACATGTTCAGTATTTATTTATTATCTAGGGATCGGCTGACTAATATAATATGTAATTACTGTACACAATATTGGAATATCATATGCAATGCAACTATTTTGCCGGCGACCTCTTGTCACATGACCTGACGGAATAATAACACCTACTAGTCGTCCGGCAGTCACATGACATATCTTCCACTAGCGGTCACTAGCTCGCCGGAAAAATTTCTCCAACTAGGCGTCCGGCGGTCATGTGACTTGGTCGCCGGACTTTTTATCTCCCGCACTAAACGTCCGGCGCGCCGGACGTGTAGACACTGCCTAACTCAAAAGTCTATAATAAAAAGGGAACTAATTCATCCCTATGCGAGACGTAAAGTGTACATTGTCCCATCATCATAGTATAGTCATATTCATATCACACCACCACACATTTGTATTTGGGCACCTAAACTGGACGATTACCTAATTTTAGTTTCAGTCGTAAATGAGGTAAGTTTAGTAAGTGAAGTCTGTCTTAAATATTAAAAGTTAAAGTATGTCAACAGGTCTACTAGTACTAATATACTGTACACAAACGTTGAGTTTGTAGATACTGTTTGTATTTTTAGTTAGTACTATTAGTATTTGGCAGTAATAATTTATAATAATAGACTTTAATAGTAAAAGTAGAGGCCAACACTGTGCTGTCATTGTTGAAGTTGAGCAACTTAGGCAGGCGTAGTAAGCCCAGTAAATATACGCTTTCTGACTCCACCCTTGTGTTAGTGTTACTGTTAGTCACTACTAGTGTTTAATTTAGGAATTAGTCCTAAATTTTAGGCTAAAATTACCTTCTAAGTTTCTAAGTCTAAGCCTTCTACTTCTACTTAGTATTAGTGGTAATCCTTATGTTTTACCGTATTAGTCTACTAACAACACTCTCACTCTGTTACTGTTTGTTACCAAATACTAACCATACAGTACAGTACAGTCATACAAAAGTGATTACCGAGGTTATCCTACCTTGATAGTTTTGTTGTGTTGCTAAAAATCAGTAATCTTAAAATAAAATTCTTTAGCGTTATGTATTTTATATTTGCGCTGTCGAAAAAACGTAGTAAACTTTAGTAATCAGGACAATGTCCACCATAACAGAATCGTTGGTATAATTGAAAATGGTATCGAACTTGCAAATACTTTTAAGCTCAAAGATGGGGGCGAGGCGAAAGTCTCGGTTTCCGTTACAAACATTTTTTTTTTTTTTTAAAAAGGTTTTTATTTATATATAAATCATAATATATAATCACTACATAAAATCTGTTATTCTAAATACTTTTTAAGCTATAAACTCATTTTGTAATTGGTTCAGTTATTACCTCACAGGAACTTATGAAAGGGGTGCGGAGTTGAAGGGGGTTCGGTTCGGTCCGCTCAGGGTGGCACTTTTTTTCCATCATTGAGGGGCAACATTTTCGAAATGTTGTATGTGTGTGTGCACGTTTGTGTGTGTGCGCGCGTGTGTGTGTGTGTGTACGCGTGTCAAAAAGATTGGCCCACCATGTTACTACAACAGCGTTTTACTTAATTAAAATGAAAAAAAATGTGGAAGACAGCACACCAGCAATCTTTTTCTATGTCTATGTTCACTTAATCTTATAAATGTTGAATGGCTATATTTCTTTTCCTTCTGGTAGATAAAATAACATTTCTTTATCCGGCCTTTTATTATGTATAATTCTTTTTTGCAGCAAGATGACTTAATTTTCTCTGTGGGCTAATTCGGTTAAGGGTTAAAAAGATGTATGAGAGTGCTTTTTTTTTTGGGGGGGGGGGGTCATTTGTTGTTATTTTTCGTAGCCACGTGTGTTTTTTGTTTTTTAAATTAATTAACGCGCTCCATTCATAAATAGACATTTTATGTGTGTACTAATCTATAATGCAATTGCCATCAAACAATTCAGACATGCATGCCACTCTCAAACTATTTTCTTAGCAGATAGCCTATAATTTGTATAACTTCTCTTCACTCCTAAAAGGTTGTCGACCCCAGTCCTAAGATAAGGAGCATTGTACATTATTTACTGTTAACTTCCCTTTAGAATTTAGCACATATCAATATGTAAATAATTGCTATTCAATTTATTATAGTTATATGATATGTATTGTTTAGCTCCGAGGTTAACATTAGACTCATTAGATGACTTATCATTGTAGCAGAGATATTCCATATTGCTCACAACTCACTTATTTTATTGATTATGTCGCCAATCCAGAAAAATAGATTGAATATAATAAATGTCATTAACAATGCTTTTTGAAAACTATTTATAATCTGAAACGTACAAAAAGCATTTTGTAAAGCTCAAATCAGGATCGCCAAATACGGGAGTTAGCACTCATCTTTAATACTAGTTGCGTTACCAAGCTTGGCGTCAGGGCCATAATTGAAAATGTTGAATAGGAGATGGCGTCGGTGGGCCGTCGAGCGCGAGCTCTTAATGCCCCCCCGGCGCCCCCCCCCCCCCCCATACAGACCAGCGCACTGAAGGTTTCCCCGACGCCAGTCCGTGCGGAAGGACACGGGAACTCCCCCGTTGCCTAGGGGGAGCCCGGTCGACCGAGGACGCTGTGTTTAAAGCGTCCGCAGTCCACTCTCCCGAGGTCAGGACGGCTTTTCTTCCACTCCGGAGGGATGGTGTTGCGTTACCATCCTCCACAGCCCAGGGAGTTTTTCGGTCGGGACGCGTAGTGGCAGGGCCATAACTCGAAGGGGCGTTCGCTCTGGGCACAAACATCACGGACGCAACAATCGTAAATTATGTAGCGAAGGAAAGTAGGGGAGAGCTTTCCGCGCGAGGAGCGTTATTTTTCGGTCGAAAGCAACGATAATAACGGTTATTAATTAATCGAGTGAAAGATGCGTCGCAAAATTGTATTAATTATTACTTCAATACTTATTAAAAACTACATAGGCCTATAATCTGAAACATTAAAAAAAAAAAATTTTAAACACTCAAATCAGGATGTCAAGATCGCTAAATGCGGGAATCAGCATTCATTTTTAGCGTACCACCAGTGGCGATGCTAGGGTGTGGCGTCAAGGCCATGCAACGTAAGCACTTTAAAAAAGTGTTTCCCAAAACTATTTAAGTTTGGCGTAATTAGCGATAATTTTCCCACTGCACCAAAGACTGGGGCTAGAATCTTTTAAATTAACCTTTAAATGTCATATAAACTATTTCAAACTTACGTTTTGTTCAAAATGAAATAATTTGGTTGGGGGGAGGGGGGGCGGACAACAACCAAATAAAAAAAATTAAGTTTAGGGAGATACCAATTTCTCATAAATCTTCATTTAACAAATTTCAAACAAACTCCCTTCAAAACAAATTACAGTCAATATTCCGCCTGGCTAATTTCGTTCGGACCAATATCGCGTTACGGATTTTTCTATGGCTGTTTGATATAAATTAAGATTTATCCAGTTTCTTTTCCAATGTTATGCAGACTGCAGACCGGCAAAATAAGGTTCGTCTGCCAGTTTTTTTTTTTTTTTAGGACGGCCATTTCGGGAAACACTACTTTAAAGAACATTGGCCATTTCGGGAAACACTACTTTAAAGAACATAATCCTCTTTATTCAGATCCAGTTTAAAGAAATTTGGTGAAAAATATTTGATGTAAAAACAAAGTATGTAGACTAAAACTAAAACCTTTGATGTGGTAATCATGAAGGGACCAATTTGACAGGTTATCGTCTTTTCATGAGAGGATATATTTTTCTCGGACTGATGAAATATCATGAAGTAGTTTAAACAAATAAATAATGTGAATAAAATTTATTTTCTATTCATTAGCAAATACAAATAAAGGATTTGTATAAACACAAGGAACCGCGCACATATTATATGACGCGAAGGGGGTACTGTGTGGTTTATCTTTTTTTTTTTTTAAATACTGTGATATATGATGTGGGATGGTCGAGAGCACTGTTATATACAAGTCTTTTTTTAATTTTTTGTATCAATTCTTATTTTTTAAAATAAATTTCTGGGGGGGGGGGGGTTGTGTTATTTTTTTGTGTGTGCAAATATAAGAAATTAACCTAGATCATTATAAACTAAAATTCATTTTTAAAATCTTAAAATAATTAGCACATTTTTTGTTTGATTTTTTAAAATAAAAATAATTTATCGGGTTGGGGAATGGTTATTGGAAATGTTATATATTGGTATAAGGGCTGTGGGGTCAGTCAAACATGTCATATTTTTGTGTTATACAATGTGTACACGTCCTCCAACCATGTCAAGGGACACCTTAGTTTACACTAGCATACCCTTTTTCGACCCCTATTTACTGTTGTATGATGCACAAGTTAATTCCTCATTCTATACAATAAAACGGAGTATAATTTTTTTTTTTGGTCCAGTTACAAAGCTAATTAGGATATGAAGCATCAGACATTTTTAAATTCAAATTCTGAAAAACTTAATATATCTTATAAACGTTTTTCTATGTAGATTTAACCTAAAAGTTAAGTTACCAAATGAGACTAGGCGATTTGGAAAGATAAAAGGAATATCTTCAAAATGTGCGTAAAATTGTAAATAGTGCAATGAAGCGGAAAGTAACATAAATGCAACTTGTGAATATCTGTTTTATTTTCTTTTAACAGATTTGCTGGGTTGTCGAATTTTATTTGAATTTTATTTAAGTATTTGTTAATTGTTGAAATAAATGTTGGTGCATTAATTATCACATCACCGCCTTAAAAATTTATGTCACGTGGTACGTGACGCAAAATATAAGAAGCCAAGAGTTGCATCCCTCGCGGTTCTTCTATCCGGGTACTTGACAAGGTTAGAGTCTCCTTGCTAGTAGAGGTGATTGGTATTAAGTGAAAAGATGGAGAAACCAACTTTCTCTCAACGTATGAAATCATTAGGAGTATTTCTCTGGAATGGGGAAACTAAGGAATTTTTAGGCAGAGGTGGAAGAAGCTGGGGTGAGTATATTTTGTACGGTTTGAGAATGATAATATAGGCCTTATTAAAAAAACCTGCAATTCTTAAAATTACAATTATTAATGAATTATTTTGAATGATTATAATTATAATGAATATCAGTAAAATCAGTAGAGTTAGGCGTAGACCTAAACTTACGACTTACACAGAAAAGGGCCCAAAGTTTCATTTTGTTAGCGTAGTCTAGCAATAGTAACTATCGTTTTAGCGAATGTATTATTAACTTTATCAAAATGGCAGAATATTTTTTATTAATATGCATTAATATAATAATATTCTAATTACTTAATTTTGGGGAGTGGGGGCTGGATAGAATCCATCCAAGTCCAAGTAATTTCTTTGGTACAAAATAGTTTTTAAAAATATTAGTTTGACAAAATAAAAAAAAATGAAATCAAAACGAATTACAATACAGTTTGACAAAATAAAAAAAATGAAATCAGAATAATAAACTTTCTGGCTAATGTGCTGTTGTGGTCCCCTTATTGGGAGTCACTTCCCTTTGTTTATGATAGATTTAGGGTTCGGGTTAGGGTGAGCGACAGAGGGACCAGTACTGTGCAATAACCAACTTTCTATCTTTTTTAGCTAAGCATATTTAAAGTTAAAGTGCCAGTTCCTACTTACCTATGACTTTGGTATTTTGTTTACTTTACTATAAAAATATTAATATAGGCTAATTCAAATAGATCATACCTCATTTCATTAGGTTAGGTTTAGGGATTGATTTAGGGTTCAGGTTAGGTTTAGGGATAGATTTAGGGTTCTGGTTACGGTTAGGGATACATTTAGGAAATTTTTTCATTTTTTTGGACATTTTATTCTTAATTTTACGGGTCACGGTAAAAAAAAAAACGCGGTACGATATATTCGAATTTACACTAATATAATATACTGATATTTATATGATGGACTGCACTTGCACCTCCACATTTTGTATCAACTAGTCTACTTACTGTACTGAGAGAAACAAAAATAGGAACAAAAGGTTACATTTTAATGGTCACCCCTTTTTTTTTTTGGTGTAAATTAATTTAGGGGTGAATGCACTAACTTTATTGTATCCCTCTAGATATGTGGCAGGAAGTGTCAATGACAGTGACCTTCCCCCAACTTAACACTTTAGCTGTAAAATTTAGCCAAGTTGTAAATCTTGTATTAAGTATTATAATTAACCAGGGTATTAATAATAATACTTTTTTTAAACTATAGTATAGCTATATAGCTATAGCTAGTAGCAATACAAGAATTAACAAAAGGGAAATCTCTCATGGTGCAAAATGACAAATTAGGTACTTCGGTAAAGCAGGGACACTCGGAAATGGGCGTCTGCGCAATGGAATCCTGGTTTTTTAATTTTTTATGCGAGTGCAATTTTAATGATAAAGGATTCCTTTTTGCCCATAAGGTCTGGCTCCGCCCATTCACATTAGGAGAAATGTTGACCTAACATTCCCATGGAGTTTTTTTTTGTTCTTCATATCAAATTTAAATGAGGAAAATCGTATGTCAATATAAGGCATTTTTCCCTCAAATTTTTTTTAAGAAATTCAAAGAAAAGGTCTTTCATGTTAAAGTTTGAAAAGCATTATTGTAGGACAAGTCCAATCGCTACACTTTGTCTCGTAACCTGCATTGCCTTTTTTCACGTGGAGTGGGCCACACCCTTTTTATTGGGAGAAGATGCTGATACTTGGGAAATTTATATTACTTATTACCATTTACATCAAAATATTTGATAACTTATGTTTTAAAATGAAATTAAATGTTATTTAGGAATGCTATTAATTTGAGGTTAAAAATCCCTTTAGAGTCCATATTATAATGATCATAATTTGCAGTGTGCAAAATGTCATGGCCATGCGCCTGGGCAGCCATTCTCACTTGCAGAATGGCTATGCCGTAGTATCTCAGATATTTCATTCATAAGTTTGCCGTGTGCAAAAACAGTTATACCATTGGTAAGGGAAAGCTTTAATAAATTAGTCATGTGCCAAAGTTTTAAGTTCAAAATAAATAGTTCCCAAACAGTATTTTAGTATTTAGGACATGCGTTGGCTTATATAGACTATATAGCATATACCTGTATAATGGACGCCAGAAAATTATTTTTTAATACAGCATTAGTTCTAAAATTAAAAGTCATAAAATATCATTAAAACAAGACTTATATAGATTTTGACGCCGTCAGCGGAAGCGGAATTGGGTCACAAAATGTGGAGATGTGGCCACGTTAAAAGACAAATGAAGTTGTACTTTAAAAATTCATAAATTTAAAACTACAACAGCTAAAAATATGATTTTGGTGTTATAATTCTTTTTTAAAAAAATTAACTATGCGATTTGATTTATTTTTACAAAAAGTTTGAACTTGTCTGAAAAAGTCTTTCAAATTGAGTTGTCAGCAGGCATACTACAGTTCATAATTTAATTGCTTTCACCACACTAAATTTGAGCTTGAAAATTAGCTGGTTAATAATTGAATTCGCTAAAACGATATAACAATTTTCATTAATATTTTATCAATAGAGAATCAAAAAAACGATATTTATTAACTATTTCTAGAAGTTTTGTGATACTTAAAATAATTACAAATTCCAATGTTAAAATTGTGCTTCATGTTTGATGATTTTAATTACCGGTACATATTAACATCAATGATACCACCATCAAATGATTACTAGGCCTAACTTAACTACCTTTGTACTGTTGATAATTACTGGTCTTTCTAGGATACTTAGAACTAATGAATAAACTCACACTAAGTCTATACTTATACTACTTATCAATTAGCAAATTATAGTGATATGCCTGCTTTACTGACATTATTGACTGGGATTGAAATATCCACTATTATTCATCTTACCAACTTAACACACAAAAAAACTGCTATTAATTTATTAAAAAACTAATTACCCTATCAACTAATAATAATATTATATACTAATAAAAATGACATATTGACCTATAAATAAATAGGCATTGTTAAGTTAGAATTACAATATGATTCATGGTATTACAATATGATTCATAGCATACTGCATATGAGATGTTTGGATACTCCTAAACGTTTTCTCCTTGAAGGCCTATTCAAAGTATTAAGAGCCTCTAGACTTAAGTTGTATATATTATATGTCTTGTTTAGCCTTTGTCATCTCTGCAAGGCAGTGAAGTTGCCCTGGTTCTACTGCTAAGCCGCTTAAGCTAAACATGATTAAGACACAAATTATATCTTTAAATGATGTAATGAAGCTTTATTTATGACCATCCTGAGTGTTTCAATTGAAGAAAATGTCCCCCCCCCCCCCCCCCCCCCCTTTTCCTTATGATAAAGGTATGTTTTAACTATCTTTCAGTAGTAAAAAAAAATCAGGATTTTATTTTGTTATAAACTTGATAAAGCCTTGTCGTACTTTTTAATTTGTGTCTTTTAATCTAAGCTTTATCTTAGTCCAACCCTTTCCATTCATTTACTTGTTTTTTATCTTGGTTTACTTTTTGTTGTATTTGTGTCATATAAAGTAGGTACATTACTTTTAGCTGCACCTAAAAGTATACTTGTTGCATTTCAAGAGTTAAATATTGAACACAAGTTTTCAGGATCACCAAAATTTCTTGTTCATATTTTTATTGCCTGCAGTTTTATCTAGTTATTATTTCAATGGAATCCTTATAATGTTTTCTTCAACATTAGGAATATATTTTAAAAAGGAATGTGTTCTGCCCCGTTAAAAGACCATGATGTATCAGAACTAGTGGCAAATGATGCTAATGTGAACACTAAAAATGTGACATTTAAAAAAAAAAACAATTGTATGACTGAAGGAATGTAATATAAATATGTGATGTTCCCCAATCTTCTAAAATTCAAGATGTTAAAACCACATTGAATTAAATATAAAACATGGCAAGCACTATCTCTAATTTGATTAGGGGATTTTTGTAATTCTAATATATCCACATTAAATAATTGTCAAGTCTTTGGAATTTAGTGCCACCCTTGAATACACACATAAATTTATAAATTTTATATAGAAACAACATAACATATGGTGTTTTACACCCTGTACACTGCGTTTTTACTACAAACCATATCATTTAATGTTATGACTTTAGTTGTTCTTTTAAAGCTCTCTTTTGGTAAATTTATTGATTGAAACACACCCAATTTGTTCTGTTTTGGTAAATTTATTTGCAAATTCAAGTGGACAAAGGAGCCATTATCTTCTTATGTGAGGAACTTTAATTTGCAGATACGCATGACAATATTTTATTTGATGTAAATGTAATACTTGTTGGCCCCACTTCTAAGTTATCATTCTTTTCTTAAGGTTAAGCTATTTGCCTTTGCTGAAAATTTACATAAAAAATTTGATTTTCAGATATTTTATTAAACTGCCTGGAACCAGATAATCACCTTTTTAAAAGTTCTTTTATACCTCAGTTACTTTGTTGCAAACGCATTCCCTTATGAAGTAATGGTCTGTTGTTTCCAACCACCTTAAAGTTTCCACAACTGATTTTTATTTTTCATTTGAAGAAAATCAGCTAGGAAGCTTAACTTCATTTCTGCTGTTTCCGTTGCACTCCGGTATTTCTTTTGTGATTGCACACTTTTTTAAGAGGTGAGTAACTTTTGTGGTGTTTTTTTTTTGTTTTTTTATCATTTGTATTTAATTCCGATCACAATTTTTTAAATTACTGTAATGTTTTCTATTTCTTATATTCTAATTAATAACTGACTTACATTTAATTTGACTCATTTGACTGTTTTCTTAAAAAATAATGTTTTTGCAGTTTCACATTTATTAGTCTCTTAATTGCCATATAACATTTAAAAGAATTTTTTTTTTGCTTAGTGGAAAATTTTATTTGTAATTAAAAAGTGATTATGGACTAGGCATTTGTTTTGACACATCCTTTCATACCAGAGGGCCTTATCAGGTAAAATTTCAAATTTTTACCCAATCCTCAACTCATGGCTTGCATTTGAGCATCTTATCTAGCTTTCCCGCTGACAGTTTCAGATTAAAGTTTAAAATAAATGATTTTTTATATCTTTTGAGTGCCAAATTTTACTGACTCCATACCTAGCCAGTTAAATTGTGATTCTGGTAAAGATAAAACTTGCTGTCAATATTTAAAAAAAACTGTTGACACTATACATGATTTTAAATTAAAAAAAAAAAGCCAACTTGAAGTGACTGATAACCCTTTATACTTGATGGTAATTAAGGGATTAATTATACACAACTGCAAATTTTCTGCACTTAATTCTAACGTATGATACATTTTTTTCTCTTAATGGCTAATCATGTCATTCTTTTTTTTAAAATAATTTACTAAACCAGCTTCCTGTAATTATTTTGTATCTAAATGGCTAACCATGACATTCATGTTTTTAAAAAATTTCTCAACCTTTTACATCTTCACCATATATTTTTAGATTTGCACATTTCAAATACGCTTTATGCATAATATATAAATACGCATAGTTTATAATTAGATTTGATCCAATTCTTTCAGGTTTGGGATTTTTTTTTCTTTTCTAGAGTGGTGTTTGGAAAAAATCTGTTTCAAAATTAATTTTTTTTCTCTTTAAAAATGTTTTTAAAGCTTTACATTTTTTTTCCCTTTGCAATATCCAGCTGAAATTGGTTTATTCTACTTGGTCTTTTATGGGTGTCTTACTGGATTCTTCATTGCAACAATTGCTGTTTTCTATGAGACAATAGATGCAGATAACCCAAGGCTGCAAGGAGATAGTAGCTTACTTAAGGGAAATCCTGGTAATTAACACCTGTTGCTGCATTTTCAAATTGTTGTCCGTTTATGCGATAATAAATTATCTACGTGCATATCTTGCACAAATTGTTAGTCTTATTTAAATCCAAGTTCAGGAGTATATCATCTGTTATTTGAAATGAAATTGTAGGGAACTGTTGATATTTTTAGACGCTTAAACATTTTATTAGGTTACTTAAAGTTCTGCACAAGAGCATGTGACACTGCAGATGTTTTCATTTGTGTAATTCTAATTGGAGTGAAACTTACATTTAACTGGTACTTGTTAGTTTGCTTTCTTTTAAAAAATTTGTTATTCATTTCCAGGAATGGGTTATCAGCCAATGCCTGACATTGACACTACTCTAATATATGCAAGAACATCAAAAGAGGATACAAAGGCTTATGTGAGAAGTATCAACAAAGTGCTGAATGGTAATTGAGGCTTCTTTTTCTACATTTTAGTGGGGCTTCTCACATAATCTATTCTTGGTGTTTAAAAATAAAATCTTAGTCGTGAATGTAAAACTATTGTGTTTATGAGGACTTAACTGTTTTATTTTTCTTTACTTGATCTTACAGCTTATAAGAATGAAAGCCTTAATAGAGTTAACTGTAGTGACCTTACTCAACCAAGAACTGATGGTGATAAAGCTTGTAATTTTGACTTTGCTGCTCTCACTCAAGAATGCAACGAGGAAAATGGTTATGGCTTTGAGGACGGTCAACCCTGCATATTGCTTAAGTTAAACAAGGTATTTAATCTAACTAAAGTATCAGCAATGTCTTCGATGTCTGAACTAGTGTGAATTAGTTGTAAAACATTAGTATTTGTAGGATTTTTACCATGGGTGAAAAATCCACAGTATTGAAATACATCCTCTTTTTATTGATCCAAAGTATGTGTGATTTTGATGTGCTATAAAAAGATAACTTTTACCTTGTAATACTTACTTTCATTTTGTCCTATAAAATCATCCTTTATTTTCATTTAGATTTTTGGTTGGATACCATCTATTTGGGATGAAAAAGAAGTCTCTGATATACCGAAAGTTATCAAAGATGGGTATAAATCTGATCGAATTTGGGTGCAATGTCATGGAGAGGTAAGGATTAATTCATATACAATGAATGCTTGAATTTCTTCCCAGTTCGTCTGCTGCCTTATGTAGAGAAATTATAATATAATAGTCAAATAAACTGAAATTCTACAATATATTTTCAGAATCCTGCTGATGAGGATAACTTAGGAGACAAAGATCAGATAAAATATTTTCCTCAACAAGGATTTTCATTGGGCTACTACCCATTCAAGAAACAGTTGGATTACCTACCCCCACTGATTTTTGTCAAATTCTCAAATGTTACACAATATACTGGCATCATGGTTGAATGCCAGGCTTTGGGTAAAAATATTGCGGTTGACAGGTCAGAGAGACAAGGCAGTGTGCACTTTGAACTGTTGGTTGAGCCATCGAAATAGTGTTCATAAAAATATTCTTCCCTAGTCTTTTCCAATTTGCATTTTCACTTTTATGGCATTTGATTCTTAATGAAGTTTATTTTTTTTTTTGGGTACCCTGCATTTTTAAAAAAAAAGTATACTCAGCAAATTTATCCTAGTTTCTAATCACCCTCAAGGTATAAGAACTTGTCTATCTTGTGCTTTGCTAATCTTAGTGAAAATTTACATTATTTACCCAAATATAGTTGTGTCAACAATGTTTACCAGCATCCTCGGAGGTGGACCTTATGTTATTTGATACTTTCTCCATTATTTCATGCAGAAGATAAATCACATAATTTTTTTTTAATTTTTTTTATTCTGAAACTAAGTATGATTCAAATATTGCATTGTATTTTAGGTTTTTTATTTTTATCAAGAGATATAGTCAATAAAATCAATATATTATTTCCACATAAGTGTAAATAATTTTTTTTATTAATTTTTTTCCAAAAGAAAAATGTGTAGATTAATTAAGCTGCTGTGAGAGATAACTAGTTTCTATACGTTACGACAGTCACAAACCACAAACTGTCTAATGTGAACATTCTGATGATCAACTCTTTCTTTTAGTAATCTTATGTAACACTAAAGTACCCAAATAATGGAAACAAAATAATGGAAAATGAATCCAGGGACCCATTTAAGTTGGGATATTTTGGGAGTAAATTGGACGCATGAATGTGGTTATTTTATGACGTGTGTGAAATGAGTTTGACCTTCATCAGGGAATACAATCTTGCTACTGTTTACATTTCTTTAACTCACACCCAGACTGATGGTTCCTTTGTATCACCTAAACAAGTTTTTCAGACATAAAACATTCTTTGATTTCATATCAGCGTTTAGTTAGTTTTAATAAAAATCCTTGGAAAGAAAGTTTTGTATGTAAACATGAAATATTTACTGTAGTTTTCTATGAATGGCGAGTTACGTTTAAAAAAAGGTTAAACTTCTGATTTGTGTTTTTAGTTGTTTTGTCCCTGGCATGCAAAGATGACCAGTGCGCAGGTGGCCAGTGTTCCCGCACTACTGGACACCTATTATTTTAGTTCCTAGTTTCATTGGAATTTATTTCAGGGCAGATTATATTGGCTTTAGCACCACAGTAGTAGCAATGACAACAGTGATAACAGATGATGTGCCGTATTGACAGTTTGGGGTGAAGGGTTAAAACTCAAAAATGTCTTTACGCTAGTTGTGTTCACTTGTTTTTCTGTTTTAGGAGCATTTTTTAAACTCCACCATTAAAGTAATTTTTCATGGTTGGACTTCAGGATCTGATTTCTCAGCATTTCTGTCTCTATTGGTGTCCCTGTGTGTTCTTTCAATGTTTGTGCAGCTTATCTTGAGTTGAGGTCACTTTTTTGTCTAGCTAGACCCTGTTGTATCGCTCTCATTTGTTGATAAAAAAAATTGTGTTGTATTGATTCATTATTCAATATTACTATTTAATAAAGAAAAAAAATTAATTTTTTAAAAATTATCCCTGTCACTTATTTCACTGGCAAACTTGTTCATCTTTTAATAAGTAGCTTAGTTTTCCCATAGTCCTTGGCATTTACTGAATGTTTTTAATGATTTTATATTAGTCTTATATGTTTGTAAATTTTAAATTTCATGTACAGATTGTAAAAATAATCGTTTATTACCCATGTATGCCCAGTTAAACTTCAAATGTTCTTTTGATTAAATATCTTATTCAGAATTTCACTCACAAAATAAATTGTTGTACTTTTTAAATGAATGCACTTTTCATTTTTTGGTGTGAAGTATCATGGGTTACAGTTTTAACCTACTTGTTTTGGCTTAAATTCTAAAGGTATATCAGGGATTCAGATCAGTATGCAGTGAACATCTCATTGGATGAAATAAGCTGCATGCATTGAACTCATATTAAACAGTATATATTATAATAGTGGAGTGCATGGAATTGATGAGGTTTCAGTACTTCTTGTTGTACATGGCATGCAAAGGTTTTCTCGTGTGCTCTCACTAGTTTAGGATCGCCAAGCAAAAGTCTGAGGCCAAATCTTGCCCATTACCAATTTTATATTATGCTAGCTAATATTAAGATGTTTTACAATTTTCTTTTTTACATGCTGGCAACACAGCTATTATTCATTGGACCATCCACTCATAATGTATATCTTAGGATATTGAAATCAACTGATTGCTTGGGTTTCAAATGCTACAATTTCTGACCGCATTGAATTGTTTAAGCCCATGACTTCCTAATAAGTTGTTTGATTTTTCGTGTGGCAAGAAGAAATAATATCTCGTATAGCAATTAAAACCTTAAACTCTCAAAGCACCAAAAAAAAATATTGAAAAATTAGGAATACAAACAACCTGCCCCAAAACTGTTTTTCATTGTATTGGTACATTTCAAAATGACCCCCTGAATAAAAGGTAAGAAAATTGGCAAAAAAATAGTTATACATTCCTTTCAAGTCCCCTTCAAGAAATTATAATCTTTGCTCTGGACCATGCTACACATAAGAGAAAAAAATACAAGTACTGGTATGAGATTTTTTTTTACACCCAAAAAATGCTCTCATCTTTTTATGTAGCTGAAATTGGTCTTTTCTACTTGGTATACTACGCTTGTCTGGCTGGATTCTTTGCTGCCACCATTGCTGTATTTTATGAGACCATTGATGCAGACAACCCAAGATTGCAAGGAGACAGTAGCTTATTGAAAGGAAATCCTGGTAAGTTATTCCATCCAATATGACAAAATAATCTGTTTACACGTAATTAGACTCGTATTTTTTCCTCCTCTTGCTGCCTTTATCAGCAATTGAACAATAACATTTTTCACTATTAAATTGCTATGAAACATTTGGATGACTCATATACTTGATACTTGAAGGGATGGGTTTTCAACCTATGCCAGACATAGAAACGACCCTCGTCTATTCAAGAAAGGATCCAGCCAAGAATAAGGATTATGTCAAGAGCATATCTAAAGTACTCAAAGGTAAAAGCTTATCTTTAAATCTTTCTATGATCTAACATTGCTATGTTGGTGAATACGTACTCTTTATTACCTTTGCATTGAAATGCTTGTACTGCATAAGATATCATTCTTCATGATCTATTTCAGCGTACAAGGATGACAATTTAGGAGTTGACTGCAGTGATATATCTACCCCTCGGGTTGATGAAACCACAGCGTGTAAAGTTAACTTCTCTGCCCTTACAGAAAACTGCAATGAAGCCAATGCTTTTGGAATGAATGACGGAAGACCTTGTGTCCTCCTGAAGTTAAATAAGGTGTGTGGATCAAATATGAGTTAAACCCTATAACTGTCAAAATGGCAGATGATCGGCCATTAAATTCTGTTCTTTGGTGTCATGGTTGATGTAAGTGGCTGCTAGCAAAATCATTTAAACTGAATCACCTACCTGTTAATGTATATTACAGGGATGTCAATCTCTATAAATGAGTTAACTTCCTATCAAACTTGCTACTCAAATTCATTCCTTTATGTTTGTGTGTTCTGTAGTATTAATAACTAAAAGATGCTTAGTAACTTCACTTCAATAGAAAGCTTCATTTTGTGCCTTGTATTTTGTATGACAGAAATTTGAAAGTAGTTAATGACAAAAATAACCAATATTAAACATTTTTAATAAAAGTAACCTATAACTTGACATTTCCTGGAAGATTGCCTCTAGTATCTCAAAAATGTATGATAGTTTATAGTTTTTGGTTGGGTTGAATTCAGAAGTTGAGTAGTAACCGGTACTCATTTTGTAAATGTTGGTGTCAAATCAACATACATAACATAGAAACAAATTCTTGTCTTAGCCTAAGATACCTTTTCCAATAAACCTTCAGTAAATGTATTCTTGTAAGGGTCTCTGAATTCATTTAGTTTTATGGGATTTTATCATTTTTGAAACTGTGAAAAATGGTTTACAAAAACTCAACTTGACAGTTATAGGATTGTATAAAGAAAAATTATTTTTTATCCAGTTTTGCACTTTTTTCTATTAACTAAATGTTTCACAATTTTTTACCATTAGATTTATGGCTGGACTCCGCAAATTTGGAAAAAAGATGAGGTCAATGGTGTCAATCAAATATCTGATCAAATAAAATCAATATACACAGATGATCGCATATGGATAGACTGCCACGGAGAAGTAAGTCTAATTTCTCTAGGCCAGGCAGTTTTATAGTCTGTACCGGTACATTTAATGATAATGATTGCTAATTGTTAACATCTGACCGATAAACGCTGCTGTTGGCCGTCGTCCATGGCTTGTCATGTAAAAGTTCTGGGGTGGATGAGGTGAATATGCATTAGTTTTTGTTTTGTCTCCATACATCTGTTCTTTATTACAAATATGTATTTTATGTTATTGTCACGATTATGTCTCTCTTTGTAATATTTTTATGTACAGTGCGGTGAGCCTAGCCCTAGGCTGGGGTACCGCGCTATATAAGACAACAAATAATAATAATATCAAAACTTGAAATGCTGATGCAATAAACTAACTCGGAGGCAAATATTGGACCACTTCTTACATTCCTATAGTTGGATGTAGAATGACTTTATAAGCAAATTTTCAAGACTTTAAAAGTTTTCCTAAAAGTTATTGCAGCTTTTTATATATAAATGTACTTTTTTCAGAACCCTGCTGATCTGGATAATTTGGGCGAACCTGGCGATATTGAATACTTTCCTCAACAAGGCTTTCCTCTCTCCTACTACCCGTACAGAAAACAAAAAGACTACCGTTCACCACTGGTGTTTGTCAAGTTCAACAACCCTACAAATTTCGTAGGAATCATGATTGAGTGCAAAGCCCTTGCCAAAAACATCAATGTGGACCGATCTGAGAAAGAGGGCAGTGTGCACTTTGAACTCTTAGTTGAGTAAGCCATGGAGTCCTGTGTTATCTAGAATGCTTTAATTTTCTCTCATTTTTTTTCTCTTCGCTCATCTCATTTTTAGTTTGTCTTTTAGTACTTGTGTCTCGGTGACTTTAACAAATTTATATTTATTTGCATCCTTTACTCTTAACCCCTGAAATTCTTTTGAAGACTAAATTATTTCAGACTATTTTCCTACGAAATCAAAAGTGAAGATCATTCAGAAAAATTTCATTTGTTACATATATATTTTAAAATAGAACTGTTTATTTTTGTAACAGTTTTGATCCAAAATGAGGTTATAGCACATTTGTATTCTGAAAGCTTGTTTGGATAAATTGTTGCTACTGATATGTCTAAATAAAATTAATGAAGCACCGATTTGTAGAATGGCTAATTTCCTCCTCTTACATGTATGACTTCGTATGAGATTGCTGGTCAATCAGTTTTAAAATATCCCTTAGTTATTCAAGTCCCAGATTAGGTGTACATTAATACCCGTTATAATAAATGGAGGCTTTATTTCTTGTCTACACTAAAGTTACTGGGGGGTTTTCTGACCACTGCCTAGAGTTTTATGGATTTCAATTTTTTTATACAAGTCCGCAGCTTGTAATAGATTTTAAAAGATTTCAGTTTTAGTTTGCTTTTGTCTGTCCCACCATAAGTTGTCTGTCTTTTAACACTTGAATTGTAAAACATTCCCTAATTTATGTCTGTTGTTGGTTTTATTTTGTCCATACTTAAAACACATGAAATTTAGTTTATTTAAAGTAGGAATCTCACTTGCAACTCATTATACCCATTTGCTATACACATTTGTGTGCTCTAGGCTAGCACGTTTTCATCTTTTCTCACAGTTCATCTTTTCTCTACAGTTGAATGTTCCTTAGAAACTATAAGATGTTTAGTGACCAATTGATTGTCATAATGTCCAAACACTGTTAGATATTGTTGATGAATAAGTTATAATCTTTTGACCATAATACACATTCATTAATCAGAGACAAAATTATTTTACATTGTACCTTTATTATTTTGTGTACTTAATCCCCAAGTATTTATTATTTTTTTAAACTAATTGTTCCCTGACAAAAAAAAGATTTTTCTGGCATGTCAGAGAAAATTTTATTTTTTCTAATTTAAAAATCTGTTTTTTATATCTCATCTCCACAACAGGTAGCAATTATTAATGAAGGCATTATGTCATTACGTTTAAGCAAACTCACACTCACAAGTTTCATTTTTTACCAAACATTTGTACATTTTTCACAGCTGTTTTGTCATAATACATTCTAGTATTTTGCATGTCTGTTTCATTTACCCTAGATCTCTGTTGTGTCAGTGCAGTAGGATGTTGTATGAGACATGGCAAATAGAATTGTATCTTATTTGAGGTTAATTATATGATCTAAAGAGGATGAATCTTACGACTACAGGGCAAATGGTCAGGCCTATTTTAAATGTTTTTTGTTTGTTGAGATCACACTCTATGCACATGTGTGTCTTTGTGAAAGTGGTTTTGTCTTTTGTTTTGTTTTCAAAAATGACACTTTTATTTTTAAGTGGTTTTTATTTTTTCAACCAAAGAGTAGATACATATTGGTGAGTAAGCGTTAGAATTGCTGCATGTGATAATCTTCATTTACACCAACCAAATGAATACAACACAGATTTCCCATCTTTTTGGACCACATGAACAAAGTGTGATGAAAATTTTTTAATGTGGTTATATTTATATGTTGTCCTTCTTTTAACATTTGAGATATTTTGTATGAATACTTTAGGGATGTGTAGCAGACACAGTTTATTGTTTGCTGTACATGGATTGATATGTACATTCAGATATTTAACATGAATAAACAAATTTAATACTCTAAGTTTATTTGAACTTGATTATGTATACACCTTACTTTGAACATCTGGAATTGAGTTGTCTAATTCACAGAATATCCGTCATATACAGGTTCACATATTTAGAATGTCAACAGTGAATGCTTTGGTGTTACAGTTGTTAAATGCAGTTACAGGCAAATGACTTGGTTCACTGTACAGACTCCACAATAGCAATCTATTGATCTTTGCATTGCGACCTGGTTTTAGTGGATACCATTTTATGACTATCAAATCAGTTCAAAGATCGCAGCATGCGAATTTCTCACAAGGGAAGATTTTTAAAAAATCTTGCTCCCACACATTTATCTATGAAAATAGGTACCATTTTGATCTTTTGAAATAACTTATTACTTTTATTTTTTATGACAGGCTATTTATATAATCATTGCATGATTTGCCATAGTCAGGTAATGTCCAACTGTCTTTTTGAAAGTGTGACTGAGTGTGATTGAACCTGTGACACCTGTAGAAAGACACACTAGAGGGTAATCTGAAGATGATAAAGTGTAGCCTGTATATTATAGAATCATATATAGGCCATGTCCATTTAATTTTTGAGAAATTCAAGTCCTGGTTTGGTTTATTCTAATTTTAATGCTATTTGTTCAAAAAAATATATTGACATGTCAATGGTTGCAGAACTCTGCATAGATGGCACCAATCACTCAGATAGCTACTGTACAGTGGTGTCAGCTGTCAATCGCTACTGTACAGTGGTGTCAGCTGTCAATCGCTACTGTACAGTGGTGTCAGCTGTCACTAGTCCACTGCACAGATCAGAATTTTAGGCAAGTCTTTACATTTAGCGTGTAAAATGAAAACCAACCGTTTAGTGTGTACCATTTTAACAGGTGTCCTCTAAAGTATGTGATGGTTTATGCCATCTGAGTAAAAGTTGTGTGTTGTTTTTTTTCACAGAATAGACAGTATTTGCTTAGTCGGAATAATTTTTTTGAAAAATAAATGTTCAGTGAAATAAAAGAACCGTCAGCTATCTTTGATTTTGGTTTTTCAAATATTTGTAATGAATGTGACAGAAAGGCAAAATGTTCAAGACTTTTGAACACGCCCTTAAAAGTTGTTCATAGTGCCTGATCCTAAGCCGAACTGGACGTTGCTTCTATTTTAGAAAGGATATCAAAAACATAAATTACGGTTTCCTGTCTTTTGGTTTTAAGTAAACTGGTGAGTCAGAATGGGGTCAATCAAACTTGAGGTGAATACAGATACAATTTTCAAAAACCTGCTCTTGGTTTAGGTAATAGATTTAGTAAAATTGCCTAAGCGCGAGAGAGATATGAATTATTAGCTCTGAAAAGACTTGTGCCTCTGAAGATATAGATCTTCGACGTAGTAGCAGTAGCCAGTATGCACACCTCAGCAAGACATAGATAGGATTAAATAAACAGGGCGGTGGTAGTCCCTTGAAGAAATATTGAATCATTCGAGCTAACCCAATGTTTGTGTTATTGCGTTGAATCGTTTGTGAGCTAACCCAATGTTTGTGTTATTTCAATTTATATTAACATCAAATTGGATTAGTGCTACAAAAGATTAGTTATTATTTATTCAAGACATTTCGTGTCTTAGTTGAAGTCAGTCCATTTGAAATTATTGGAGTGCACCATTGTGCTTATCAATAGAGGACCCCCACCACCTCCCCCCCCCCCCCCCCCGGATATATACCTGGATGCCTACCAAAGTGTGTCTTTAGCAGGCAGAGGTCAGGTGTGTTACGGCTTAAACTTCATTATTTCAAAGGTCACCTTCGAGAAGTGGCAACAATAAACTCCAGACTTCAATTTTTTCAGCGCAGTGGCTCTAATCTTTTCCGGTGCACGCGTCCTTAGACTTGGATTTTTTTTTAAAAATTAATATATGGTACCAAAACGTGAACCTTCCAGTCAGGCTTGCGGGGTGAAAAAACACAGGGTTCCCGGTATGACTTAAGACATTTGGTTCCAGCTTGAGGCATATGACGTGGGAAATAACTCCGGCTCAGCGTCCTAAAGAGGGTCAGTGCCGCTTGGGGCGGGACAAGATTTATGCCACTCATTTTCATGCCACTGCGCTTGCTTGTTGCGCCATGCCACTCATTTCCCACGCCACTGCGCCTGCTTGTTGCGCCATGCCACTCATTTCCCACGCCACTGCGCCTGCTTGTTGCGCCATGCCACTCATTTCCCACGCCACTGCGCCTGCTTGTTGTGCCACTTATGATTGGACTGTGTTGTGCTTTGTATTTAATTTAAATAAATCAATAAGAAGGCCGGATCGCATCTTTATAGGTCCACGTTCACCTATACATTTATAACTCTAACAATACAGTCATTAGATCTCCATCATTATTTCCTTTGTCACACGTAATAGAACTAAAACAAGCAGTCACCCTCTGCTTTAGCGTTTAGAGGCCCAACAATTGTAACACTTAAATTAAACAATTTCTAAAAACAAAGTTTTTCATATAAATCATTTATAAAATGTAATATCGAGCAGTATAGCAGAGGGATTTTGGGGGCTGTAAATTTGACACAGCATGCATACAATTTACGCACTATATAAGAATCCCAACTAGTGCCCCCACCCTTGAAAATTTGATCGAATGTGTTATCATCGGCAACGAGTCTATGTGCCGGGCTTCAACGGGAAGTGGGTCAATTAGCCTTCCGAAGATCTTACCAGTCCGTCAGCCAGCCACGAACAAAAGCAAAATTAATATAAAGGATTTTAAAAGTAAAAACTCCACGATCTGCAGGAAGTGACAACAAAAATAATTAAGTGCACCTAATAATCCCCCCCCCCCCCCCGTGTAACGCCGTGCCTCTCCACCCATCCCCAATCCCCTTTCCTATTAAACTCGACAGCTTTAAAGTTTAAACTTTAAATGTCACCCGAAGAGTGGTGACAGCCGTCTTTTCAAAAACGACATTTATTGTCAACATCCACAAAAGCCATTCTTTTGAGTGATCATCATATTATATACATAGACAATTGGTTGAGTTTGAGATTCGTTCTCTGAAGTCAATAGACCCAGTTACCTAGCTATTTCGTTTCAAATGTAACCATGTGTTACTTCTGGATCTTATTTTAGACCCAAGATCCTTTTGAAAGTAATGTAGAAGTGATCCGTGCTTGCTTTACTTCATTCTGGCAATGGCATCATTTATCAATGTAAACTCCCCATGTGTGTGTATATTATACTTAATTCTGATCACGATTGTATTTTATGTTATTGTCACGATTATGTCTCTTTTTATAATATTTTTATGTACAGCGGGGTGAGCCTAGCCATAGGCTGGGGTACTGCGCTATATAAGACAACAAATAATAATAATAATATTCATGTGTACATAATGAAATGGCGTATGCGTTTCGTGGAGGCAAATCTCTTATTGCACTTCCCTTTAAGCCCCCCCCCCCCTTTATATTTTTCAAGGCCTTACAGTCCCCTAACTATCGGGCCTCGAAGCGACACGTTGGAGATCTCCTACTGCCTGTAACGTCATTCGATTGACCAACTTTACAAGGGGGGGGGGGTGGCTTCTCAGCCCAAGGACATCGGGTCGGTCGATAATGTTGCTCTCACAACACTAGCAACCGTATTTCCCAGGGGTCGGGATGGTGCATTTACGTCATCGTGTATTCCCCCCTGCCAATCCCAGGAAAGCGTCGGACGTCTTCTCCTACAATAAATTGTAAATAGATTATGCCTCATATCTGGCATCGGCACCATAGTGATCATGATCCCTGCCTTGTTTCTACCGTTATTTTAACGGCATATATGACCACAGCTGGCAATGGCTACAGTTCGCACTGTAGCTGCTACAAGTCCGACAGAAACCACGCAGGGTCACGCAAAGGGGGTTATATTCCCCGGGTAGCGCTAGGGGTCGGCGACAGCGCCAGGGGTCGGTGACAGCGCCACGGGTCGGTGACAGCGCCAGGGGTCGGTGACAGCGCCAGGGGTCGGTGACAGCGCCAGGGTCGGTGACAGCGCCAGGGGTCGGCGACAGCGCCAGGGGTCGGCGACAGCGCCAGGGGTCGGCGACAGCGCCATGGGGTCGGTGAAAGCGCCAGGGGTCGGTGACAGCGCCGTGGGGCCGGTGACGGCGCCATTTTGTCAGCATGCCAATACAGACATGCATAACAGAGCCCCGGTTCAGTGACAGGATCGATAAATTGCCTTCCAATGTGACGTGTGAGTGTGACTTTGTGTTGGAGTGCCAGTGCTGTAATAAGCTAGTTGTGAGCTTGAGAGCTGCAGAGATCTATTATTGAATGCAGTTCGTTAGAATCATTCATTGCTCGACCACGGTGAGGGTAGAATCCCCGCTTGAATGCCTGGAATAAGGGGGCGAGTGGGGTGATTTGGTTAAGTGACAGGGATATAGAAGGCCTGAGGCATAGGTGAACCCTCGGAGTGGCATAGGTGAATCTTCGGTTGGTTTATGTGGACAATCTAGTGCTGTATCTTTCTTTTGCTGACAGTTGACTCACGGCTGTCCCCTCTTAGTTTGAGAACCACTGCTTCCTTCCATCAAACACAGACATTCCGTCACTTCTGTTCCCGTGCATTCCCTTAATTTGAGAACCACTGTTTCCTTCCATAATACACAGACGAGTCCGCCACTTCCGTTCAGACGCCCTCCTTTAGTTTGAGAACCACTGCTTCCTTACATCATGCATAGACGTGTCCGTCTCTTCTCTCCGGATGCCCTCTGCCACCCTGCGACCTACTTACGTAAGTCAAAGTAAAACAGTTCTCAAAGTTAACCTGATTAGGATTGGGTGGGAAGAAAGTAAAACCAACACCGCAATAGGTCTACTTGGGTTATGTTTTATTGATGGCTCTTAACCCACTTGGGCTCTCCGTGACAGCGTGATGAATTGGTCCTTGTCTCAGCATTGAGGAGGTTACAGTCAAGTGTATCTGCTGACACAATGATATTCCCGTTACGGCGGTGCGACAAGAGCAGACCATAAGGGGATAGTCAATGTCAGGGCAGAGCACTCTGGGGCCTATTCATAATTTCAAATTTACATACTATTTATTACTTAATGTGGTGGGTATTACAAATGTAACCCTCTATTTCTCCCTCTTTCTTTCCCGCCTCTCTCTCTCTCCGCTTTCATTAATACAAACACACACAACCCAAAGACACATCACCAGAGGCGTAACACGGGGACAAGATTCATTTTACGCCCCTTTTCAACTCTGAAACCCTTTGTTTTCAGTAGTTGCATCTGCCTCATATATTCAACATCAGCCCACACCTTTCTCCTAACTTCAACATCAGCCCTCACCTTTCTCATACCTTCGACATCAGCACTCACCTTTCTCCTACCTTCAACATCACACCTCATCTTTCTCCTACCTTCAACATCAGCACTCACCTTTCTCCTACCTTCAACATCACACCTCATCTTTCTCCTACCTTCAACATCACACTTTATCTTTCTACTACCTTCAACATCAGATCTTACCTTTCGCCTACCTTCAACATCAGATCTCACCTTTCGGTAAGGGGGGGAAAAAAAGGGGGGGGGGGGTAATTTCTGAGGGTAATAAAGCTACATTTCAAAAGTGGAGCGGGATCAGTGTTATACAGAGCGGTCGGGGTGACATTAAATAGTTTTAGGTGCTCAGGTAGGGCGTGGGGGCAAAAAGGGAATGGAGGCAGCCGGGTAATAGATGACCCTGGCGCCATATTAGTTATGGGCGTCCCAATGGGCGTTGATGGTATTATATTGATGAAAATAAAGGGGATCTTGTCCCCGGGGCCCCAACATCCTGGCTTGTCCTTTGGGAAACACTGTCTAGTACGAATGTATGGGAGAGGTTAATTGGGAGGGCGGTGTTGATCCACTTACTCGTACCCTCTAGGTCAGCGGTTCTCAGCCTTTCCCAGGGGTCGCCTAAGACCATCTGAAAACACATATACTCTACAGTTATTAAGTAGAGATAAAAATAATTTTATGGCTGGGGGTCGCCACAACATGAGGGACTGTATTAAAGAGTCGCGGCATTAGGAAGGTTGAGAACCACTGCTCTAGGCTATTATAACGACGACTAATTACTTTCGGGGTTTGGCTATATGTTAAGATTCGCCAAAAATAACAAAGGTGGGCAGTGTCTATTTGGTTCTAAGTTCGCGTCTGCCTTCTGTGTCCGTACTCCGTGCTCAGTCGTTAATCACAAGCGCAAACAAAAACCGGTGGAAAGGTTAATGCACTACCCCCCCCCCCAAATCCCAGGCCCCCCCCCAAAAAAATCCCAGGCCCCCCCCCAACCGCCCAATACACTCACTTAAATAAGCACATAGCCTAAGCTTAAGATACGCCAACTAGTTAGTCATTTCTTAATTTAAAAAGAAAAAAAGGGTGAGTATGTAAAGCGGGTGGGGTGATTTTTTTGGGGTGGGTTAGTCAGATCGGACGCCCATGATCCCGACTCCTGAGATTCGGTCTGTGATTCATGATTGATCCCGACTCCTGAGATTCGCTCTGTGATTCATGCTTGATCCCGACTCCTGAGATTCGGTCTGTGATTCATGATTGATCCCGACTCCTGAGATTCGCTCTGTGATTCATGCTTGATCCCGACTCCTGAGATTCGGTCTGTGATTCATGCTTGATCCCGACTCCTGAGATTCGGTCTGTGATTCATGCTTGATCCCGACTCCTGACATTCGCTCTGTGATTCATGCTTGATATATCGATAACAATGTGATACCACCTATTCCCCTTCAGAAGACATTGAATGGTGAGGGTCCCCCCCACACCCACCACAGGGGGCGGCATTTCACCCCTCGTCCCCTTTTCTTTTCAGCCAATTTTTAACACATAATTGTGTCGCCTGAACGACCTCTAGCGCCATCTGGTTATGTCACGAACGACAAAGGCGAAACGTCGCCGGACGTGATCGGGAATAAATACGCGAGCCTTTCGCTAACTAAACGGCATGTCGTTGCCCCTGCTTCAAGTCAGAGTTTAACAATATTGGACTGGACTAGGTTCGGAGTAGATAATTATGGTGGAAATAATGAAAGGAGAGAATATTTGTATTTTGTAAAATCATCATTAAAAATGGACATAATATATTGTTTAATTTACACAAATTGTTTTGTTTTTAATTAATCTACGCCACATAAACAAGTAGTGTTGTATTTCATAAAAATAGTGACGTCTTTGTAAATGGAAGTAAATCAATTCATTGCTGGTGTTAGTAGGCAAAACTAGATCAAAGCTTGTAAAAACTAATCCTACAAAATATCGTGTGTACTCGTATAATTGTTTAACCCATCAAAATGGCGGACCCATGTAGCCTGAAAGAAGTACTAACTTACACACAGATTCTGGTGAAAGTCTTACTCTCTTATGACCCCGGCTATTAAATTGGCTACCAGCTCCATCTGCTGAGCTGAGCCATAAAACATTTTCCTCACGTAGGGTTCCCCAACCGTCCTGGTTTGCCCCGGGAGATCTAGTGAGGGACATTCGGTCAACAGGTGCGCCAGCGTCTCCGGGCCCAGGCTGCAATGCCGGCAGGTAGGATCCCTATGGTTGTCTAACCGCCGGAAGTATGTGCCTATGGGGCAATGCTCGGTGCGCATTTGCGTCACTAAAAAACCTCCCATCTCATCTGCCATACTCAGCCCTGCGTGTTCCTTATTAAAACATATTCACCTCACCGTCAACACTCGCTGATTCCCCAAGCGTCTTCTCTTTAGCCTCCCATATCTCAACCCATTTATTTCTTTTCAAAATCCAACTCACTCTTCTCTTTTGATTTTGGAGGTGGGCTGAGCTAGGAGGTGGGTTGGGTTGGGATGTGGCTCCATTTTGGGAGGTGGGTTGAGTGGGGAGGTGGGTTGATTTAGGAGATTGGTTGAGTTGGGACGTGGCTCCATTTGGGAGGTGGGTTGAGTGGGGAGGTGGGTTGATCTAGGAGATTGGTTGAGTTGGTATGTGGCTCCATTTGGGAGCTGGGTTGAGTGGGGAGGTGGGTTGAGTGGGGAGGTGGTTTGAGTTGGGAGGTGGGTTGAGTTGGGAGGTGGGTTGAGTTGCGAGGTGGGTTGAGTTGCGAGGTGGGTTGAGTTTGGAGGTGGGTTGAGTTGCGAGGTGGGTTGAGTTTGGAGGTGGGTTTAGTGGGGAGGTTATTTGAATTGGAAAGTGGGTTGATTGGAATGTGTGATTGAATTGGGATGGTATCCCATTAAGTTTCGTCTTAAACAATGAACGGTCTTTTTAAATCCTTTATTCTTGTCTTTATAAAAACATAAATCCTGTGATGTTGAAGGGGAAGAGAAGGGGAAGAGAAGGGAAGAGAAGGGGAAGAGAAGGGAAGAGACGGGAAGAGAAGGGGAGAGAAGGGGAAGAGAAGGGAAGAGAAGGGGAAGAGGAGGGGAAGAGAAGGGGAAGAGAAGAGGAAGAGAAGGGAAGAGAAGGGGAAGAGAAAGGGAAGAGAAGGGGAAGAGACGGAGAAGAGAAGGGGAAGAGAAGGGGCGGTATGCCCCAGGCGGCACTTTTTTATTTTATAGACTGGAGATGACATTTCGTTGGAAGGGCGGCGAAAAAAGTTTTTCACCCGGGTGACACTAACTCTAGCTACGCCACTGTATAAATATCAATTCCTCTTACTACGGATTGTAACTTTCGTTCTCAGAGTCAAAGCTGAATGGGATAGATTATAGAAATAGAGTTAACTTTTATAGTGGCCTTGGCACAGTAAGGCTGAGACGTCTGACGAGACGGTTTCTTTAAACACAAACATTGCAAAACCTACCAAAGAATGTATAAGTACACTACATCCAGACATATGATCACAAGTGACTTGATAATTTGTGGGACGGTGTCAAGGCCGCCAACCCCCCCCCCCCCCCGGCCCATAACGGCGTTTAGGCGTTAATTCAATGGCATTTACTACGCATACTTGACCCATTGAATAGACACGGCTCACTGACTTTCACTGGATTGTCTCTGCCGTTAAATCGCTGTTTAATAAATAGTTAACAACGTACTGGTCTTCCGTGAGATTGTGGTGTATACTTTGGCAAACGAAACATTTGAAGAGTTTAACGTGACGTGGAACTAGTTAAAGGCGAGTGGCCGAGGCGTGGCGGCGCCCCAGGCAGAATGACGAGTGGCCGAGGCGTGGCGGCGCCCCAGGCAGAATGACCGAGTGGCCGAATGGCTTTATCTCGTTCAATTGTCCTGGGGAGATTTTTTTTATTTAAAAAAAAAAGGAGGTGTGGGGGTTCCTCAGCCTAACCTTTATTTACCGGAAGTTAAAGACTTGTTGAAATCACCCTTTTTCTGGTGGAATTTTTTATTTGCTGCGACTATTCGCACCCGGGTGCGAATATGGTTGAAGTGAGAGGTTGGGATTAAAAAACTGTTAAAAATATTATTGTTGGGTTTGTAAGACAAAAATGTGGTATCTTATGAAAGATAATTGAATGGACTATACGTTTGGACTTATTACCATTGACCACATAGACCCCCCTCCACCTTATTACCATTGACCACATTGACCCCCTCCACTTATTACCACTGACCACATTGACCCCCTCCCCTTATTACCATTGGACCACATAGACCCCTTCCATTATTACCATTGACCACATTGACCCTTTCCCTTTTATCACCATTGACCACACTGACCCCATCCCCCTTATCACCATTGACCACATTGACCCCCTCCCCCTTATTACCATTGACCCCCCCCCCCCCTTATTACCATTGATCACATTGAGGCCATTAATGCTTTATCTGAATAGAGTTATCGGCCAACTAGTACTACAATGCAATATCTCTTGCCTTCCAATCTTCTTCTACTATGTGAGATGTGTCGGTGAGATCAGACGCGAGAATCAATTGGCCAATCGCTTACTACCATTTCTTGTTATTCAAACTGTAATATTCGTGTATAGTCTTCACGCAGAACAATGTAAATAATCTTGAATAAAGCACAGAATTAATTGTTTGATTGTAAGATGTTTACATAATGCAAATAAAACACACACTCGTGTGCAACTGAGTAATAATAAATCATATTATTAAATGTGTGAATTATAATGTAGGACTATATATATTTAACATAAATAACGAATACATATTTATTCCCAAACGAGAATCAAAACACGATCCGAATAAGCTACTATTTTTTATTTACTGGTTTTCAGTCAATAAACATATATGGTTATTGCACGCTACTGGTCCCTCTGTCGCTCACCCTAACCCGAACCCTAAATCTATCATAAACAAAGGGAAGTGACCCCCAATAAGGGGACCACAACAGCACATTAGCCACATAAATATATGGACTTACAAATAGTTTCATAAAAACTGAAACTTGGGAGCTTCAATGAAATATTTTTTGTGAATTTTTTTCTGTGACTTTTTTTCCTACAATCTCACCCCATTTTGTTCTTCTTTTTCACCAGTGACGTAGGACCTTTTACACAGTGTGTATGTTTACAGGCAATTCAGAGTTTAATGACGTAGCATCTTCTATTTAATGCCCCAATGTAAGTTTATCCTGCAATTTAGAATTTAGTTATTTAAACATTTAAAAAAAAAATTCTATGACGTCTCTTTACGTTACCATTTTGTGCGAGACCGGAAGCAGAGATTCTCAAATAATATTAACGTTCTCAAATAACGACTGTGCTTGTTAAGAAAAAAAACAAAACAAAAGAAATTTGACCCTAAAAAAGTTTTAGTACGTACGACCAAAGAAAAAATGTTTATGTTTTCTTGTGTTTAAGAATTACGTTGTTTTCCGTTTTTTAATCAGAACGTATTACTCAGTACGCAACATATTTAAATTTTTTAAATATATTAATTTTAACATTTTTATTTTATAAATCTTTATTTTTAGCATTTGGTTTGTGAGGTGTGTTGTGGGGAGTGATGTTTGTTGTCAGGTGTGGAAGTTGAGAGGTGTATTGTGAGTTATGTTGTGATGTGTGCTGTGCTGTGAGATGTATTGTGAGTTATGTTTTCATGTGTGCCGTGAGGTTTGCTGTGATGTTTGTTGGTTCATGGCAGATAAGCTCTCTGAGTATCACGATCACCTAGAGAATTGAACACAGATATCAAGCGTCGATTTCGTGTCGTCAAAACTTCACATTTGCAGAACCTCTACTTCCCCCCCCCCCCCAAATCCCCAACAAGAAAAAAGTATGTCAAATGACACGAGTGATCACTCATGCTCTGCTGCCTGTGCCGCTTGGATGGTCACGCGCAGCACATTCAGGACCCAGGGTCACAAGGAACTCTAGTTGTTGAATCTTTCAACGTTATCGTGGTTCAAAGTCTCGCAAACACGCGCATTGTTCCTCGGAGTCGAAACTACTAGTCACTCTTCTTTTTATTTTGTAAATATACATCGAAAAATATAGATTTAAAAAATAAGACACGATTTAGCAAATCTGTTTTTAAAAAGTAAATGTTGTATTAAATATTCGAATTGATTTATATTTTCTCTCCTCGCTTACTGACTTGATATACGATCGATTGACGTCATTCGTTACCCCACACAATGGAAATGGGGTCAGGTTTGATGTACAGTAGTAGTAGAATTCGCCTGATTTCTTTTAGAGTTCTCCCATTCGGCAAAAAACAACATGCTCTGTGATGACGTAGGTCGAGCTGAATAACTTGAGAGAGCACTATAGCACCCCTACCCCAGGGTGCTGGGGAGGGGTTGGGAAAAGGGGGGCAAGAAAATGTACTTGAAGTTAACCCACCTTGGTAATATACGACATTTGAGGCCATGTTAAGGGTGCACCATTCCACACTGAGCAATGAAACTGTTATTTTAATGATAATGAGTTTGTCCAGGTCTGTGCGAAAAGGGGCACCATTTTTGGGGAAGGGGCGCAGAAATTAAACGTTGCCCCGTGCGCATGGTGTCCACATGGGCATCGATTGGAAGGTGGTACATTTTTCATCAGGGGCAAGGTTGTTAAGGTGTCCACATGTCCGAAGTTTGGTGTGTGTTTGTGTTTGAGTGGGGGTGGGGGGGTGGATGACAAACTTCAAGTCAAATGGTTGTTTAGAGGTTCAATGGTAACGGCATGGTGCTGGGTGGTTGAGTGGTTTAACTGGGTCAATCCCAAGCTGGTGGACTGGAGTTTAATCCACAGAAAACGTATAGACCAGTGGTCGGCAACCTCATTAGTCAAAAGAGCCAAAAATCAGCAGCTGTGACTTTTTTTCCTATGACTTCTGTTTCCTATGACTTGTTTTTCCTATGACTTGTTTGTTCTAAAATCTGCTTAAAGAATACCTGGTCTAATTTTTATGAGATAATTTTTTATGTGTTTGTGAAAAACATAAAATTAAAATAATGCACACTATGTTGCCTCGGTTGTTATTTCGTTGTCTTATGTTGACTTATTTTGTGATGCTTGTTGGATGTTGTCTCATTGTGGTTACTTTGATGCCTGTTGGATGTTGCTTCATGCTGATTTGTTTGATGCTTGTTGGATGTTGTCTCATTGTGGTTACTTTGATGCTTGTTGGATGTTGTCTCATGGTGGTTAGTTTGATGCTTGTTGGATAGTGTCTTATGCTGGTTAATTTGATGCTTGTTGGATATTGTCTTATGCTGGTTAGTTGGGTGCTTTTTGGATATTGTCTCATGCTGGTTAGCTTGATTGTCTTCTGTTGGGTGTTCTTATCATTGAACATTAATTCAAAGTCCCTCACTACATCACCACATCAAACATCTTACTCTCAATTGATAGTATACTCTCACTCAACAGTGTTGATACATACTCGGTCCGGTTCGGGCGAACCGGTTGGTCCATTTTGACGATTCTTTCGAGCCCGTTGTTGCTTGATTGACAGTGCACTGCTCTCTCTCTCTCTCTCACTCTCTCTCTCACTCTCTCACTCTCTCTCACTCTCTCTCGCTCTCTCTCTCTCACTCTCTCTCGCTCTCTCTCTCTCTCTCAATCTCTCTCGCTCACTCTCTCTATCACTCTCTCTCTCACTCTCTCTCTCACTCTCTCTCGCTCTCTCTCTCTCTCTAACTCTCATATTTCAACGAATCACTCTCTCCACCATTCATATTTCCTTCTACATCTTAAGGTCATAACATAGCAACTCCCACCACAGCCCCCACACACACATCCTGCACCCTCCAGCAAAAAATACCACACATTTCCCCCACACACATCCTCCCTACAACACAGAAATCTCCCCCTTCCCTTAAAATATTGCCCCTCTCCCTTATGAACATACCACCATACTCACCCACACTTTCCAACACACACTATAACCACACTCATAATCCCACATCTCATCCTCACACAGACACCTCCCACCACATACACACCTATTCATCCCTTATCACATACAAATCTCACATGCATAACTTAAAAGGCCACTAAAACACTACTCAACCCACGATCAATCTACTGACAATTCGGCCGCATCCCCCCCCCCCCAACCTATTTACACACCCAAGAACTTGGCTCACTCCTTACTTAAACACTGCTTCCTGATCAATACCATTCACACACAAAGATTCAGCAGACGTTTAATGCAGTTTCCGATTGTTTTTATTTTTTTTAAATTGCTTTGTTCTAACCAAGCTTATCAAAGGCACCTAACATGTCTTGGCTTAACTAGCTTATCAAAGGAACATAAAATGTCTTGGCTTAACTAGCTTATCAAAGGAACATAAAATGTCTTGGCTTAACTAGCTTATCAAAGGAACCTAAAATGGCTTGGCTTAACTAGCTTATCAAACTAGCTTATCCGAAAATTTGAAGGAAAAATTTCCAATGATTTGGGAAGTTTCCCATAATTTAGAAACGCTGGTATTGGGGACAAAATCATTTTTTTTTTCCTTTAAATGGCTGCCACCATTGCAAATTTGATTGGTCTTTGTTAAAATGACATCACTGGTTTTGCCTATACAAATGTTTTGGAGTTAATGTCCTTCACCTCTACACATAGCGCTTGTTGATTGTGAGCTTAACACTAAATGTTAACATGCCTTTGATTGGCTTGTTTCAACGTGTCTTAAAATAGCTTTCATTTACATGTGTTAGGGGTTATCCACCAATGACTTCCGGGGAAGGGCAGTCAACCCCCCCTCCCCGGAGAAATGCCTGAAAGAAACACTGGGGGGGGGGGGGGGATTACATTTTCCATTCTTTTTTTGTGTGTTTTTTTGTCATTGTCAGGGATGGGGCAGTGACGAATGGTGGGTTTAATCAATGTGACGTCACATTAAAAGCGGAACACTGTTGGAAAAAAAATGTCCATAACAGCCTTAAATGACAGACCTTTTATACAACAATGATCATGATCTTATTTGTAAACTACGATCACTGAGAGAATCAGTACATGTATGCGAGGTCCGAGACATGGCATCTGATCAAGTTACAGGCCACCACGGAGGTGGAGAATCGAAGAGTAGTGACAATGACAGTCGTGTGAATTCATGTCCACATGTGGAGATAGGGAGTCATAGATTAGGGATACTACCTGAAGTGAGATGTATTTTAAAAATGGGTGACGGGGACGGGTGGTGAGGGGGGTGATAATTGTAGGCCTAAACGTCTAGGGCAGGGATTCTTAAATTTTTTTTTTCATCGCTGCATCCGTTCTAAATTTCCAAATTGCTGTAACCCCCCCCCCCCCCCCCACGGGCATTAATTAATAAAAAGGAAATGGGAGGTGAATTTTTTTAAGGGTTTGTGAAGGACAGTAATGGACAGAGGGATTTGTTATTGGGTTGGGGGGGGGGTGGTGGTGCAGAGGTTTATGACATTTTATTTGAGGGTGGTCTAACTTTTTGTGACAATTTGTTACAAAAAAAAAGGTGGGGTGAGGGGGGGAAATAGTCAAATTTGCATGACGTCATTTATAGGTGGCACCTTTAGTGGAAAACGCATATTATTGTATACTAGTTATAGCCCGCCAAACATTGGCGACGGCAATGTGTGTACATCCCATCTACTAAAGTTACTTGACAAAACATGAACTCAGGTAACGCACATTTAAGAATCCCAATTTATGCTACACCCCTTTCCCTCCATGATACGTCACCGAAGACTTTTTATTTCACGCCCATGAACTATATTAAATGTTCTGATGTCCCAACCACCTTTAAACCGATTATGTATTACACCATCCTTAAATTGAGACGATTTCATTTTCCCAAAATAAAATAAAATATTACGCACCGAAAGCAGTTGCGTTTAAAAAAAAGATCTTTATATCATTTAGCGTAGTTATCGGGAATTCAATTTTGCGTGCTATTGAACTATTGGACCATACTTTCTTTCAAATATATAGAATTATTTGTAATATAACCTCAACACCAAATACGCTGGATAGGAAACAGTCAGCGTGTTAGGAAGCAGCCGGAAATGGAAGCAGTCTACCAGAAGCGTAATATATATATATATATATATATATACAGTGGCGTAGTGAGGGGGGCAAGGGGGGCATCATGCCCCGGGCGCTACTCACAAATGGGCGCCAAATGGTATATTTTACTATAATTTTGTATGGTTTTCGAATAAGGGGGGTGGCGCTAAAAGGGTATTGGGGGCGATAAAAAGGTATTGTGGGCGCTAAAAAGGTATTGGGGGGCGCTAAAAAGGTATTGTGCCCGGGCGTGAGTTAAGCTCGCCACGCCACTGTATATATATATATATATATATGAGATGTTACAGACAAACTGTGAACTCCAGGTATCCGGTGTCCAGTTGTCTTTCTAACCAAAGCCGAGATCGGCTTGATGGTTCCGGTGTCCAAATGTAAAATAAATACATAAATAATTTTAGCGATACTTATAAATGCAGATGTGAGATTTCAACTTAAAAAAATAAAAGATATCGATAAATAAATACAAATGTAAGAAATTAAACCAAATATTCTATATTTCTAAACTTAAATGGAGGTGTGCCAGTTTTCAAGAACATAATATAGAAACAACCGAGTGCCATTGCAGCAGGGTATCCTCGCCCCCCCCCCCCCGCTGCCTTTTTTCCCCATATATATAATATATATATAAAGAAAAGTGTTCTACATAAGTAAGAAACTATTTTCATTGAAGTAGGAAAAGGTTAGTTTCATTGGGATGTATGTAGAATGTCAACGCTTACTTTGTCTGTGTTTTGATGAGATGGGTATGACTTTTGGGGCTGGCCTAATTTATGATATGACAAGGTATGAACGTCTCAACGTCTATATTAGCACAGACTTCAGACTGGGACCAGTGAGACTAGTGAGACCAGTGAGACCAGTGAGAGACCAGTGAGACTAGTGAGACCAGTGAGACTAGTGAGACCAGTGAGACTAGTGAGACTGAGTGAGACTAGTGAGACTAGTGAGAGGAACTGTTAACAACAAATAAGAAGGTATTCAATTGAGACCCCCACCCCGACCGCCCAAACCAAAAAAAAATTAATGTTTACGACTTAAGTCTCCTTGAAAGGTACGAACCCATGACCCCCACCGCGCTTTCTCCTCCCCACCCCCATGCCACCACTTCCCGACCTGGACAATTCGTGTCGCCATTAACAGTTGTAAATGTGACATTGACTCTAACTTGGAGGTCAGACAAGGATGTTTGTGTGTCTATATGTAAGGGGGGGGGTTGGTTAGGGGAAGGGGGATGCATCGTTGTCATCGAGGAAACAGCTATTCTTCTTGTGAACAGTGTGTAGTTTGTGTGGCTGACCTACTACACACTACTGTTGATGAAACGGAGGAAAATCAGACTTTCTCTTTTAGGGTCCTATAGAAATATAGGGTATGTAGGGGCCTATAAACAGTAAACTCATCTTGACTATAAACAACTTATTGTCTTCTCCATGACACTAAGCATATTACGAACCCATGTGACGCAATAATCGCTTTACAAATTCTGTTGACGCCTTGCAGTGGCATAGCTGGAGAGTTTGGAACCGGGGGGGGGGGGGGGGGGGGGGGGGGAGGGAGGGAGTGATTATTTTTTTACGCCAGCCACCACACCCGTCCTCTTTTTTAAAACGGTAAACCCATTATTTTCATAAATGAAATACCATTAACTGGCCTGGCACACAGGGGCATCTGGTCCCCCCCACCCCCCACTTAATTTTTTTTTCGCCACACACGCTATGTCTTGAAATTATAAAGGCCTCTTTATCTAAGTGTGTGAGATGGTGATTTTTAATGATATTTTCAAACATTTAGGTCACAAATTACAACTGGACACCGATGCAGCCAAAATGGTTCAATGCTAACTCGAGAGCCACAAGGGTTTAGCGTGCGTGGACGTTTTTAAAAACTACAACCGGACAGTCCCATTACTATTACGATAGTATAATATTATGTTAGGAGATTAACGCAAAATATTTGTTTAACAGGACAGGGCGCATTGCACCACGGGACAGCAGGATTAGGGAAACAGGCTATTGGTACATTTCCTGAGTCGTTTATCACATAAATAATGTGCGTATGTCTGGAGGTGGAAAATTTTACAGGACGCGGAGTAAGGTGAGGGTAGCAGCGGCGTGGGACAGCAGGTGGAAGAAGCATGGCGGTGCTGAACTGCGGGAAGGTTGTCTCAAATTGACATTGATAAGACAACACAATGTCAGGGGGAGTGGGGTGTGTGTGTGTGTGTGTGACGACGACAGTGGGAAGCACACTAATAATGAACCACAAAATTCACTTGCTGCTGCACACAAAAATGATGTGTAGTGGCGTATCCTGGCTAAATGGCTCACGGGGCGATCCACCCAAAAAAGTGCACCCTCATAACACACACTACACATCATTTATATAATGTCATATAAAATCCCCCCAAAAAGCGACCCCCCCCCCCCTAGGTCAGCGGTTCTCAATCTTATTAATGCCGCGACCCTTTAATACAGTCCCTCATGTTGTGGCGACCCCCAGCCATAAAATTATTTTTGTTTCTACTTCATAACCGTAGAGTATATGTGTTTTCAGATGGTCTTAGGGGTCGCCCCAACTTGAGGAACTGCGTTAAAGGGTCGCGGCATTAGGAAGGTTGAGAACCACCGGGCTAGAGTAAATCATTCTTCCACGAAACCCTGGTTTGGGCTGGAGTGTCTAAAATTAAAATCTAGTGACACCATTAATCACTAGGTGTACACGGTACATTTATATATATACCAAAATGAGCAACATTCAATTAAGGTTCGCTTTAGAAATATAAAACACAACATATCGGAACTAAAGAATAAGCAGGCAGAAGCTTAAGACAAGGGCTCCTCAAACTACTGCCCGCGGGTCTAATCCGCCCCGCCTAGTGGCGGCCAGGAGTCGTGAACCCAGCCCGCTTGGCCGCCGTACGGGTATCCAGGTCGCAGTGACCAATATGGAAGTGGACATTTGGCAAACGGAAGTGGACATTGGAAAACGGAAGTGGACATTGGCAAACGGAAGTGGACATTGGCAAACGGAAGTGGACATTGGCAAAAGAAGGCCCATACGTCCTATTGAGATACGAATAAGTTTTGTTCATTTTAAATATTGGCGTATTCCGTTCCTGTTCTTTGCACTACCAATAGGATACGAGTAGTGTGCCGAAGAATTAGTTGAGATAGTTTACAATCTTAAGTCCTGCCCCCAACAGTGACCTGCCCCCCACCCCCCACTCAACATTTAATGAACCCTGCTTTATGCAGGGGAGAAATTTGAAACTAGATTAATAAGTGCGAAAACAGTCCAAATTTATTATAAAAATCCTTTAAGAGGAGACTTTCTTTCATTTACAATATTTCTATTTTGGACATCTCCCCCCAAACCCTCTTGACAGGTCATCTCTGGGGTGATACGCCACCACTACATCATCTATGATCCAGCATCCTTATTATGTTTACGTCACCAAACACAAATTTCAAGCTTTAAAAAAAATGACATTTGTGAGGCTGAGCCCTTGAACTAATCTTGACATCACAGACAAACTTTAGGAGTGCAAATAGTTGCCATTCTTCTCAATTTTACAACACAATTCATTGTAATCCATCTCTCGGTGTTACATGGAGACAAGCACTAAGAAATCAGTGAGTCTTACATGGAGACAAGCACTAAGAAATCAGTGAGTCTTACATGGCGACAAGCACTAAGAAATCATTGAGTCTTACATGGAGACAAGCACTAAGAAATCATTGAAGGAAACTTTCAAACTTGATATGAATAATCCTGATATTTTAACAAAAGGTTTTTAAACACTGATATTAAAAAGAAGCTTTCAAATGCGTTCACTAGAATAAATGAATAGGGTAGAAGGGA